>CM061140.1:12002865-12040339 GCA_030789695.1 Scilla litardierei
GTGACGTATGTTTCCGTGCTTCGAGCACGTAGTAGTGCGGTGCTACAAGTTCGTACGAGCACAGTGGCTAGATTTCTAAGGTTAGAACCTATCGTGACTTACCAAAATTAATACCGTTGTAGTAAGCCGGAAGAGGATCTAGGGCTTCCTCAGAAGTTGGTACACCAGAGTCTGTACCTGCAACACAAAATACTTATTTTAGAACAACAAGACTTTTTCCTATTTAATAATTAGGTTAGTTTGATTTTTAAACTCGTTAAAACGGTGTCGAAAAATATTTAAAATTTTTATAGAAACCTAAAATAATTATTTAGATTTTACTGCAAGAGGGGAGAATTTTCAGAAGCTTTTGTAATTTCTTATAATTTTTAGAAACTTAGAACTAGCTTAAAAATCCTAAAAACTTAAGGAACGTGTATCTTCCGTAATTTCTTACGGGAGCAATACAAATCGGAATTACATGAATGAGTAGTCAAAATGACCGTCTCGAAGTCTATTGTCACATATAATTTTATCAAATATTAGTGTAGGTAAAACCAGCGAGTTACGATTTTTAGAATGAATTAAACCTATTTAATCTTTAGGTTTGAAAAATCATTCCGAAAAAAGTAGGCGTCTGGTCGAGGTGAGACTAGCGCCGATGGCTCCGAAATGTCGTTTCTGATTTTCTGGGGCTATCCACACATTTTTTTGGCCCTTGTATAATTAGTTATGGATTTTATACCATAAAACCCCATTAATAATCATTTAAAAAAATACGAATTTTCGAATTTTCTTAATATTTACAAGTTTGCCACTGGTAAACTTACGCACAGCTTCGTTCTTGGTTGTCGACGGCGGTTAGGGGGTTTCGCCGACGGCGGGGCGGAGCTCGGGGGTGGTCGGCGACGGCGGGGGCGGCCCGTGGGTGGTCGGCGACGGTGGGAGCGGCTGAGCAGCGGCGGAGGCGGCGGCGGGGGTGTTGTGCGGCCGATGTTGCGTCGGGACGGTGTGGAGGCGAGGCTGGCGGCATTGGGCGGTGCGGTGGAGTCGTCGGCGGCGTCAGGCGGGGCCGGAGGGCGGCGAGCGGCGGTCGACGGCGGCGGCACCCCACCGGCGGAGGGAGAGAGTGAGAGCGTGAGAGAGAGAGAGTACGAGAGAGAGAGAGTGAGCTGCATGTGAGTTTTTTTTAAAAAATAACTTAGGATGTTAACTTTATTATCTGGGTTTATAGAATTAGGGGGGTATTTATAGTACTTAGGAATTGTTTTAGTCAAATTTAATTAATGCATTAGGTGGTAATTAATGTGATTAGGTGTAACCTTTTTGACTAAGTGTAGAAATGTTTAAACGTGTCTCCCCCATGTTTTAGACATGATTAGGGTAATTTTGATTAGATTAATGTAATTAAGGGAGGTTAAAAAAACTATTTAGTGGAAGTCATTTTGTAACAAAATTACGAATTTGCCCCTACTAGCAAACGTGTCCGGAAAATTACGAAAATATACCCACGGGACTGTATCATCGCGAGGATGGCGAGTACGAAGTCCGTTTCTGGGTTTGGACTACGGGGATACTAGTTTTGGCCAAAACGTTTAGAAAGCGGGTTTACGGGTTCTCTATTGAAATGTTATCAGAAAATTACGAAATTAATGTGGGGAGCCCTAAATGGTCATAGGAGGTTACTGCAGAAGTTTGAAAACGTTTGTATAGAAAATAAATTCGTCGAATCAAAACGGTAATTTTGGGAGATGAATTTTAACAGAAATGTTTTGGGTATTTGAGGAAATCTGAAAATACTGAAATATAATATAATAAGTCTAGTATTTCAAAATATTTTTATAGAATTTTTTTGAAATCATTTAAAACTCTTGACAAACCATTACAAAATATATTAAATTTGTAATTAAATGTTTTGAAAAATTACGAGTCGTTACATCCTACCCTCCTTAAAATAATTCCGTCCTCGGAATTTCTCGAACTTTCTAAAACGAATAACTTTTGTTATGAAGAATCTCAAGCAAATAAATGATAATAATGGTCCAATAAATCAGGTTGTAAATAATATAATGTGATATCATAGCATCAAGAAAATAAGAGATGATGTTTATGAATACTTACTATTAACATCACCATAGCTTCCGTAACTAGTCTCGTAACTAGTAGGATTACCTGATTCGGTAAATAGGTACGGGTAGCGTTCTTGCATCTCGTCTTCTCGCTCCCAGGTAGATTCTCCAGGTGAGTCGTGACGCCACATTATCCTGACAAGGTTGATTACACGATTCTTGAGGATCTTTTACCGTCGGTCCAGGATTTTGACTGGTTGTTGTTCGTAAGATAGATCCGGACGAACAGCAATCTCGGAGTAATCCACAACATGACTAGGATCGCTTACGTAGCGTCGAAGCTGTGAGACATGAAAAACTTCATGTACTCCTTCCAATGCAGGTGGCAAGGCAAGGCGATAGGCCACCTCGCCTACTCGCTCCAAGACATCAAATGGACCAATGTATCGAGGACTGAGCTTCCCTCTTCGTCCAAAACGAATCATCCCTCGATTCGGCGAGATCTTCAAAAATACATGATCGCCAGGCTGGAACTCTAAATGTCCGCGCTTTGCATCTGCCCAATGCTTGTATCGATCTTGAGCCAACTGTAGCTTCTCTCTGATGGTCCGGACTACTTCCACTGCTTCAACAATCAAGTCTGGACCAATGAGCTCTCGATCACCAACGTCGTCCTAACTCAAGGGGGAACGACACTTCCGGCCATATAGCGCTGCAAAAGGCGCCATACTAATGCTGGCCTGATAACTGTTGTTGTATGCAAACTCCACTAGATGTAGATGATCCTCCCAGGATCCCTTGAAGTCCAACATACACGCACGCAACATGTCCTCCATGATCTGAATGGTGCGTTCTGACTGGCCATCAGTCTGAGGGTGATAAGCTGTACTGAAGCTTAATCGGGTCCCCAGACACTCCTGCAAGCTCTTCCAAAAATGAGACGTAAATCGAGTGTCTCTGTCTGAAACAATGCTGACAGGAACACCATGCAGCTTCACGATCTCCTCCATGTACTTCTTGGCAAGCATCTCAGTCGACTGGCCCACTCTGAAAGGAATGAAGTGTGTTGACTTGGTCAATCGATCAATGATCACCCAAACAGCATCGTTATGCTTCGTACTCTTGGGCAGTCCTGCCACAAAATCCATCGTAATGTGTTGCCATTTCCACTCTGGAATGGGCAAAGGTTGTAACAAACCGGCAGACCGGTGATGTTCAGCCTTCACCTGTTGGCATACTATGCATTTCGCAACACTCCGTGCGACGCTTCTCTTCATACCATGCCACCAGTAGTGTTGTCGCAAGTCTTGATACATCTTCGTTCCTCCTGGATGAATGGAATATGGAGAACTGTGAGCTTCCTCCAATAGAGCTTCTCTAACGTCTCCAGATGGTACGCAGATGCGGTTATCGAATCTCAAAGATCCATCCTCATGGATCTTGAATTCAGGCCGTTGACCTGCTATCACCATGTCTCTGATCTTCTGCAGCTTTGCGTCTCCGGCTTGGGCAGCTTTGATCTTGTCCACCAGGTCTGACTTGATCTGAAGGTTGAGCAACGAAGACGTTACTCCAGGTAGTATGACATCCATCTCCATGGCTCGGATCTCGTGTCGAAGCCGCCATTGTGATGTGAGAGTCATCACTGCAGGAAGGCGACTTAAAGCATCCGGTACGACATTGACCTTCCCAGGATGGTACTGAAGGTCAATATCATTGTCCGCCATCAGCTCGATCCATCGGCGTTGGCGCATGTTGAGCTCCTTCTGTGTGAACAGGTATTTAAGACTCTTGTGATCAGAGAAGATCTTTACGTGTTCGCCCAGTAAAAAGTGCCTCCATATCTTTAGGGCAAAGATAACTGCCGCCAACTCAAGGTCATGAGTGGGGTAGTTCTTTTCATGGATCTTCAGTTGTCTGGATGCATAGGCAATGACTCGACCATGCTAATGCAGCACACATCCAAGTCCTTTGCCAGATGCATCACAAAATACTTCGAATCCTCCGGTTCTGTCTGGGATGACCAGAATCGGGGCAGAAGTCAGCCTCTTCTTCAGCTCCTGGAATGCATCCTCGCAAGCTTTCGACCAAACGAACATCACGTCCTTTCTCGTCAATCGCGTCATGGCTCCTGCAATCTTCGAGAAGTCCTGGATGAATCGTCGATAGTAACCAGCCAGTCCTAAGAAACTTCGAATCTCAGTTACAGTCTTCGGGGCTGGCCAGTTCTGAACAGCAGCTACTTTCTCGGGGTCGACAGATATCCCTTCTCCAGATATGATGTGGCCCAGGAAAGCCACCTTGTCGAGCCAAACCCCACACTTACTGTACTTGGCATACAGTTTATGTTGTCTTAGCGTCTCCAAGACCTTCCTCAGGTGAACTCTATGCTCTTCGGCGTCCTTCGAGTAAATGAGGATATCGTCGATGTAGAAGACTACGAACTTGTCCAGATGGTTGTAAAGAACCTGGTTCATAAGACTCATGAATACAGCAGGTGCATTAGTCACACCAAATGGCATCACCAGGAATTCGTAGTGTCCATATCTCGTCCGAAATGCGGTCTTGTGGACATCCTCCTTCTTCACCTTCACTTGATGATATCCAGTCTTTAGGTCCAACTTCGAATACACGCTCGATCCTCCAAGCTGGTCGAACAGGTCGTCGATGCGGGGCAGTGGGTACTTGTTCTTCACCGTCATCTTGTTTAGCTCGCGGTAGTCAACGCACATGCGCTGGGATCCGTCCTTCTTCTTCACGAGCAGCACTGGGGCACCCCATGCGGATACACTAGGTCGTATCCATCCTTTCTGTATAAGATCATCTAGTTGAGCTCGAATCTCTTCAAGCTCGGGTGGTGCCATGCGGTAAGGTCCTTTGGACATGGGTTGTGCACCTGGCATAAGATCAATGGTAAATTCAAGGCCGCGATCCGGAGGCAAACCTGAGAGGTCGTTCGGAAATACGTCTAAGAATTCTCGCACTATCTCAGGCTTCTCTTACTCATCTTCTGCTGTAGTCGCCATCGCTTCTGAAAGTCTGGCTCGGTACTTCACGGGTCCTTCTGATCGACTTCCGCTGAGGAACTCGAACTTTGGATGGTTAGGTATCTCGAATTCTACCCTCCTTTGACGACAGTCAATGGTGGCGTGAAATGTTCCTAACCAGTCCATCCCAAGAACAGCATCGAAAGTTGGCAACTCTATCACCATGAAGTCGGCGTAGAGATCTCGTCCACAAATCACAACAGAGCATTGGAGGCATCTGCTGGTTACTGGTAGAGACCCACCACCGGTCTCGACCTTCCAACGGGAAGTCAGAGGTTCTACAGAGACGTCGTGTGTTTGGACGAATCGACTTGTCATGAAGCAATGTGTAGCTCCTGAGTCGAACAGTGTGAGGGCAGGCTTACCGGCTACTAAGACGATACCTACGCTAATGAGAGTCACATATAAGCTCACGATCCCTAAACAGTATAGTGTGTAGCTTAGTGAATGGAAATCTCATACCTGTGATCACCTGGTCCGTAGCTTCGGCCTCTTCCACAGTCATGGTATAAGCTTGACGCCTTGGAGGTGACGCCTGTGGGCGAGCTTGCTGGAATACTTGCTGCTGGGGCGGAAGTGGTTGTCGTTGCTGAGCAGGTGGTGGTGGACGTGGTGGCGCATTTCTGGCAGGGGCATGGGCCGGAGCAGAGTTAGAAGTCGGCGGCCTTTTCGGACAATCCCTTGCGATATGGTCTTTCGCCCCACAGATCAGGCAGAGGTTCATGAAGGTTCGGCATTCTGAGCGGAGGTGCCCTGGTTTCCCGTAATGATGACATGTTAGGCGCGGTGGTGGTGGTGGACCCTGCCTCTTGAACTGTGTTTGTTGAATGGGCCGATACATCTGATTAGGCGGGGGTCGTCGGCTAGGTCCAGCAGCAGGGGTTGGAGGTGGTTGCCTTCTGTGAGGGGCAGCCAACTCACGCCTTTCTTCCCTCTCCATAAACTCGTGTTCACGAGCAGCAGCTAGAACTTCGGTGTGGGTAGACAATGTACGTCCGACTAAATTCCTGCGGATCTCTATGTTGAGACCCTGCTTGAAGCGTCGAGCCTGGGCTATTGGAGTGGCAACCAACTCAGGAGCAAAACGGCTCAGCATGGTGAACCGGGCGTCGTATTGTTCCACCGTCATGGAACCTTGCTTCAACCCAACAAATTGCGCCTCAAGCTCCATCTGGGCCTCCGGAGAGAAATATTGGGTGCGGAAAAGTTCTGTGAATGTCTCCCATTCGATTGGTCGCTGGAGACGCTTTTCTGCAGAGCCCCACCAGACTCTGGCCCCATCCGTTAGTTGGGACCTGGCAGTATCTGTCCAGGCATGCCTCCCGATCTGAGCGGCCCTCAAGTTTTCTTCAGTACTCTCTAGCCATTCATCGGCCTTCATCGGGCCATCTTCTCCGTTCCAGGTCTTCGGGTGGAGGGAGCGAAATTGTTGGATGCCTCCCGTAGGGTGATACTCGCCTTTGATAGCCTCAACCATTTCTCACAATGCCAGATCCGAGATCTGATGCACTGTGGGAGTTGGCCCGTTGTCGGTCGGGTTGTTGGCTCCAGACTGATTGGCTCCATTGGGGGTCTTTGAGGTGTTTCCGTCCATTCTTGAGCGTTGAACACAAAAGACCTGTACATAATGTTTAGTAAGAATTGGTGTAGAAAGATTCTAAGAAGGTCAAATGAAAGGTCATCAAGATAAAGGAAGGTTGATAGTGGAGAAGATCGATGACGTCACATAATCATGATTCACGTCCTTACGGTCCAGCGGGCACGGCCAAGGAAGTGACTAAGCCAGGATCACTTATGCCCAGTCTAGCTAGGTTGATCCAACAGACTTTAGCCAAGCACATTGACCGGTATCATGGTCCATTGAAGGAAGATTATCATTCATATGAGTGCCACCGATACAGAAAGATTTTTATTAACAACTAGTTAATCCTATCAAAATTTAGGTTTTGTTAATGACTTCTTATTAAGGCCGGATAGGTCAACTCCATTGGGGTTCTCCGAAGGGTCTCCATCCATCCTTCGAGTGTCAAACCTGCATTCATAGAAAAATGTCAGCTTAGTCGAGTATCGTACACGATACATCCTGGTTTTACTACACTGTTCACGAGGTATTTTACACAGACCTGCATGGGCCACCAAACTTGTAACGACCCGCTCTCAGGGCCCGTTACTTATTTGGTTTATTCGCAGGTTCCGCAGTTTACCAGTGAAATCAGCATAGTCACAACGCAGAGATGTACCAACAACACTCAAACCAGCTTACAGACATTATTACAGTCCAAATTAAAGTACAACAACAACCAACACTCTCTCACACCATTACATGAAAGGAAATACTGAAAGGATATGCAGAAAAGGAAATACATAGTACAATACACACTCTGACAGAAAAGTAACTAAAACTCCGTGGCCTCCGGGTCGTACACAGGCTCCTCATACTCTGGAGCAATCTCCTCAACCAGATCTTCGTCTGTCGGTGCCACAAGTGGAACCGAAGGTAAGTCACAAAGATTCTAAACAAAGAAAAGGAGTACTGTACAAGTATGACAAGCAGAAGTAAATTACGGTGTAGTGTTTGTACAAGTGCAGAAAGTAAAGTGCTACAAGTGCAGAAAGTAAAGTGCATGACTGTAAAGAAGTAACTGTGCAAGCTCCACTAGAACTACGTGACTCAAGTCAGAGAGTACAATATGTGACCGTTCAGTTCGTCTCTTGCCTGGGTGCTACCCAGACGATTGCCGGAACCCAGGCAGCAGGATGGTTTACCGAAACGCAGGCAGCTAGACAGGAGGCCGAAACACATGCAGCTTGACATGTAGATCGAACTCTAGTCACTCCCGTACTCTCGCAACTATGAGTTACCCCAAAACCCGGTGTTGTGTCAAGTACAAGTTCTTTACATGAACGTTCCACGGGATGTTCCAAGTCAAGTCTAACACAAGAAAGTGGCGTATGTTTCCGTGCTTCGAGCACGTAGTAGTGCGGTGCTACAAGTTCGTACGAGCACAGTGGCTAGATTTCTAAGGTTAGAACCTATCGTGACTTACCAAAATTAATACCGTTGTAGTAAGCCGGAAGAGGATCTAGGGCTTCCTCAGAAGTTGGTACACCAGAGTCTGTACCTGCAACACAAAATACTTATTTTAGAAAAACACGACTTTTTCCTATTTAATAATTAGGTTAGTTTGATTTTTAAACTCGTTAAAACGGTGTCGGAAAATATTTAAAATTTTTATAGAAACCTAAAATAATTATTTAGATTTTACTGCAAGAGGGGAGAATTTTCAGAAGCTTCTGTAATTTCTTATAATTTTTAGAAACTTAGAAATAGCTTAAAAATCCTAAAAACTTAAGGAACGTGTATCTTCCGTAATTTCTTACGGGAGCAATACAAATCGAAATTACATGAATGAGTAGTAAAAATGACCGTCTCGAAGTCTATTGTCACATATAATTTTATCAAATATTAGTGTAGGTAAAACCAGCGAGTTACGATTTTTAGAATGAATTAAACCTATTTAATCTTTAGGTTCGAAAAATCATTCCGAAAAAAGTAGGCGTCTGGTCAAGGTGAGACCAGCGCCAATGGCTCCGAAATGTCGTTTCTGATTTTCTGGGGCTATCCACACATTTTTCTGGCCCCTGTATAATTAGTTATGGATTTTATACCATAAAACCCCATTAATAATCATTTAAAAAAATACGAATTTTCGAATTTTCTTAATATTTACAAGTTTGCCACTGGTAAACTTACGCAGCTTCGTTCTTGGTTGTCGACGGCGGCTAGGGGGTTTCGCCGACGGCTGGGCGGAGCTCGGGGGTGGTCGGCGACGGCGGGGGCGGCCCGTGGGTGGTCGGCGACGGCGGGAGCGGCTGAGCAGCGGCGGAGGCGGCGACGAGGGTGCTGTGCGGCCGCCGTTGCGTCGGGGCGGCGTGGAGGCGAGGCTGGCGGCGTTGGGCGGTGCGGTGGAGTCGTCGGCGGCGTCAGGCGGGGCCGGAGGGCGGCAGTCGACGGCGGCGGCACCCCACCGGCGGAGGGAGAGAGTGAGAGCGTGAGAGAGAGAGAGTACGAGAGAGAGAGTGAGCTGCCTGTGAGTTTTTTTAAAAAATAACTTAGGATGTTAACTTTATTATCTGGGTTTATAGAATTAGGGGGATATTTATAGTACTTAGGAATTGTTTTAGTCAAATTTAATTAATGCATTAGGTGGTAATTAATGTGATTAGGTGTAACCTTTTTGACTAAGTGTAGAAATGTTTAAACGTGTCTCCCCCATGTTTTAGACATGATTAGGGTAATTTTGATTAGATTAATGTAATTAAGGGAGGTTAAAAAAACCATTTAGTGGAAGTCATTTTGTAACAAAATTACGAATTTGCCCCTACTAGCAAACGTGTCCGGAAAATTACGAAAATATACCCACGGGACCGTATCATCGCGAGGATGGCGAGTACGAAGTCCGTTTCCGGGTTTGGACTACGGGGATACTAGTTTTTGGCCAAAACGTTTAGAAAGCGGGTTTGCGGGTTCTCTATTGAAATGTTATCAGAAAATTACGAAATTAATGTGGGGAGCCCTAAATGGTCATAGGAGGTTACTGCAGAAGTTTGAAAACGTTTTGAAGACGTTTGTATAGAAAATAAATTCGTCGAATCAAAACGGTAATTTTGGGAGATGAATTTTAACAGAAATGTTTTGGGTATTTGAGGAAATCTGAAAATACTGAAATATAATATAATAAGTCTAGTATTTCAAAATATTTTTATAGAATTTTTTTGAAATCATTTAAAACTCTTGACAAACCATTACAAAATATATTAAATTTGTAATTAAATGATTTGAAAAATTACGAGTCGTTACATCCCGGGATACTCTGGTCTTACCGAACGATCCACAAACAAGCCACGGGTGAGACCCCATTCATGCTCACCTATGGCGTCGAAGCAGTGGTCCCAGTCGAGGTGGGCGAGGAGTCCCTCCGCATCCGACATTTCTACGAAGAAAGAAACGCCGAGGGTTTAGAGCTCGGCCTGGAGCTCCTGGGTGAACGACGAGAACAGGCCTTGGCCACCATCATCCCCCAGAAGCAAAAGGTAGCGCGTTACTACAATTCCCGCGTCAAGGGGCGGAGTTTTCGCCAAGGGGATTTGGTCCTTAGAAAGGCGGTCTTCTGTCCAGAGGTCGCGCGCAATGGGAAGCTGGCAGCCAAGTGGAAAGGTCCCTACCGGGTGATCGAAGTTCTAGGACCCGCTACTTATCGGCTAGCAAATTCGGAGGGAAAGACCCTCACCCATTCCTGGAACGCCGAGCACTTGCACAAATATTACCAATAAAACTTGCGAGATCGCCCGCGAATGTAACTCTTTTCTTCTCCCTTGCTAAATAAATTGGTTTGATCCTGCTTTCCTCTTATAGCATGGCCGTAAAAGAAAACCTCACGAAAAGGGGAGACCCTGCCAAGGGAGTGTCCGGGGGGGCACCGCGCAAAGACAAGGGACGGCCCCCAAACGGGCTGGACCCCCCTCTACGTTCGCCTAGTTGGGAAACTCACCGGAGCCGAACCTCGGAGTGGGCCGACCGCTAGGCGAGGGTAACCCTCCCAGCGATTGGAACAACTCGAACCGGCCGCAAGGCTGGGGGCAACTCCCCCAACGGACCGGCGAACCGACCGACCGTGAGGCCAGGGGTAGCTCCCCGGGCGGGTCGGTCGAAAGGACGACCTCAGAGGTCGACCTCATCGGCTAGTTGCAAGACATGGGGTTGCGCCCCAGGCCGACTAGCCAACTGACCCGGGGGCAACTCCCCCGATACGGCTGCACGTTAACCGAGCCGAGGGCAACTCCCTCGGCCCGTCAGCACGCCAATCAAGCCGGGGGCAACTCCCCCGATACAGCTGCACGTTAACCGAGCCGAGGGCAACTCCCTCGGCCCGTCGGCATGCCAATCAAGCCGGGGCAACTCCCCCGATACGGCTGCACGTTAACCGAGCCGAGGGTAACTCCCTCGGCCCGTCGGCACGCCAATCAAGTCGGGGGCAACTCCCTCGATACGACTGCACATTAACCGAGCCGAGGGCAACTCCCTCGGACCGTCAGCACGCCAACCAAGCCGGGGGCAACTCCCTCGGCCCGTCGGCACGCCAACCGACCCGGGGGACAACACCCCCGGCAGGAGCGTCGACTCTTCTCCGTCAGAACTCAAAAGAAGGCTCCACCCCAAGGGAGGAGGTGAGCAATAACAAGTAAGGAAAAGACACTTTACTTTCGGAAAATACGAGGGGCTACACCAAAAGCCCTGGTCCCGAAAAACTTAAGGACCGGGCTAGGGATCTAAACACTCCCACCCTCGTCCTCTCGGGGGGCCCCCGCGAGACCGTCAACTGGAAAAGCGCCGGACCGCTCCGGGATCTCTTCCTCTTCATCGGAGTACGCTTGAAGCTCCTCGAGGTTGATCTCCACGAGCGGGAACCTCTTTCGAACCTTGGCCAGGCAGCGGGCGAAGCCCTTCTCGAACGTCGAGGACATGGCCTTAGAGGCAAAGGAAAGGGCATATTCCTTCACGGCGTCTTGGGCGACCTTAGCAAGGTCCACATCCTCTAGCTCACGAATCCGGCCCTCGAGATTGGCCACCTGTCGTTGGTGATTAGATCGGATCATCTCGATCTCTTTCGATCTCGCGTTAAGCTGGGATAGGAAGGCCCTCTCCCGCTCTTCCGCCGCCTCCAGCAGGACATTGAGTTCCTGGGCATCGGCCGTGATGAAAGGGGCCGGATCGGAGCCTGCCTCAGCTGCCGCGCCAGAGGCCGCGGTGAGCGCGGCAATTCGCTCCTCGGCCTTGGACTTCCCGACCAGAGCTAAGGCTTTTTCCTGGTCCGACTTCTCCAGGGCAGAGGAAAGCTCGGCCACGCGAGACTCCAGGGACTTCACGAGCGCATTGAACAAGTGATCGGCCTCCTCCTCGCCTTCACGGGCCTCGGGAACTGACGCCGCGTTCGCCTTAGCCTTGGAGAGAGCCATAAATTGGCGCCTCATCGAAAGCCCAACAGAGGATAGCTACACAAGAGAAGCGAGAGTAAGTTGAAGATAGCAGCAAAAGACTGGGTTAGGAAAGAAACCCCACCTGTTGGCCGGCCTATACCACGAAAGCAGCCAGACGGTCGCCACTGACCTCATCCAAAGCAGCCCGGTCCGAGGAGAGACTGCAGTTCTCAGCCACCTGTGCCGCCACACTGCAGCCGGAAAATACCGACTCACCCGCTCCTACGGGGAAGCGGGGACAGAGAAGATCCTCCTCCCCCGGAGGTAAATCCGTAGGGGCGGAGCGAAACGCACCAAGATACCGATCGTATATATCAGGAAGAGGGCCTAACTGCGGAGACGAGGGGCCAGCCCCTGGCCAAACCGCCTCAGCCGAGGGTGACGGATCCCGGCACTGGGGCAATGAAGCACTAACCTTCCCGGTGAGGGTGCAGACCTTCTTAGAGACGCCATGCTGGGAGGAAGAGGGGACCTTCCTCTTCGAATTTTCGGCACCAGTCGACGGGTGGTCAACACGTTGTTTATTCCGGACCGCCAGCACATGATCCCCTCTCCGAGGGACGGGGTCCAGAATCCCGACTTGAGGAGGAAGGGCAGAAGAACTGGAGGGAAACCCACCTGCACAGGGGAAAGTCTTCATCAACCAACCCTATCAGCCACAGAACAGTGGCCACGGAGCATTATCTTCGGAGCGATGAAGGACGACAAAACTCACCAGCGGGCCACGTGGTCCTCCGCAGATTGAGGTCAGAAAAGAGAACGGTGACTTTCCGATCGCCCGGCGGGATCGCCAACAGGGCCTCCACGGTCTCGAGTTCAACCGCAGTCGGGTCACCCAGCTCCAGTGCTAGCATCACGTCGGCGCTCCAGTGAGTTGGGAAATCCATATCCGACGGGCCGACAACGAAGAGATACTCCCCTTTCCAGAGCTTGACGGAGCTAGGCAGCCCCAGTATCAGGCTCTTCGAGGGCCGAGCGCTAATGTAAATCCAGGCCCCTGACTGATGGCGGCTCAGACGATAAAATTGGGAGAAGAGTCGGAGGGAGGGGACCACCCCCTTCTGAAGGCAGAGCACGGCGAACCCGATGACGAGCCCGATCGCGTTGGGCCAGAACTGGCATAGGGCCACATGATGAGCACGCAAAAACTCAACGATGAAAGGATGAAGGGGGAACCGAAGCCTGAATCGGAAGCACACCTCATACACCCCGACCGCCTTCGGACCCGGAAAGCAGATCCGCTCGTTAGGCTCGGGGGCCCGGATGGAGTATGGGGGTAGAAGGTAGCGGGCACGCGAATCTCCGGCGGAGGTGGCACAGAAGGAAGAAGAACATCCCAGAACCTCCGAAGGCACACCCGAGGGGTTACCCCCTGACTACCGACCGCCGAGCCGGGGCTATCAGATGAGTCGAGGCGGACTGCATCCTCTAGACGACCCGAACCGGGAACAGGAGAAGACGACATGACGAGGAGCTGGAGCAGAATTAGAAAAAGAAGATGCCGAAGGAAAATCTGGCCACGTTCTACCAACGGGTGTCGACGCTCCTTTCCTGGTGCCCTTTGAATGACCCGGCGCATGGTGGAGATGAACGCAAGGGGCACGTGGCGACATCAAGACGGCGGCGATTCTTCGAAAACTGCACCAACGGAAGTTCAAACGGAACGGTAATAATGACCTTCATTTAATGGAGGAGCCTCGACTGACACACTCATCGGATCATGAAAGAGTCACATCACCCGAGCCACATCGACGGAAGCCGAACGGCCCGGGCGATGGGGGCAATTGTTACGACTAAATTGGATCAGCCTGAATTACAACGGCCCACGGCCCAGCCTCAAAGGAGGTGCCCACTAGAGAAGACGGGCCCGCCCGGAGGGGCCCACAGACGGAGCTGAAGGCCCAGCCACTTCACCCTCGGGGACACCCGACTAGCCCCCATTTCGGCCAGATTAACCGCCCCTCGGAATCCGCGATCCCATAATGGCCATTAACGGACCCGTTAATGGGCCACCCCCCACTACGCACGAGTGGGAGGAGGCGGAGGCGGATCATGTGGACGTGAGAGGAGGCGGGACGTGGGGCAATGACGAGGGACCCTATAAGGGGAGGGCCAGGACGACGGAGAAGGGGATCAAGACTCAGGTAATCAACAGAGAGGTACTCCATCAACGACCTAGGCATTCGCCACTCCATTTCCTCTCTCCCCCAAACTCGCACCGCCTGGGTTGACGTTCCGGCGTCCTTACAAGCCGGATCTCCCCCGCCGAGTATCCCTTCAGACCTTGATCTGAATTAGGCATCGGAGGGGAATTGGCCGGAACCTAGGTCCGGCCTCCCTGACGAGTTTCCTCATCTGTCCAGGAAGAAGATATCCGAGGCGCCGAGGCTACCCCTCGGTGTCGGTCGGCTACCCCCATCGCAGTCGTCAGGTGGACGGCTGCTCAGGCACCAACCCACTCGCAAGGCGCCGAGGCTACCCCTCGACGTGGATCCGACCGAGGCCGAGCGCGACCCAGCCGAGGCCGAGCGCAACCCACCGAGCCGAGGCTTCTCCTCAGCTCCCCGAAGGCAGAGGATCGACGCTACCCGGGGACTCCCCCGTCTGCGCCCGACCCTCCTTCCTCCCACGCCGAGAACAAGCGGGCTCGGCGATCCCAAGGGACCCCCAAGTCGGCCCCTTGACCACGTTGACCACACAGCCGACGGTCAATGGACTGTGGTGAGAAAACACCCGTAAACAATATTCAAAGATAGTTGTCACGATTATCTCCTAACAAGGTTAACCGCAATATAAAAATACTATGACAATAGGAGTCACCACTAGGACCGTCGGATGTCAATGCTAGGTTAGAATTATTACGTTGAATTGGCTTTATTCGGGAGAGATTGTCGCATCTAAAATATAGAACTCATGTCCAACTATCGTTGTGCCACTCGTCTAACATATCCAGTGTATCCCCACCTCGTGGATAGAATCATACGATCTGTGCATTACGATCGACAACTATTCTCAATCTGTGCGCATGCCACCTCGTGGATTAGAGCTTTGATCTGTGTATTGGGGGCTCTAATTGACGCTATTATTGTAATCATCAATTAGTAATATATGATGTCGGTAATTTTCATCAAAGTGTGTGCCACTATCGTTGTCACGAATCCTAATTGGATTCACTAACATACCTAATTAAGTTCATAGGATATCCGTCCAAAGTGCATGCCACGATCGTGGTCACGAATCCTATTTGGAATCTTCTACAAACTTGGCTAGATCAACCAAAACACATCCCTTTTATAGCAACACAACATAAAAATCCTAACTTTATATCTAAATCCTAAGATTTTAGGGCTAATCCATTAGCCCTAGATAAGACTACTTATGGATAATAAAAATAACAATGGAGAATTCAATAAAATCAAAAGAGATCATCATTGCAAGCAATAGAAGATTAGAAATCATTACCAAAGCATCGTAGATCGATATACAATCACAGAGAATTATGATCGCAAGATTCCAAGCAAAAGCAATATATAAAAATCCAATCTTTGTCTTCTACAAAATTGGGACGGCTATGAAAACTCTCTAAGAAAACTAAACTAAAATTAAAACTAAGGAAAATAACTTGCAATATGAAAATAGGGTAAAAATTGTGTTTATATACAAGGAGATGGACTCCACAAAAATCTGAAGATATGGGCAATCGGGCCCACTAGTAAGTCAGGTCGCGGCGTCCTACTCGGTCGAGTAGCGGCGTCGCTCGGTCGAGCTGGACATGCGGCTCTGGTTTGCTGCTTCTTTGGCTCTGGGCTGATACGGGCTACTCGGTCGAGTAGCCCCTCCACTCGGTCGAGCTACAGTGGACTTGAAAGGTCTTTAGAATCAACGTATTGTTTTGATTGTGCTTGGTCGAGTATAAGCTCTGCTCGGTCGAGTCGTCATGCTTGCTCGGTCGAGCTATAGTGGATGAAGAAACCCTTGAAATCTTCGCTCTGTTTTGATTCCACTCGGTCGAGCAGCTGGTCTGCTCGATGAGTGGCCTTAGACTCTCGAAATTCTGCTAAGTATTGGTAGCTGCCGATTTGGTCTGACCGAGTGACATGTCTGCTCGGTCGAGGGGGCGTATCCAATCTGCTAGGGCTTCAAGAGTATCAACTCGGTCAAGTGCAGAGCAGCTCGACTGATCTGCCTGGGAAAATAGCTCCAAATGCCTCTAGAGCTCTAAAATCTCCTTCTCTTTTCCTCCTCTCCTCCAATCTTCTTCTTCACCTTGCCGAACACTTGCTGGACTTTGCCAATGATGTTCTTGACGGCTCGAATGTGTCCATGTCCTTTAATTGCTCCAATTCGCTCCAAAGTTTTCGAAAATCCACAAATCTATACGAAACTCGAATATAACGTTAAACACGTGATAATATATGAAAATGTGAACTTTGGAAGGTGAAAATGATATGAAATGATGCAGTAAAAGCATGGAAAATATGGACACATCACTGGTGCGGTAATTTCACCAAATCCGCACAATGGATTCTTTTCTTAAGAGCTGCAATGACGGTATCGTTGGTGCAGCCCTCGACGTTCAGCCTCTCATTATTGAAATGCGTGAAGAAGTCCCGCAGTGTTTCTCCTTCCTACTGCTCTAGCGTGAACAGATGGTCTGAACTTTGTTTCCGCCTGTGCCCTGTCATGAACTACCGACAGAAAGTTTGGGATAAGCTTTTAAAATACCCAATGCTACGATTGGGCAACACGTTGTACCATCTATTTGTTGCCTTGGTCGACGTCGTGTGGAAGGCTCGAAACATGAAAGGTTCATCCGTCCCGTGTATCTCCATCATACTTTTGTATTTTTATATGTGTTCACGAGGGTCGCCCATGCCATCATATTTGTGTAGGGGCAGCTTGAACTTTGGCAATAACGGTGCCGATGTGATGTTCTTCTTCAATGGGTCGCACTCATCCTTTGAACCAGAGGATGGAGAGTTTAGATGATGTACATCGTCGCGACTTTGGTCTGTCGATAGGTAGAGACACTGGAAGAATTGACTCCCCCCCTCTCGAACCATTGGGGGAGTTTGAGGGGGGAGGATTGTCCCTTCGGCTCTTCAGTTTGTGTCCAGACTTGGTCTTCTAGGGAGGATTGCGGTTTGCGATCATGCATGCGATGGGCCTTTGTTTGCTCCACATCGCTTTGAGTAAGGTGACGGGAAGCTTTCCCATTGGTAGAGGGTCCTGGACCCTTGGATTCAGTAGAGCGATTGTTGCTGTCCTTTTGATCAGCATGGCCTCCATCGAGGTTGTCGACCTCGGGTCTTCGCCAAGGTGGAGGGGTAACATCAGTCAGAGGGTTGACTTGTTGCTCCAAGTTCAGTTCTCCATCCATTTGGCTCCTTGGTGCGGATTGTTGCCCAGCGGCCACCTGTGATGGTTGGTGCACCAGTCTAGTGGTCAACACATGTATGTTGGCATTGATCGATTGCAAGAATGCTTGGAATTGCTCCATCGTGACCAGATGCGGCTCTGGCCTCCCTTGGGAAGAAGAAGAGCTGGAATCTTCATGGATGATCGGGGCATCAACATCACTGCTAGTGAGTGGTCCCATGGACCCTTGGTTGGTGGGTTGAGTCGACATTGTTGTTGAAAAGGATGTTAGCGCTGTTTCGCACAGCCGGCGACAACTATTGACAGGTAGATTCGTTACACAATAGATTAATGCTGACGAGGGCATCTCATGTGACATGGCTCTTCGTAAGCTGAGGAATGGGACCCGAGGATGGCTGAATCTGGGTTAGGGAGAGTTAAGTCTGAGCTATTGAGAGGAGCTCGTCCTAATTGTGAGCTATCTACAGTACAGACAAATCATCAGGTGGTCAGATCTGGGTTCCGATCCAAATCTCCTCAGATACTTAAATCAATAAGATATTTAAAAGAGACTCGGGGCAGCTAGGTCCGACCTAAACGGATGTCGTCCGATCACTGTCACGACGAGTTATGGAGGAAGAAATGTAAAGTGGAAGTAAGAGAGAGTAAGTAATCAGAGTACCTAGTGGTTAGTATATCTGTAGCTTGTCCTTAGTCACATCGTTGGCAATATTATATATGGGTGCGGGTTTCCCCTTTGGTGCCGTGAATAGATAATGGCTCTGCTGTAAAGGTGGCATGATTGTCCCTGAAAATAGGCGTAACTGATGTCCTCTTACCCCCGCCATTAATATCAAGCCCACCATTAATCATCCATTGAGGCTCGAAAGCTCAACGGGCAGAACGTGGCTAGGTTTTGACTGGTTAAACAGTTACCCTTTTATGATGACTTCTTGGGCCTTTGTGCCAATGCTTTCCTCTCTTGGTGGTCTTCTTCATTTGGGTGGCATAGCCCCTTCTTTGCTTTGTGGACCGGCCCAATGTTGTAACAGTTACTCAAAAATTCAATGTTTTATCTTTTATAAATTTTAACTCGATTTCTTTTATTAGACTAACATAAGTGGAAATAAATAAAAAGGAAATTTATGTCATTCTAGAGTCTTCAATTCAAAACATTTAATAAACTAGTCATGCAGGACATGCGAAATTACACATCCATAAATTAGTTAATTCTTCTTAATTAACAGTATGGATGGTAATGGGCATGCCCAAAGTCCGTTTGGGCTTCCAATTGGGCATGCCGCATTGCCGTCCCTCATAATCATTCATTAGTTCTTTTAAAGAACTAAAGAAACTAATGAAGGATTAATAGGAAAGGCAATATGGCATGCACAATTGGAAGCCCAAACGGACTTTGGGCATGCCTATTACCATCGCTAATTGACAGATCTAACCGTGCATTTTTTCTTCATTCCACGTGGAGTTCATTTAGTTTTGTGTTATGTGCCGGCTCTTTTTTTATTCACCGGACAGCTGGTTAGAGGTACGTGTTGTGTCCGCGCCCAGGAAAGATTGATCTCTAATAGTCCTGCTGGAAAGCGAAGGTAATATCGCTGGACCACGGTACGTTGGCTTTGTACCGGCCCTATTGTTTCTTTCTCATCCTAGCAAAAATTTCTGGCTTTGCACTGATCTCTAGAGTTAGGCATGAAGCCAAAGCAATGGCCAAATTGGGGTGATTTATGTTGGAAGTAATGTGGTCGGATAGCACCTAGTTAATTTTGAGTGGGCTAGCCAATATGACTGTCTCCCATTTATCACTGCAAAATCAAATAAGGAATGCTTTTTGGACAGTCAATTAGAGACATCATGTCAACGATGTCTTATTTCTCTGTAATAAAATATGTATCTGAGTGACGGGTCTAGAGCATCTCCAAACCCAACACTTTTTTTGGGAATTACTAAATACACCGGGTTGACCGGCGTATTTAGGCTATTTTTGGCCCAAAAAATGATTACCATATCACATCAGCTCTCAATTCTTCTACTCTTGCCTCTGTTTGTTGCTATTTTTAGTAAATAATTATTGCATACACCCCCTAGGGGGGTGTTTTTAGTCCTGGCCTTTTTTTTGGAGTGAGGCAAAATGGCGTGCGTTCCAACCCAACACTAAATAATTGCTAAACACACAATCTCAGCAAGTTCTAACACTTAAAAATATCCCTTTCAAACCCTAAAATGCAAGAGTAATGCTTTTATACCTCTATGACATAGGGGTGCATGTATTATGATTTTCAAAATGAGAAAAATCTAGTAATGCACTTGCCAAATCATATTTGCTTTTTTTTTGTTTCAAGATAAATTTATAACTAACTCCTATGAACACACCCCTATTCTTGGGTGTATATAGCACATATCTAATGCAATGTGTGAGTGCATTGGTTGGTCATTTAGCGCCGGTCACGCAAGGCAAAAAAAATGCAGTGCATTTTGCCGTGCGGTTGGCGTCGTCGTTTTCTTGGCTCAGTGGCAATACTGTAATTTTTGTCAGTTGGAGGAGGGAACACGAATTGAATTGTTTAATTAAAAAAATTTCGCACACGGCATTGTCCTGATGTCACAGAACCCGATGCAGGCATCGACGACTACATGGCTAAAAAACGACCGCATTCAAATGTACAGCCGTTACCCCTTTCGCAAAATGGGACCAGCACCTGCAAACGGCACTTGCGCCTCGCGGAAGCATCCAACTCGCCCGTGTTCATTGGAGCCGGATAAGCTAGAAAACGACAGCGTAAAAATAAAAGAGAGTCACGATTCCACACGGTTGCCAGACGTTGACCAGGACTCGGCCCACGCCTTTTCCAATTTTGGAAATATTTACAATTGTAGTCCACAACTTTTAAGTATTTGCAAATTGTTGTTTGTTGCATTGATGCGAAAAGGTTCGACAATTGCAATTTGAATTCAAAGCTGAATTTATTATTACGCGGATTTTGGAGCACTCCTCCCCGATTTAATCCAGCCTTTCCGCCCCATGAAATGGACGGCTAAGATTTGACTACGGGCTGTGCTGAGAGAGCTCAACTTGAATACAGAAATATATTTAAGAATGATATTAAACCATCTTTTATTTTAAGGATCGGTATTGCCTAATTTTTCTAAGCTGTCAACGTAAAAAATCCAATATTGGGTGAACTTTACGGGGATTTGACATTGGATATACCATTTACAAAAAGGTCTATTGTTCTGAATCCGTTGATTTTATACCAATCGGATTGAGGGTCATAACATTTTCCTGATTTTTGACATGTTGATCATCCGTAACGTGCGTAACAAATTCATTTTTTAAATAATAATAAATAATAAATGTTGTAAAGGTGTGTCAACAAAGGAAAATTTTTCGTATTGACGGCATATATACATCTATATTATGTTTGAGCGCTCTTGATGTTGTCCTACTAGGACAAACCTACATGGCACTTTTATCCCATGTGGCAAATGGAAGCGGGTGCCACCTCATCATGGCAAACCCACCATGGGGTGGGGGTGGGCGGGCAGGTGGGGTGTTGGGTGTGTTGTTGGAAATCCCAAAGAAAAGTCACACACTTCACTTTATTTCCATAATTGCCATTGACCTACCTGAAACCCTAAAAAAACCCTCACCCTTCCCCTTATTTATAGGTTTGTCATCGTTCTTTTTCCACTTTACCTCTTACATTTTTTTGTGCTTTGGCCCCTGCGTTTCACCATTTAACCACCAGCCGCTAACCACACACACCCCACACTTTTCTCTCATTTTCTGCTACGTGCGGATCCCGTCTCCTCTGATTGTGTTTTTCATTTGGTCCAGGTGTAATCTGTGTCATACTAGGACAATCATTTGTCCTATGTGGTGGATGGAGAGGTGTGCCACCTTATCCTCACATTGGGGTGCAACCTCACCATCCCAAATGAAAGGCCCTCCATGCACATTTTTACAACTCTGACATTGCCACGTCATAGGTTAAATCTTGTAGATCACTACAAAAAGAGAGCAATCGCAAACACAAGATAATTATCCGGGTTCAGTCACTCCGTGACCTGCATCCAGTCTCAAGTTCCGCTTGGCTTAATTCCACTATCACCTTCCACAAACGAAAGAATGTTACAACCACTCCTCTACACAACACCTTGGTGTAAGGATCAGTTACAACAACGAGAACAAAAACAACACCTCCCACAACGAGAGAAACCCAACATTCCTTCGACACACAAAGGAAGGATTTACTCACAAAACCTTTTGTTGAATACAATGTTGCCTGTAGCCTTAATTGAATCACTTTTGAATTTGTGATGGGATAAACGTTTTGATCTCGAAGAGCACAAAGGATTTTGTCTTTGGAGATCAGAGAAGCATGGCCAAAAGATTGATTGAAAGTTTTGAAATCAAGAGGCCAACGAGAGGATATTTGTTTAAAAGCTTTGAGCACAAAAACTTGATTTTTATTAATGAAATTGATAATAAATTCGTAGTAATAACTTCAACTCTTGAGTTATAGATGAAAATCATACTCAAAGAAATGTCAAACCTGCATATGAAACGGTCACAAAAACGACTAGTTGTGGAATTTAGCTAAAGGCCAACGGATAGTTCCTCGTCGACTAAAGTAGTCCACCTAGTCGACTAATCTCAACTAGTCGACTAAGCAGATAACACTAGTCGACTAGTGCCAGTCACATGAAAATTGCATGATCTTTATCGGCCTCTTAGTCGACTACAATTACTAGATTAGTCGACTAGTCCCTTGATTAGTCGATTAATCATAATATTCTAGTTGACTGGTACAGAGATAGCCATTATTTTCAAGTATTCTAGTCGATTCGGTGTCATATACAGTTCACGGTGTCAAAACGGCCCGCCCGGGCCAGCCCGGGCTGCTTCCAAGCCCGGGCCGGCCCGGCCTGAGCGGGGAGAACCCCCCGCCTAGCCCGGCCCGCAGGCCCGGGCCCAGCCATGCCGTGCCAGGCCGGCCCGGCCCGGCGGGCCGAGCACCCCAGCCCAGCCCCGGGCCTGGGCCGGTCAACGGCCCGTTGATCGGCCCCCGGGCCCGGGCCACTGGGCCTTTTTGACACCATGATATACAGTCGATTAGTCAGCATAAAACCTAATTTTGGCCTTCAAAACTTAGTAAAATGTTTTCAAAAACTTTTCAAATTAATTTAAAAACATTTTATAGGATTTCCTAAATGCATATGAGCACTACAACAAGACTTTATACATTTAATCTAAGACAAGAGAAAATTACATCAAACTTTACATTATCTTGAAGCTTTGATGTAGTCCGTTGATATCCATCTCCTCGTCTCTTTTATTCTTTGGTCTTCATAAGTCTTGTTTGAACTTTACTTAAGCATGGAACTCTTTAATACCTATACATATACTCAACATTCTTTAGTACAACAAATGTTTGCATTATGGAACCTTGCTTCATAGTCCAAGGTGCTTTGGTATTTTTGTAATGTTTCATTATCCTCGGTGTAGTTAAACGTGGGGTGAAAACATTGAGAATAATAAAAGTTGGCCGAGTCTGATTCAAAATAGGACGTTTTTTGTAATTATTTTTAATTTTTGGCTTCTTCCCGATTTAAATTTTCCCCAAAATAAAAAAGAGGATCATGTAGATCAGATGGCGCCTGATCTAATAGGTGAGGAACAAGACACAAAATGACGGGCCTCACAGAAAGTACACGCACATATAAGATTTGTACTTTCTATTTTTTTGTGGCTTGACACCTCATCTACTTAGGGCCTATTCTTTTGCAGGAAAGTATAATTGGAGAAAGTTGAGAAGTGTGGGTTCTGATGAGAGAGAAATTTGGTGTTGTGTGTTCTTTTGTTGGAAAGTGAGGTTAGATTGTGTAGTTGGAAAGTTGAGATGGGACCCACTCCGTGTAGTGTGTTCTTTTGGTTGAAGAAAGTTGGATGAAGAAAGTGGTGTGGGGTCCACTCGTATTTAATTTTTTGTATTTATACCTATAAACTAAATAATTAAAGCTAAAATACTTAATTAATATACTATTAATTACTAACTTATTATACCTAAACGTGTGTTTGGAGCAAGGGGGCCCCACACTTTTGTGGGTTGGGCTGCAACGGAAAAAAAAGGAGGAGAGAGGACAAACGCTGGGCGGCCATTGGTGCTAGGAGATATTGGGTCCCACAGCTTTGGGGATTCCTCCGTTTCCAGCGAGTTTTGCGGAAGATACAAAAAACTCTTCGAGAATCCAAATTCGGCTGCCACATCAGCTTTTCTCCCCTCCAAGCCGAGAGGACAAAAGAACACCAAATCCAAATTCGGTCAAGGAATCCCAAGAACAGTATGTAAACAGTAGCATTCTTCACTTTCTCTCCCAATTATCCACGAAAAGAACAGCCTCTTAGATTAGGTGTCAACTTTTTCATACTATTCTCGTATAGAAAAGAGACATGTTATCAGCACCCCTATGAGTATGGGTGCTTGTACTATTTGTTTTCCCAAATTGGAAAACTATCAATTTTCATTTTAAATCACTTAATTCTCTTTTCTATTTGAGGTTAATTTTGGCCCAAAAAACTATATGCACCCCTACTCATAGGGATGCAGATAGCAATTGTCATAGAAAATAGCGGGCGGAATATTATCGTCCCCCGCACAGTGGCAATTCACGTGCTTAGCACAGTGGCAATTCAGTAATTTTTGCCAGTTCTCGGAGAATACTCGAATCGAATTTATCGCCTGCGGCGTTATCCTGACATGACAGAACCCGATGCACGTACGTCTCACCGGCGACCGTATGGAGCGAAACCGACTTCGTTCAAATGCATATCCAGCACCCCTTTGATAAAACGGGACCAGCGCC
Source organism: Scilla litardierei (assembly GCA_030789695.1). Taxonomy (NCBI): domain Eukaryota; kingdom Viridiplantae; phylum Streptophyta; class Magnoliopsida; order Asparagales; family Asparagaceae; genus Scilla; species Scilla litardierei. Next base: position 12,027,239 of record CM061140.1, read on the forward strand.
TGTTGATAGCACTTACGGAAGCATCTAATTCGTCGTCTTCATGGGCGCCGGATAGAAAACGAAGGCGTTAAAATAAAATAAAAGTCACGATTCCACACGGTTATTGGAGTCATTTACAATTATAGTCCACATTTTTTTTTTGGCTGCTGAGAAAAAGTCCCCACAATTGCAAGTTGAACTGGAAACCGAATCTATGCTGACGGGCCTTTGCTCGGTTGATACACACTTTCCTCTTCCTTGTGTGAGTCAAGAGATCGAGACCCAGCGGGTGCTTTAAAATGCTTTTCGATGTAGCAAAAACAAAAAAAAAAAAACCGAATTTATTACGAGGAATAAGGAGGTCAGCTAACGAATGCTCCTTGGCTAGCTCGCGTAACCATCTTTTCCGTTCATTTTGTTGTTCATGTTCTAAAATCTATGTTACCAACTTTGGGGTGAACTCTAGTTGTTTTGATCGTTCATCTAACCGTTGCAAAAAGTTCTATTACGACGAAACTGTTTGACTTGTGACAGGTGAATGAACATGTAAAACTCCTCACTTGAAAATTGGTACTTTGGCTTTTTAGAACATGAAGATCAAAATGAACTGTTCAGATCAAAGAGAAAAATAATGGGCACGAGTTTGACATTAATTTCCTCCTTGCTGATACTCATTTTCCACATTTATTATTAGGTGGATTTTCATTTTTCAGAGTGCACATCCTCGAGTTAAGCAATCCTGCCGTTTTCTCGACCGGTACTTTTACTCAACGAAATGGAAGGTTGAGGTAGGGTGGAAAATGAGCCCGACCCGACCTGACCCGACCCGAACCCGGCATCCTTAACCGGGTATGGGTAGGGCCAATCCGGGTCAAGTAGGAAACGGGTTGAACCGACCCGACTCGGATAAAATCTGGGTCGGGTATAGGTTTGGCATGTCAACCCGGATGATCCGAATTCGACCCGGTTTACTTTATCTGTATATATAAATATATATATATATAATAACTTCAATACACAGTTGCAATGGGAGTTGTACTTATACGATTTGAATTGTTGTCCTCTTCTTTAAGAGGTCTTGGATTCAATTTTCTTTACATACAACTTTTTGTTAATTTTATTACTTTTGTTAATAAAATGGTAACGTTAATTATACTTCCTTACTGTTATCAATGCGGTTTAAGCGACGAGCTATTGAAAATTATGCAACACTTAATAAATTGTCGGTGGCTCTTAATAAATATCTGGATATCGAAAAAGAAACAGTAGTGTATACGTCAAATCTTAACCCGACGGGTTAACCCGAACCCGACCCGGAAATTTTTCGGGTCACCCGAACCCAACCCGGTTTCAATCCGGGTCGGATTAGTGTTTATCCCTATCCGGGTCGGGTCAAATCTGACCCGACCCGAACCTGAACCTACCCGACCCGTTTGTCACCCCTAGGTTGAGGGTTTGACAATGGGCCATTACAATGAGAAGCTCTTCCTGTATAATGGCGTGTACAATTTGAACAAAAAAATATTTAAGAATGCTATTGTTGAAATCTTGGGCCGGCACTCGAAAAAAGGGTCAAGTTATTGCTAAGGAGCCCACTAAGCCTTTGAGGCCCATTATAGTAGCCAAGCGTCAACCCAGTCAACGCCCAGGCGTCATTTGCCCGTTGAGCTTCCGTTGCTCAAGAAGACAGTTGATAATGGCTAATAACTGACGGGAGGCGTGGGCGACGGTTACCTCTATTGATGAGGGAGGATCGTGCCACCATAATTGGTGACCGTTAGTCCCCCAACGTCACGGAAGGGACGGACCATGATCTATAAATACAAAGCAAACAATCAGAATAGGGGAGGCAATGTACGGGAGACCTGATACACTGTCATTTTACTTTCCACTCTTATAATTCTTCCTCCAAATAGCTTGTGTTGATTGATTCGAGACGAACCTCTTTGGATCGATCTCGACAGCCCCATGCCTCTTCATAAATTCCCGTTCTGACTTAAGCATCGAAGAGAATTTGGGTCGGAACCCAGATCCGACCCCATTGACGTTCCTTTGTGGTGCAGGAGATGAAGTCACGACCCAACAGAAGGGTCGAACGACAACTCCCGTCGACAATTGCCTGAGGATCGACCTAATCAGAGTGTCGAACGGCTGTCGTGTCTAGCTACGGGGACGAGCGAACTTTCGCACTGCATCCTCATCCCAAGCATCATTGACCCTAGTTTTACAAACCAATGATCCCACTCCACCAACTGACGAGGATCCACCTCGGCAAGGGTGTCCACGTCAGCCCTAATACTGTTTACGCCAATTTTGGCCTTAACAGCTATTAATTACCTTTTTATATTGAGGATAATGGATACGGGTTGTCAGCGCAGGAGTTTTCCTGTGCTGACAACACACAAAAAAACAAATCCCCTTCCTTTTTACAAAATTTTTAAAATAGGATACATATGGACATTTTAAAGCCCAAAACCCCAAATATGAATGAACATTAATGGATTTAACCTTCAATCTACTCATTACAAAAAATTTATTGTTTTGTAACAATGGATTTTGTGCCGATCGGATCGAGTATCAAATAGCGTCACATTCACTTGATTTTTGGTAATACGTATGTCTGTGCAATTTAATACTCGCACTAGTGGTACATAAACATTATTCCATATTATATTATACTTTTCTTATATAGAAATACTAGAAATTACCGATGAACTTAGTGCACAGAGCAAAAGTAACCCCATTCGAACAGGCCGCGGTGCACGCGCACAACCGAAAAAGAGCGAGAAGTGCGGGCAGAAAATTCCATGCACACAGACCTAATTGCTTTCTACAGGTCACTTTACACACTTAAAACTTGGTTTGTAGACACACACCCACACTGCTCGCTCTTTTTCGGTTGCGCGCGTGCACCACGCCCTGTTCGTAAGAGGGTTACTTTTGCTCCGCGGTACTTAATGCGCGGGTAATTTCTAGTATAATGATATTGTTGGATGTTTATTGAGGAATGTACGTGAGAGAACCGTCCGATTTGTATTTAGCTATAAACCCCAAACCCAAACATGCAAGTTTGTTGTCATTATAGAAGGCTGTCGAGATCAACAACACCTTAACGATTCTTAAGATTGCTTGAAGGAACCGTTCTCAATAATATTCAACGTTTTACTTGATAAACATGTAAGAGATATTTTCAGAAAACTTTCTAGAAACTCATATATAACGCATGGTTTCGAAAAACAACCTAGTTTTAAATTTTGTAATATCTGGGCCAAAGATTAGAATAGCACCATGACCCACATATGCCAAAAAAAAACCCCAAAAGCCATCCACCCCATGTCATTGCGAAAGATGCCACATGCCCATGAGATTCGTGGATTCCCTTTACTTGCGCCATCAACATTAAGTTAGACCACTCCACAATCAGGTGGGCACCACTTAACTTCCAAAGGCACGGAACGAACCACTTGAGGTATACTGTAGACTCTTGACACCTCCGTTGCAATGAAAGCAATGTGTCTCATAGTAGATGTATCCTCAATACCTTCGGCAGTTTCTGGAAAACCCCTTCAGCGCCTCGCACCCCACATCTTACACAAACAGGTCACAAAGAGAACTGTTTGAGTAAGGGGGTAAGTTGCAGCATTCAAGAAATCATTTATCCGCTCTGAAAAGGAAAGTTTGTAGAAGTCAACAAAAGCTGAAGGATGGAAGAAGACAGTCTAAACCTTTCTAGCCTCATAGCAATCTCGTAATACATAGATAGTAGTCTTCGCTTTTACTCCACAGATGGATCACATATCTGACTTTGCGATGCCCCGATGAAAACGCAAGGCATTGGTAACAATCTTATTTTTTAAGACTAACCATAACAAATACGGCCACCGTGAAGGAATGGGCAGCTTCCATATTAGGCATGGTGATCAGCCAAGACCAGGCTATGATTCTCCAACAACTGTCGAAACGAAGACTGAGAAGTAAACTTTCCATTGGATGTGAGGCTTCATATCTCTCCCTGTATCGTGACCTTCAGTAGTGGATATGACATAATTTGTTGAGCCACATTCTCTAGAACATATAATAATAGTTTTGCCACATCCCATGAACCATTTTGAACAAATTCATGAACAAGTACCTGAGCGATATCCACCCCACAAGGGGGAGGAGCAATAGTCAAAAGTGGTTTCCTAGCCAGTTGTCAGTCCAAAATTTAGTGGTGGTTCCATCACCAAGCCACAAGAGGATGCAAAGGAAAGTCGAGTCCATGGGCAAAAGTATTGGCATACACCATGACCTCACATTCAACAGGAAAACAAATCCTCTCATTTGGCTTGGGGGATCCAGACTTGATATGGAGGTCGGAGATACTCATTTTGAATTCTTTGAAGCATCTTGATATGCACTTCAGAGACCAACGTCATTGATCTCATCAGGCACTGTCACGCCCCGTAGACTGTTCTAACTACCTACAATAACTCCATACAGTAACTCCTTTTAAGATCTCTGACTAGAGTTAGAGAGACCGGTGGTGTACTCGTGATGCACCATGCGCTAATTGATGGTTTTCTCCGTTTGTCCTATGAAAAACCGAGATTTGTCTCACTCCCGTAAGGGGGAGTTACAAGAGGCCCCTCCAGTGCTCGTGTCGCTGGTGGAGGTACCACCTTTCACCCACACTGGGTGAAGTCCGGCTTCTTAGCGTCCTACAGTTTACTCGGGTTTCCAAATCAGAAATAAATGTCTAATTTTAATTAACTTAATTCAGTAATTGTTCTTTCAGTTATCTTTATTTCCAGCACTTATGTATTGTTCTTTTAATTACTGCATTAGTTTTGTGGATGTTGTGTTACCTGTAGATAGATGTTTAGTTAGAAGAACCAGTTCTATAACTGGATCTACTAGAATGTTAAGAGTTTCTACTGGGTCACGCGTTGACGTGCCCCCTTTGTGGTTTTCAGGAGTAGGCCCAGAGCAGCAGCCTGGGCAGGTCCCGACACCAGAGGTTGTTCCCAGTTCAGAGGTAGAGCATGCGGACAACTTCGTCCAGTTAGACACTTAGACTTCCCTGGGGTAGATTAGCGGGTGTGTTGTACTGGGTGTGGACACCTTTCGTACTTTTGGGTTGATGTTTCTCTTTTTGTTGTACCCCCACTTTTGTACCCGCTGTTACAGATGGTGTAAGCAAAAGATGAATCATTTTATTAATTAAATGAATATACTTTTGTTTTGTTCTTTGTGTTATTTCTGTGATGTAGCTTTATTTGTGCTTCCCAGCACGTGTGCAGTGACCTGCTGCTCTCTTCTTTTCTCTCGTTCTACGTAACACTCGCCGATCTAGGAATGCTTGGGAAGAATTCGTACTTCTCGAGTATCCTGAGGAGCGGGGCGTTACATTTGGTCGCCCCATGCAGGTCGGTGGTGTACAAGAGAACCATCAATTCAGGCACGATAGGCTTATCCGTATCAGCCCTCAAAATTAAAGCATCATAGGCTTGTCCATATCAGCCCTCAAAATTAAAGCATCAGAGTCAATGTGTACAAGAGCTAAGGCCTTCTTTTATCTATAGCATTCTCCGAATCTGAGGATTGAGCTACCCCTTCTGCCTCATCGAAACACAGAGGATCTTCCAGACAAGAGAGCCTGGTAGCGACGACCTCTGCTTTATCCATCACTTTCCACAAGCTGGCAATTTCAGACGATGAAGAATACGGGGATACAAGAACCATTGATGGTATCTTCGACCACAACAAGATCCAACCGAGGAAGAAGAAAAAAATAAAGCAAAGAACAAGGAAGAGTTTTTTCTGAATGTGCAGGCTAGAAAGTTTGCTTTTTCATCTTTCTTCTCCTCTTATACAAGAAGCTGTCTTTCTTCGATTAAGCTCAACCATTCAAATGGGGGCACATGTCGACATCCAAAAGCATCGTTGCCCTGGGTCACGTACCACTACAACAGCCTAATCAAAGGAATGTGAATTTTGGCAGACAAAATCAAAACTCCCGCTTCAACTGCAGTTCCAAATTAATAAGACATCACATCACCCGGCTTCAACTGTCGTCTCACTCAAGTTCGGGATATGGGGGGGCCATTGTTACTATATTGGGCAGGCCCTCGTGGCGGAGAAGGATATTCCGTTCGAAGAAAGAAGTCCAAGAGGAATGCCTCGCCTCAATCGAAAAGCCTAGAGGCCCATATGGCCGGTTAGCCGCTTACCCAGTCAAAGCAACAGCTCATACACCAGTTGAGCTCCAGAATACTAATGAATCTGTTAGTAACTGAGGGAGTAAATGGGGCGGTCGTTATGCATTTTTTCTGGGACGACAATGATGCCGTCATAAAGGCATGGTCGTTATCGGCCAACGGCACTCAGAGGAAACATCACTTGTAAATAGTCTCAATGATGATATGACAAGGATAAGCTCTCAAGACATACTAAACACTCAGACATTCTGAAACTCAGATATGTGATTCCACTTATATTTTCCTCCATAGCTCGATGAGACGGTGATCGGACGACCTCCCAATAGTTCGGACCTAGCTGCATCGAGCATTCTCTTAGTCACCCACTGGCTTAAGCATCGAAGAGGATTTGGGTCGGAACCCATATCCGACCCCCCAAACGATTTTCATGCGTTGCAGGCCAAACAAGTTAGCTCTGAGTTAGGTCGGACTTCAACCCAACAACTCGGATCTTGCTCTAATCGACCCGGGATCGATCTTCTGCATGTCCATGTCTTCAGCTGACGGAGCACTATGTCACCGGAGGCGTCCTCGTCAGCATCCAACGCACAATTGACCGATTTACTCGTCAACACGGCTCAACAGTATCATGTAAATGTATTTGACACAGATATTATAATTTTCATACCACAAACTATCTGTATCATATTTGTATCTGTGACTATATCGGATACGGATATGATAGGACCAATATTTGATCCGTCTCCAAACAGCTTCCATGATCATCAAGAAGGCTGGATCACCCCGCGGTCGATTTCGATCAGGACACTGTCAAATGAAATGGATGGCTATGATTTGACAGTTGACACCCTAGGCCTTTGCGTGTACGATTTGAATCACGAATCCCAATGAACCCTGTGTCCAGCGTCGATTGCAGGTGGTTAGGGCCTGTTTTTTTGTGTTTAAATTTGTGTGTGTTGAAGTTGTGAATAGTGTTGGTGAAAGTGAGTATTGTGTTTTTTGGGGGAAAGTGGGGTGTGAATGTGGATGTAGGAATTTTTTGTGGGTCCCACACAACTTTATTGTGTGTGTTTTGTGGCCACGTCAGCAATTTTCACAGTCAAAGAAGCTAACACAAAAGAACAGGACGAGTGAATGTGAGGGTGAGAATGAGTGAATAGTGTGAGGAATAGTGGAATCTCCCACTTTCACAACCAAATAAACGCAAAAGAACAGGCCCTTAGTGAACGAACGAACGAAATGTAGGCGCCATGCGAGAGTCCAAGCTATTTTCGCTTGAGAAATGCTGCATGCACCTCAAAGTCTTTGAGGTGCATGTCCTTTTTTTCCCAAAAAAAGCTAGAACTTCACATTCGGATGTCTAATCGCTCATTCGCTGCCGAAAAAGGAAAATTTTTGCACTCACTCCTATCTGCACCTCAAAGAATGAGGTGCAGATAGCAATTCTCTTTCGCTTTCACAATGACAAGCCCTTGCTTCATGGCCCAACTCATTGGAAACTGATTGGACTTCTGGTCCACGGATGTACACGTGCTGTGCATGTGGCGAGTGGAGCACAGCCCCGGAGTAGCTGTGCTCGCAGACCTAATTGCCTCACATACACCCCCAATTATTTACAAGTTTGCCATTCAATTTCTCTTTCCTTTTTTTGCCCTCACCCGCTCTTCCTCCCCCTCCATTCTCGGCTTCTTCTCCGTCGCCGCCATCTCCCCCTCAACACCCCACCCGGCGGCCTCGTCTCGTCGCCAATGTCGCCTCCTTCCATCTGCTCTTTCATCTCTGTTGCTGCTGTTGTCACCGTCGATGCCTCTGCCTCTGTTGACGATGCTGTCGTCGCCTCCTCCCTCATACTACCGCCGCATGATCTTCACCTTCTCCAACCACTTCGACCAAAAGGAACCATAGGCAAATTAGACCACGAGGATGAAGAAAAAGAAGAGACAGATGGAAGGCGGCGGCTGGCGACGGAGGTGGCGGTGGATACAGGGGAAGAGGAAGAGGAAGTGGATATAAGTAATTTCGGGATATGGGTGAGTGTGTAAAATAAAAAAGGGATTCATGTAGATCAGGTGGCACCTGATCTAATAGATCAGGTGCAAGACACAAAAAGAAGGGCCACATGGAAAGTACAAGCTCATGTGGTCATTGTACTTTCCAACTTTATGTGTCTTGGCATTAGATCAGATGCCACCTTTTCTACATTATTCTCAATAAAATACTAAGTTTTAAATAATATTGAATGTGTGGGTAAAGTGGTCTGTAGAAAGCAACTAGGCCTGTGTGCATAGAATTTCCTGCTCAACGTGGGCACACCGCACACTCAACCCTCTTGTTCATGGTGTATAAACTTGAGTGTTGCTAGTAACATTAGACATTTCCTAGACAAATTACATTTATTTACAGGTTTGCCATTCTATTTGGTAAACCATTGAACGATAATGGCAAACTTGTAAATAAATGAAATATTTTTAGCAAAACATGTAATGTGATTAGCGGTATTTTATAAACCATGGGTGGAGAAAGATGGCAGGTAAAATTAGGGGTGGCACACATGTGGCATAAGGATGGGTCAACCAAGGTATACTTAAAAACTATATGCTCTCTCAAAGCTTCAATCTTATGAGAGATTCAAAGATACTAATCAACCTTATGAAGAGATTCAAATATACAAAACAATTTAAGGTAAATTACTGATAACACCCCTCTCTTTACCCTTTGAAATATGTTTTGATACATTAACCCTTGAAAATAAACAGTGTTACCTTTATGGTAAAACTGAGTCCCCCTTTTTAATTAACTTAATTAAATTTTATTTGATTAGCACTATATAAAAACTAGTCCTATTAGTGGGCATTCAAAATATTCTCCCAAAAATTTTCCGCACATTCAAAATCTATCGTCCTTAAAAAAAATTTGCAACCTTATCAAAACCCCTCCAAAAAAAACTACCACTACCTTCAAAATATCCACTCCAACTAAAATTTTTATCCACATTCAAACTAAAATTTAGTTCCCACAGAGAATTTAGTTCATTTAAAAATTTTAGATTTCCCCAAAGTTTAGTTTCCTTCTGATTTAGTTTCCACCAAAATTTAAAATTTTAGTTCTCTCCAGATTTAGTTCTCCCAAAAAATTTATTTAAAAGAATTAACTTCCCCTAAACTTTAGTTCTTAAAATTTAGTTCTCCGCAGAGAATATAGTTCCACAATATAATTTAGTTCCCCTAAAATTTAATTCCCTCCAGATTTAATTTCACCCAAAATTTAAAAATTTTAGGGTCCCCCAAAATTTAGTTCGATCCATATTTTAATTTCTCCTCCAAAATTTTCACAAATTATCATCTTATCCATTGATTACTCAAGATTTAATCGCAGTCATCTTTCTATATACCTTTTTTGTCCAAGTCAGGAACCCCAGTCATAACACGTGCCCTAAGGGCATGATTCTTTTAAAATATTCAAAACTCATAATCTTGTTTTTCTTAATTTTAAACAAACAACAATAATTAAATTGTAATAATTTTATTTAGGTCTCCCAAAAATTTTAATTTTTCTCGGAGAATTTAGTCTCCCCAAAAATTTTAGTCCCCCAGAGAATTTAGTTCCCTCCAAAATTTTAATTCATCCCAAAATTTTAAAGGTTTCCCATATAAATTTTTGCAACATCTCATCCTACACATTAATTCCGCAAAATCCAATCACATCCGTCTTTCTACCTACCATTTGTTGGGAAATTTATGCCCTCGAGACCAATTATTTATAACTGGGACATCTTGTTCAAAATGAAAGTATGCTATTTGGCAATGTTTATCTGTGCATAATTATAAATGTTTGTCTGCATTTTATATTTATATAAAGTCTTGAAACTTAGTGCGAGGTCAAGAATGTGTCAAGATGAGGATCACGATCATGGAGAAGTGTTTCGAGCGCTAGTAGCTAAGTCTAAAATTGTTCATAATCGTAGATGCATCGAGAAAGGACATCGATGCATCAGATAGACTATTGTATACTCTATCTTTGCCAAGTGTTGGTGGCGATGACATCATGATCGTTCGATTTAGCGAAATCGGAGACGAGACACATGTGCTCATTAGGGAATGAGTTCACTGAACGACCAAACGAGAACTGCTACATGGATAGCACATACATTACCGTCAATCATAGCTCTCATGTGATGATAGACAAGCTGGTTATTTGACCTGAGGCCATTGTACGAGCCTGTGCGTGAATGGTGTCACTTAGATCTCTGACCTAGATTCGAGGCAGGACATGCTGAAAGGTCTTAGGTTGTGTGGCACTTAAAGCATACGAGGGGATTAATGGCCAAAAAATAATTCGTTACTCCAGTATGTTGGGAGTTAGTGTCGTGGAATCAATACGGTCCTTAGCGAAATCATTGGCCGAGTTCTGTTCGATATGATCCAACAAAGACAAGCTAAGACCGAACGATACTGATCGATCACGAAGCTATTAAGGGTTGACAGTCAACCATACCGTAGGCTTCGCAGCGACATAGTGTTAACGAAGCGATTAAAACTGCAGAATTCATCACTGACATAGCCAATTGTAGTCTCGATAATGTTTATGTCAGCAAACCAGGTAATGATGATACTGAACCAGTGACGACAACTGCTGCTCGCGGTCACTGTCGTCAAGGGCTATGAGTCCCACATATAGTATGGTCAGACTGTATGGTCTCACACAGGCTGAGATGCTTGCCCAAATAATTAGAGGAATATGCATATGATGCATGAAAATTAATATGGTCGCAATTGGTTGCGAATAGGATTTTTATCACAGAAAATGAGACACAAAACTTGAGCCTTGAAAAGTATAGAAATGCCCAAACCGGGGTCCGGCAATGTCCCGAACTCAATTGCCATAGCCCGAGCAAAGAAAGCCCCAAAAATCTGGGCTTGGACACGCCCGGCACAAGCCCAGGTCTACCCAAGGCACCAGATTGGACACAATCCCAGTTCTGGGCTTGGGTGCGCCTGGGCAGAAGCATAGGCGCGCCCAAGGCTCGGAACTGGGCTTGAGCCCAGTTCTGGGCGCGGGCGCCAGACTGGGCCCAAGCCCAACCTGAATTGGGCTACACCCAGCAAAAGGGGCGCCTGGATTCGGGCACTGGGTCGGGCGCCCGACCGACCCGGGCAAGCTCCCGACACACGTGCCCAGCAGGGCGGACGCCCTTAGCGGGCATGTGCCTGACCCGTGGGCGACCAGCCCATCGGGAGGGCGCACCCAACCCAAGCGCCCAACGGGAGGGCACGCCTGACCCACCAGCGAGTAGGGCCCACTGTCGGCCCACAGTTCTGATTGATTTTGAACACGAAAATGCACGGTTTTGGGGCTAGATTTGGCGATTTTTGAGGGCTCGTTTAAAAGGTCAAACGACCTCGAAATTGAGCCATGTTTGTTTCTATGTGATCTCTGTTTGATGCTCTTCAAAATGATATATCATTTTGATTCTTAGGTTTAACGGATTGCTCAAAATTTAGTCCTCGAAAGAGGAAAAACTTGAGTCAAATTGGATTTCAATTTTAGTACAACATCGGATGCTCCGCTGAAGGCTCATCTCTCCATATAAATAGGGAGCCCTCTTCCTCCTAAATACACATCAAGCCTTAATCACAGGAGCTCTTTCGAAATTATTGGAGTAAACTTTTATTAAAAGATGACCAAATTATTTTCCTCTTTATTCCCTTTTCAGGTTCTAACAAAACATGAAGTGAGTTCAGATCTGATCCGCAGCATGAGGCATGGATTCAGCGAAGGTGAAACTATCTGGAGCTAGTGGTCGCCTCTTGGCGAAGCGTTGCATCGCTTCGGAGTGTCGTCCTAAGGAAAAGTTTTGTGGTATGTCCTTTTGTAAACTTCATTTAATAACAAAAATTATTTAGATATATCTTTGCGATATAGGTTCGCCCGTGTCGTTTAGATAGTAAAAATCCTACAAAGGTGTTTCAGTATTTTAATTTGTTGCTTGTCTATACTTTTGTAATGTGTGATGTAGTGTAATTAGGGATAATGTCTAGCATTGATTCGAGATTTCTTGATGCATCTAATGTGTGTTATGCTTGGATGATTGATGTCTACAATACTTCTCCCTTTTATTGATTCAAAAGACTCTATTTGGGAGTTGGATCGTCCCAAATGGATGTATCATCTTTATTACCATGAAATCCATCATTTAAGGTGTTACGCCCTTGGGCCGGTGCCAGAGGGATTCGCTCTGATAAGCGATAAAAGCCCACTAAGCCCATGGAAGAAGCCCGAAGCTGACCCAGTCAAAGCACAAGTGTCATTTGCACGTTGGACTTCCTTCACCCCAAACATGTGATCGATAATGGGCTCATAAATAGCTGAAGCGTAGGCGACGGTTACCCCTATTAAGGGGGGATCGTGGCACCATAATTGGTGACTGTTATCCTCCCAACGTCACTAAAGAGACCCATGCGGTCTATAAATACACGGAAGATGAACAGAATAGGGGGTTCCCAAAGTACGAGACCTAGTACACTTATATTCTGCATTCCACTTGATAATTATTCCTCCAAATATCTTGCGACGACTGACTCGAGACGAACCTCCGTGGGTCGATCTCGACAGCTCCAAGCGCATTCTTAAGTTCCCGCTCTAACTTAAGCATCGGAGGGGATTTGGGTCGGAACCCAGATCCGACCCACCTGACGTTCTCTTGTGGTGCAAGAAGATCGTGGAGTGACTCAACAGGAGGGTTGTACAACCATTTCGCACCGGTGATCATTCGAGACCCGATCCACTCAGAGGGTCGAACGAACGTCGTACATTCATTTCAACTACCAACGACCCAGGTTCTACCAACCTAGGGCCCCACTCCAATAGATGACTAGGCTCCACCTCGACAGAGAAGTCCATGTCAGCCCTAGTACTGTTATCG
>CM061140.1:12040839-12065839 GCA_030789695.1 Scilla litardierei
AAGACCGATCCAAAACCACAATATAGCCATTCATGCAAATTTATGCGCAAGACATTTTCATCACATTTCACAGATATTACTGATTTACAATATATATAAATATAAATATTTTGTGCTTAATAATCAATTGGACCACGTGACGATGGCATACACCATTAGGTTAGGTAACTAACGTCAGAGCGGTCGCATGATCGTCATAATTATTAAGCGAATGTTTACGAAAATAAGCAAAAAAAAAATAGACAAGACAACTGTCAGATAATACGTGATATGAAGCATATTTAAGTGATCCTATAACAGGCATCAGATGAATAATATGCTAAAGAAATAAATTGTGGTCATAGATAATGGGGTCTAGTTCAGGAAAAAATTTAAAACCTGAGCTACGCCCTTTAGAATTTTTTTCTATTCCCTCCCACATTTTTCTTTTTTTGTTTCATTTATCCCCCCCAAAAAAAAATTTTTTTTTTCGGTGATGTGGGTTGAAGCCTGCAGCTTGTACTGAAGCCCGCAACTCCCCTCATATCTTTCTTTCTATCTTTTTTGAATTAGGAAGCCCACGTGCCGAAGCCCGTGGCCCAGCACTACGGGCTTCGCCCCGCAGCCCCTTTAAAACCCCCGACCTTTTTTGAATTTTTTTAATGGGCCTACGGGCTGAAGCTCGCGGGGTGTCGCTGCGGGCTTCGGCCCGCAGTCAAAATAATTGGTGTTTTTCGTTGTGGGTCGAGGCTCGTATCAAAGTTGCGGATGTCGGCCCAAAACCGAAATTTTTTCATTATCGCTGGGTTGCAACACCCTTCCGTCGGCGGGAGGGGGGTGCTGCCAATGGGGCGGTGACCGGGTAGGCAGGGGGTTGCCACCACCGATGGTGACTGCAGTTGATCCGGTGTCTCAGGGCCGACGTCCGACGGAAAGAGGATTTTTTGTTGAAACCCTAAGTTGGGTTTTGCTGTCGTTGTCAGCGGCATCAGCGTACCGCCGCAGCAGCAGCGGTTGAGGGGTGGTGGTGGTTACGGACCGATCGGCGGCATAGGTGCCGCCGGCCGGCCTCATTCATTATATTTTTTGTGTTGTTTCCCGACCGATGTGGGTCGGCAGCCAGTTGGCTGCCACCCACTCCCTTTTAGCGTTGGGTCGGCGGCCAGTTGGTCGCCGCCCCTACCCCATTATTATTTTTTTCGATTTTGTACGATCTTGGGCATTGAAATTTGATAAATCTCAAGCTCATGATAAAATAAACTGGGTTTTTTTGGTATACCTTTAGATCGAATGATGACATACGTCTGATTTTGATTGGTCGTCCTCACACGAAAACAAGTCGTCCGCCTAGGCTTTCGCAATGTGTGGTCTCTATTTCGGGAAAGAACGTGCTGATAATGTGTTGTGGAGTACTTTCTGGGGGAGACCACATGTCTTTATTTATAAGGAAATATGGAAGAGTTCATACAATGATAGCATACAATATTTACTAGATAAGATATGTCATACATTGGCCTATAATTAGGCCTACATAAAACTCCTATTCGTTTTTTATTTTATTATTTCCTTGCCAATGAACTTTTAGAACCTACATGTGTTAGTTCAAGATTATAAATAGTAAAGCCCCGTTTCCGGGTGACATTACTTTTTCGTTAATTGTGCAGGCCCTGCAAGGTTCCAGTGAAGCCAACATAGAGCAACAAAGAGTTTCATAACAGAATTACCTTTATTCATCCTTCCAAGAGGATATCAAAGCATAACCAAAAGACAATCTACTAGTCTTTATTTCTAAACAATGATAAAGAAACTAAACAATAGAAGAATACTCTCCTTACTAATCCTTGACTCAGAAATCAGCACTCTCCACTAGAAATTCCGACTCCTCGAAAGCTAGAGCCTCCTCGTACGCTGGTTCAGTTTCTGTTGAGAAAACATTTGAAAGGATAAAGTAAACAATATTTGCAATAAACAACAATTATATCTTTCATGCAACCCTAGTCCTAAGCAAGCCAACAACACTAAACACTAGACTGAACCTTTCTAACCAATACATTCCAATCTTTTATTATGCTCATAATGTAAAGGGAAAGAGCGGGCTAAAGAACAACCTCGGGTTTCACCGGCAAGCTCACCGGTGCCCTACATTTATTGGTTCAAGGTATTCATCAAGGAACCCAATCAAGTCATTCAATTCTTTCAATGAGCGTAGTCTTTGCCACCCTTTCTAACTTTAATTAAGAGTTCCCAAACCCCATGTCGTTCTAAGTATTTCAGTGTCTATCTCAACTATTCACTAATTCTATTCCTTATAAGCTTTGTAGGAAGAAAAGTGCATCAAAACTATATGTCGTTAGAAACAAGTCCAATGTAAAATTATTTCACAAATACTGAATTTTGCACAATTCTAACAAGTTTATTTGTTAACCAAAACAATTCCATACATCAATTTCTACGGTGAAGGAAACTATATTTAATATGTTCTAAAAACAGTTCTAAATGTAATCAATTCATTCAAACATTAAAACTAAAACGAAATTGTTTATGAAACGAAATAATACAATTATAGGATCAGATTTGTATTTATTGGCATCCATGAGGGGTTCTAGGTCTACCTAGCTCATGAAAGTCTCCTCAAATTCTGAGATAAAGGCAGCAGTCCCTCTCATTAAAATCCCATAAAGAGTCCACATGCAACCGTACCAATAAAGATTCAGCCACGTATAAAGGACACGAAATAACATTCAGTCGCAATTTAATGTAATCTGAACAGTAAACTATACAGAGTCGAGCCCTAAGGCCCCAAGAACAGTAAACTATACAGAGTCGAGCCCTAAGGCCCCAAGAACACAAGTGGTAGCAAGTGTAGTAAAAGAATAGTCGTCAGTCCAAGTAAACCAAACAAAGGGGCTGAAAACAGCCACGTCAACTTTTACAGAAACAGACAAGTGCTTAACCGAACCCCATTGTTGAGGGAGACTCCCCTGTCGGCTAACTCTAGAACCCCCAAAGGCCCTAACACAATTATACGGGGCTGCGGCGTAGTTGCCGCCTCGCCCTAAAGATGCCATGCGATCAAAAGGGAGGAGAATCCCTTGGTATGAACTCGAATCATCTTCTCCTATTCCTCAAAATTTCCGAAAACCCTAGTCTTTCACAAATCGAAATGAATGAAGGAAATAACTGAGGTTCAAAGCAAATAGGGTTTACTGTGAGTGTAGAAAGTAAGCCGAGATCAGCCAACAAAAATCCAAAGAAATCTGAAACCAATCGAAGATACTTTAGAGAGAGGAAAACCAGATCCGGGCCCAAATCGAAGAAGTTTTGTGAAAAGGAACAATTTTGCATCCGTAAAAAACCCTAGACTTGCTGCGTATAAATAAGAGAGAGAGAGAGAGAGAGAGAGAGAGAGAGAGAGAGAGAGAGAGAGAGAGAGAGAGAGAGAGATCTTAACGGAGGGGGAAATCCCGAAGAATCTGCGCGCGGAATCGAGTTCATTAGGGTTTTTCGAAAACCCTTGGCGGCGGCGTCATCGTCCGCAGCTTCGCCCGTGCGATGGAGAGAAAAGCGGAACGATCGGGGATTTGTTGGGTCGGGGAGAGAGAATAAGTGGAGGGGTTTATAAAATGAGGTTGGGCTCTTAAGCGGGCCTGGGCTTTTCTTTTAAAAAAAATTGAATCGTTACATCCTTCCCCCCTAAAAAATTCCGTCCTCGGAAATGAAAGAATCAAGACTTACTCAAAAAGATAGGGGTAGCGCTCCATCATCTCGTCTTCTCGTTCCCAAGTAGCCTCGCCTGGTGCATTACGATGCAATAATATCTTCACCAACTTGACTGTCTTGTTCCTCAGGTTCTTCTGCTATCGATCGATGATCTCCACTGGCTGCTACTCGTACGTCAGGTCTGGGTGCACTGAAATCTCTGAATGGTCCACCATATGCGCTGGATCGCCTACACATTTGCGTAGCTGGGATATGTGGAACACATTATGTACTCCTTCTAAGGATGGAGGCAGTGCAATCTTGTAAGCCACTTCTCCCACTCGCTCAAGTACATCAAACGGTCCAATGTAGCGTGGGCTAAGCTTTCCTTGTCTACCGAAACGAATCGGATCACGATTTGGCGAAATCTTCAAAAATACATTGTCTCCTGGATGAAACTCCAAATGTCTTCGTCTCGAATCTGCCCAATGCTTATATCTGTCTTGAGCCAACTGCAGTCTGTCTCTGATCATCCGTACCACATCAACTGCCTCTACTATCATCTCAGATCCCATCACTTCTCGATCTCCAACATCGTCCCAGCTCAAGGGGGACCGACACTTCCTTCCATATAAGGCCGCAAATGGGGCCATCCCGATACTTGCCTGATGACTATTATTGTATGCGAATTCCACGAGGTGCAGGTGATCTTCCCACGACCCCTTGAAATCCAACATGCATGCTCGCAACATGTCCTCAAGGATCTGAATGGTGCGCTCTGACTGCCCATCTATCTGAGGATGATAGGTAGTGCTAAACTTGAGGTGAGTGCCAAGGTTCTTCTGAAGGCTCTTTCAAAAATGCGATGTGAACCGGGTGTCTCTGTCTGAAACTATGCTCACCGGTACTCCGTGTAGCCTCACAACTTCTTCCATATATCTCTTAGCAAGAATATCTGTAGTCTGACCAACTCTGAAAGGTATGAAGTGTGCAGACTTCGTCAAATGATCCACAATTACCCATATAGCGTCGTTCTGCTTCTTGCTTCGGGGCAAGCCAGTCACGAAATCCATCGTGATATGCTGCCATTTCCACTCAGGAATTGGCAGTAGCTGTAATAATCCTGCAACTCTCTGGTGCTCAACCTTCACCTTGTGACACACTAAACATTTGGCCACGCTCCGCGCAACGCTCCTCTTCATTCCGTGCCACCAATAGTGCTGCTTCAAATCCTGATACATCTTTGTACCGCCCGGATGAACGGAATAGGGCAAACTGTGCGCTTCTTTCAACAACTCCTCTCTAACATCTTCAGAGGGTACACAAAGCCTGGTGCCAAATGTCAAGGATCCATCTGAATGTATCGTGAACTCTGGTCGCTGCCCTGCCATCACCAACTCTCTGTTCTTCTGTAGCTTAGTATCTCCTGCCTGCGCAGCCTTGATCCTGTCTACTAAAGTGGACTGTATCTGAAGATCCATCAATGAGGAAGCCAGTCCAGGTAGAATCACCTCAATCTCCAACTCTCGCAACTCCTGCTGAAGCCTCCACTGAGTCGTAAGGGTAAGCACTGCTGGAAGTCGACTCAGTGCATCGGGTACAACATTGACCTTTCTTGGATGGTACCGAATATCAATGTTGTAATCTGCCATCAATTCGATCCATCGCCTCTGCCGCAAGTTCAGGTCCTTCTGGTCGAAGATATACTTCAAGCTCTTATGGTCCGTAAAAATCTTCACATGCTCTCCGAGCAGAAAGTGCCTCCAAATCTTCAACGCGATAATAACGGCTGCTAACTCCAAGTCATTGGTGGGGTAGTTCTGCTCATGTTTCTTGAGCTGCCTTGATGCATAGGCTACCACACGTCCATGCTGATGTAGTACACATCCAAGACCCTTGCCGGATGCGTCGCAGTAAACCTCAAATCCTCCCGATCTATCTGGAATAGTCAGCACTGGCGCGATAGTCAATCTCTTATTCAGCTCCCGGAAAGCCTCGTCACAAGTCTTAGACCAAATATAGACCACATCTTTCCGCGACAGTCGGGTCATAGGTTCTGCAATCTTCAAAAAGTTCGGAATGAAACTCCGGTAATAACCAACCAAACCCAGAAAACTCCGAATCTCAGACACTGTCTTAGGAGCTGGCCACTTCAGAACGACAGCTACCTTCTCTGGGTCTACGGCAATCCCTTCTCCTGATACCACATAACCAAGAAATCCCACTTTCTTCATCCCAAATGCGCACTTGCTATACTTAGCGTACAACTTATGTCGCCTCAAGGTCCCTAAGACCATCCTTAAGTGTATTGTGTGCTCCTGCTCGCTCTTCGAATATATCAGGATGACATCCAGGTAAACCACCACGAACTCAACCAAATACTCGTTCAGCACTAGGTTCATAAGACTCATGAATACCGAGGGTGCATTGGTCACACTAAACGGCATTACCAAGAACTCGTATTGTCCATATCTGGTGCTGAACGTTGTCTTGTATATATCATCTTTCTTGACTTTCAGCTGGTGATAACCACTCTGCAGATCCAGCTTAGAAAAGATGCACGAACTCTCAAGCTGGTCAAACAAGTCTTCGATGCGTGGTAGAGGATACTTATTCTTCACCGTCACTTTATTCAACTCTCTATAGTCCACACATCCTCCTGGTCCCATCCTTCTTCTTTACCAAAAGTATCAGAGCACTCCATGATGATGCGCTAGACCGAATCCAACCTTTCTGCAAAAGATCGTCTAACTGAATCCGAACTTCAACCAATTCTGCTGGGGCTAGATGATAAGGATTCCTGGAGTAGGGTTGAGCTCCTGGCACTAACTTTATCGAAAACTCCACGGCACGGTCTGGGGGTAAGCCTGTAAGGCTATCCGAAAATACGTCTGAGAACTCCTGCACTATCGCCGGTCTCTCTGTAGCAGCATCCATAGAAATCATCACGGCATTCGAAAGTTTGGCTCTGTACTTCACTGGTCCTTCTGATCGGCTTCTGCTGACGAATTCAAATTTCGGGTGGTTTGGGATCTCGAACACCACTCTCCTGCGTCGACAATCAATTGTGGCATAAAAGGTCCCTAGCCAATCCATCCCGAAAACGGCATCAAAACTCGGTATATCGATGGCTAAAAAGTCGGCATAGAGCTCTCGCTTGCATTTGACTACGGGACAGTCTGAATATCCACTAGTCGTCCGCAACACGCCACCTCCCGTCTTGACGTCCCAGCCAGAGGTGAGAGGTGAAATAGGGATAGCGTGTTGGTTGACAAATCGTGTCGCCATAAAACAATGTGAAGCTCCCGAATCAAAAAGAGCAAGGGCGGGTTTGCTAGCTACTAACACAACTTCTATGGTCGCGAAAACTATGTCTAAGCATATATCATACAATAAAACAAATTAAAAGATAAGGGTAAATTTGTACCTGTAATGACCTGGCCTGTAGCCTCGGCCTCCTCAGCTGTCATGGTGAACGTTTGGCGCTTCGGGGGTGGAGCCTGTGGTCGTGCCTGTTGAAATCCCCGTCGCTGTGGTGGGGGTCCACGCTGAGTATTCCCCACTGAAGCTGTAGCTGGTGCAGATGTCTGTGCTGGAGTCGCTGGTCTGTGTCCCTTCTGGGGGCAGTCTCTGACAACGTGGTCGTCTGCTCCGCAAATCAGGCACTGATTCAGTAGATATCGGCACTCTGACTTGACGTGCCCTGGCTTGTTGCAATAGTGACAGACGGTCTGCTGTCTGTGCTGCTGTGGCCGCTGTAGATGTGGTGGGGCTGGCCTCCTTGAAGATGTCTGCTGAGCTGGTTGGGCCGCCTGTCGACTAGGCGGTGGAGGGGGACATCTCTGAGGAGCACTCGCTTGTCGTTCCAGATCTTCCTTCTGTTGCACGTACTCATAATCTCGAGCTGCAGAGAGTACGTCAGTGTGGGTCTTCAGCCTGTGCCCCACTAGTTGCTTCTAAATCTTCATATTCAGCCCTTCCTAGAAACGCTGGGCTCTGTCCCAAGGATCGGACACCACATTCTTTGCAAACATGCAAAAAGACCACTTATTAGTAAATTACATACATCTATAGATTAACTGTGTAAGTTGTAATAGATACTTGCTGAGTCTGGAGAATTCAGCGTTGTACTATTCCACATTCATGGAGCCTTGCTTCAGGTTCATAAATTGGGCATGCAGTGTCCTCTTTGCTTCAGGAGAGAAATACAGAGCATTAAACCTCTCCGTGAATGTGCTCCATGAAATTGGCTGGATCAAGTGATCCTCCGCTGAATCCCACCATGACATAGTGTCTTCAACCAACTGTAGCTTTGCCATGTCCACCCATGAATCTGGTGCGATCTGTGCTGCTTTCAGCATAGCAGCTGTGCGACGTAGCCACTCTGCTGCTACAAATGGTCCCTCTGCCCCTTTAAAAACTGGTGGGCGCAGTGATCTGAATTGCTGAACTCCACCTTCACGTCTGTGCTCAGGCTCCATTTGCTCAGGTTGCCTTTGCAAAGATCTAACCATTTCTCGTAGAGTCTGGTCTGTAATCTGGATCATAGCTGCAGGTTGCTCGGTATTGTTATCCACATTATTCATATTTCCGTCTTGATGATTCTCGCCATTTCCATTGTTGACAGTACCATTGAGGTTGAGGTCGACATTGTTGTTGTCAGCATTCCCGTTGTCGACTTGATCATTAAGTTGGTCCTCGGCGTCGTAGTTGTAGTCATTACCATAGTCAACATTCCCATGAGCAATGTGATTGGCGTTGTTGGGGACGTGGTTCATGGTCAGCTCTACGCCTATCACTGTGATTTCCTGCCAAGTCTGCATGAGTAATGATTGGATTGCTCCCAGTACCGCGTCGACGATGGTATGCTTTAGACATCATGTATTTCAAAGAATGATGTCAGTCCAGTTGTTCATCTATGAGCATTTCTGCTTGATCTATACTGTTCACGAGGTGTCTTGCGGGGACATGCATGGGCCACCAA
Source organism: Scilla litardierei (assembly GCA_030789695.1). NCBI lineage: Eukaryota > Viridiplantae > Streptophyta > Magnoliopsida > Asparagales > Asparagaceae > Scilla > Scilla litardierei. The sequence continues at coordinate 12,049,502 of CM061140.1, forward strand.
CTTGTAACGCCCCGTTTTCGGGTGACATTACTTTTTCGTTAATTGTGTAGGCCCTGCAAGGTTCCAGTGAAGCCAACAAAGAGCAACAGAGAGTTTCATAACAGAATTAACTTTATTCATCCTTCCAAGAGGGTACCAAAGCATGACCAAAAGACAATCTACTGGTCTTTATTTCTAAACATTGATAAAGCAACTAAACAATAGAAGAATACTCTCCTTACTAATCCTTGACTCAGAAATCAACACTCTCCACTGGAAATTCCGACTCCTCGAAAGCTGGAGCCTCCTCGTACGCTGGTTCAGTTTCTGTTGAGAAAACATTTGAAAGGATAAAGTAAACAATATTTGCACTAAACAACAATTATATCTTTCATGCAACCCTAGTCCTAAGCAAGCCAACAACACTAAACACTAGACTGAACCTTTCTAACCAATACATTCCAATCTTTTATTATGCTCATAATGTAAAGGGAAAGAGCGGGCTAAAGAACAACCTCGGGTTTCACCGGCGAGCTCACCGGTGCCCTACATTTATTGGTCCAAGATATTCATCAAGGAACCCAATCAAGTCATTCAATTCTGTCAATGAGCGTAGTCTTCGCCACACTTTCTAACTTTAATTAAGAGTTCCCAAACCCCATGTCGTTCTAACTATTTCAGTGTCTATCTCAACTATTCACTAATTCTATTCATTATAAACTTTGTAGGAAGAAAAGTGCACCAAAACTATATGTCGTTAGAAACAAGTCCAATGTAACATTATTTCACAAATACTGAATTTTGCACAATTCTAACAACATGTTTATTTGTTAACCAAAACAATTCCATACTTCAATTTCTACGATGAAGGAAACTACATTTAATATGTTCTAAAAACAGTTCTAAATGTAATCAATTCATTCAAACATTAAAACTAAAACGAATTGTTTATGAAACGAAATAATACAACTATAGGATCAGATTCGTATTTATTGGCATCCATGAGGGGTGCTAGGTCTACCTAGCTCAGGGAAGTCTCCTCAAATTCTGAGATAAAGGCAGCAGTCCCTCTCATTAAAATCCCACAAAGAGTCCACATGCAACCATACCAATAAAGAATCAGCCACATATAAAGGACACGAAATACCATTCAGTCGCAATTTAATGTAATCTGAACAGTAAACTATACAGAGTCGAGCCCTAAGGCCCCAAGAACACAAGTGGCAGCAAGTATAGTAAAAAAATAGTCGTCAGTCCAAGTAAACCAAACAAAGGGGCTGAAAACAGCCACGTCAACTTTTATAGAAACAGACAGGTGCTTAACCGAACCCCGCTGTTGAGGGAGACTCCCCTGGCGGCTAACTCTAGAACCCCCAAAGGCCCTACCACAATTATACGGGGCTGCGGCGCAGTTGCCGCCTCGCCCTAAAGATGACATGCGATCAAAAGGGAGGAGAATCCCTTCGTATGAACTCGAATCATCATCTCCTATTCCCCAAAATTTTCGAAAACTCTAGTCTTTCACAAATCGAAATGAATGAAGGAAATAACTGAGGTTTAAAGCAAATAGGGTTTACCGTGAGTGTAGAAAGTAAGCCGAGAGCACCCAACGAAAATCCAAAGAAATCCGAAACCAATCGAAGATACTTTAGAGAGAGGAAAACCAGATCCGGGCCCAAATCGAAGAAGTTTTGTGAAAAGGAACAATTTCGCATCCATCAAAAACCCTAGACTTGCTACATATAAATAGGAGAGAGAGAGAGAGAGAGAGAGAGAGAGAGAGAGAGAGAGAGAGAGAGAGAGAGAGAGAGAGAGATCTTAACGGAGGGGGAAATCCCGAAGAATCTGCGCATGGAATCAAGTTCATTAGGGTTTTTCAAAAACCCTTGGCAGCGGCGTCATCGTCTGCAGCTTCGCCCGCGCGATGGAGAGAAAAGAGGAACGATCGGGGATTTGTTGGGTCGGGAGAGAGAATAAGTGGAGGGGTTTATAAAATGAGGTTGGGCTCTTAAGCGGGCCTGGGCTTTTCTTTTAAAAAAATGAATCGTTGCATAAATCATTGGCAACAAAATTCTTTTTCTGTTGTGAGTTGAGGGAGGCCTTTGGCCTCCCTCCCCGCATCATCTCACCATTTACTCCCCACTAACTTAGTGGGGAGTCCCTTGGACTTCTAAAGTGAATGAATATATAGAGAGCCATGGCTTATGCCATGGCTACTCCTATTTTAGAGATTAGTTTACACTTCTTCCAAGCTCTTTCTCAACACGTTATTAGCACGTTTGCTCTAAATTATTTGAGCTTTCTTTTCTGTATCCGCTCTCCGCGCGCTAAGGAATCTGTTTGTTGCTGCGATCCAGCTTGCGGCATACCAACCGTTGCGACAAAGCTTTGCGGGGATTTTTTTTCCTTGGATCGTATCGGGAGCGGAACTTTCTACGGATTTTTATTATCACGATCTTCCCTAGATCTTTGATCTAGAGGTAATTTCTTTTCAATCACGTAGATACCTACAAAATATAGTAGGCTAAGATTTTACATAGCCAATTCTATGGGCTTGTATTAAATCTACACCATTTTGATAATCATAAAAATAAAAAAAAATTTACCCTAAAAACCCTTCTGCTCCCCAAACGAAGGAAAGATCTGTTATCACAATCCTCCTAAATTTCGCAGCTCCGCCCCCCTACAGGGGCGACGACGGAGAGGTTTCCCGGGGGTGTGGGCTTTCGGTTGCTCAATGCGTAAGGTGTTTTTCATTTGCGTGGATAAAAGGAAGATAAGGAGACACATTCTGTTATAAAAGGGTTGGTGGTTTTTAATACTCATCAAACCCTAAAATTTGTTTAAGAGCCTATGTTCTATTAAATTTAATAAATTAGATGGCCTGTTTATTGGGCCTGAAGTCCTGTTTATAACAATAAAAATAAGTTCTATGGGCCAGTAGCCCCATTTGGCTTTATAATAAATTTTTGTCTACCAAAATTGGGCCTGAAGCCGAGTAAATCCAATTGCAATTTTAAATGTGTCAATTAGAATTTTGAAACTGAGCCTGATGCCCAAATACTAATAACATTTTAATTTGACTTATTGGGCATGAAGCCAAGTTAATTCAATGGCAATAATTAATTTGTTACTTTTTGGCAAATGGGCCTGTAGCCCAAATATTAATAATATATTAAAATAATATATTAAATGATTAATATTTATGGGCCTGCAGCCACATTCAAAATATTAATTTATTTTAATTCCTTGTTATGGGCCTGTCGCCCAGTCCGTCATATTATAACACTCTTGCATTATTATTTATTTATGGAATATTAGGATTTTTCAAAATATAATTATCTTAAGAATCCTGCGACCGCTCTGCCGTTAGTCAACTAACCTAACCGTGTATGACGTCTCCCCGTGGTCCGAGAGATTATTATATTTTATAGTCTCTATTTCCATATTTTATATGTATGTGTTATATACATGCGTGTTTGTTTCTTTTGTGCATGTAGCATATTATAAACTGCGTGGATGTTTATATAAGCTAAAATGTGATTTTTGGGATCGGCCAGTTTGATACCTTTTATATTCCTTGCAATTTTATTTTCTTTTTGAGAGAATTTGTAAGTGAGGATTAAATGTATTAATGCCAAAGACCGGTGTAGCGACAAATGAAGACGAAGATGAAATTTGCAAAATATTGGGACCCATTCTGGGTTTCCAACTTGTATTTTTCTTTTCTTTATGAACTGTATATCGGACTATGGACTTTTGAACGTTTTTGGTTATCTGGCCGATCCCCACATTTTACTTATTTTTATTCTTTTTGCATGAATTTACATTTTAATTAATTCATGCTTATTTTAAATTGCATAGATAAATGGAAAAATTGGCATACGTCGATTTCGAAGTTCTTGATGCTGCAGAAAAAAAATATTACCTGAGTTGGCGAGTGGACCTGAAGTTTCACTTGCGTTTGATGGCCCTCCTTGGCTCAATTTTGGCTCCTTCATCGGCCCCAGCAGCGGCCGATGCTTCTGCTACATCTAGCAGCACTTCTACCACGGTCTCCGATGTGGATAAGGCGAAAGCCATTATCTATATTAGGAGACATATAGATCGGACCTTAAAGGCCGAATACCTTACGGTAGAGGACCCAATTGAATTGTGGACAACGCTGGAGGCACGGTATAAACATCAAATTGATGTAATATTACCACGTGTCAGTTATGAGTGGGAAAACCTCGGACTTCAGGACTATAAGTCCGTTGCTGAGTATAACTCTGCACTTCATAATATCACCTCACGCCTGAAGTTGTGTGGTGAAGAAGTGACTGAGCAACGCATGTTGGAAAAGACATTTAACTCGTTTCACGAGAAAAAATGCAATCCTCATGCAGCAGTATCGTGACCGCAACTTCACGAAATTCTCTGACTTGATATCTTGCCTCCTTAGGGCAGAGCAGAATAGAGATTTACTGCTTGCTAGTCATAATCTACGACCAGCTGGTACTGCCCCTATCCCTGAAGCCCACCACGTTTCTCCCCAGAAGTGGAAAAACAATAAGAAGGCTAGAAAGAATAAAGGGAAGGCTGTAATGCAGCCAGCACGAAGAGAAGCAACCCAGACCAACAACAACAGAGAAATGAGAAATCTCACATGGAATCGTAAGAACACTGACCAAGTGTCAATTCCTAACAAGAACTGGGAGGATAAATGCCGTCGATGTGGCATGACTGGACATTGGTCCAGAAACTGCCGCACTCCTCGCCACCTTCAGGAACTATAGCAGGCGAGCCAGAAGTCTCTGCCTGCAACAAACTTGGCGGCTGTTCAGCCGCCAACGAATTTCACTGCAAATGACTTCGAGAATGAAGACCTGCTCGATTGAGCCCTATCTATATGTATATGCATTTAAAATTACAAATAGCTTCATCTTTAGTTTGCTTTTGTACGAAGTTTTATTTGAATGTCATTTTACATTTACTTAAATAAAATTCCGTTTTGCTTATAGATGAAGTATGTAATATTGTGGATAGTGCCTCGTTGCACTGGTGTAGCATTTATATTGCTCCCACATAAAACGAGACTATAAGATGCAAACTTCTCACCTAAAACATATAGGAACTTTTCACGTTTCAAGGATATTTCGTTTAAACGAACATAACTTAAAAACTGTGGATAATAAATATTGAATATCAATATGTAACTCGTCAAGAGGATGGCCAGAAGCCCATCTACTTACGATTTCATTGGACCCCCGTCGGGCCCATATAATTACAGATATTCATCCTATAGTTAGCCAACTTGACTGAGCACCAGAAGTGCCTTTCATTGCCATAGTTTTTAACTCTGGCAAAATGGACTTGGTCATCCTGGATCAGCGATGATGGACGCATCATCAAATGAATCCATTGGAGAACCTGAAGATTCTTCAAAGGATTGATTTTCCTTGTGCCCCTTTGTCTAAGGGCATACTTTTAGAGAGACCTTCCCCCCTGAAAGTGGGATGAGAGTCTCCTGGCTTCATTGAGAGAATACATGATGACCTTTGCGGGCCTATTCACCCCGCAAGTGGCCCATTTTCGGTACTTCATTGTACTAACTGATGCATCTACTAGATGGTCTTATGTGTGCCTTTATATTCACTCGCAACATAGATTTCTCAAAGCTAATAGTGTGGATGAATTCACTACACATATCATTCAAGACTTCTGCCAATCAACTGGCATTGAAATTGAACATCCTGTAGCATGTTCATACTCATAATGGGTTACCAGAGTCTCTGGTAAAGAGACTCCAATGGATTTCACGTCCATTGTTAAATCCCAGTTGCCTGTTGTATTTAGGGACCAACTCACTGCATTCCACATCGCTTATCACGATACGGCCCGCTTGTGGCCATATCATATTGCTGGTGCCGCTTGATTATGGTTTACCACCAAGTCTTGATAAATGTGAATTTGATGAGCAAAGTCTCATTGTAATAGGCACGCAGTCTAAAGAAGGCTGAAGCTTCTGAGACCATATCATGAGACACAAAAGTCCTAATCTCGTTATTATCCGCTTACTTTTTCTGTGTGAAGATGAGATCCAGAAGATCCTTCACATTCAGACTAAAGTACATCAATTACCGGATAAATTTACGGACAACCAGAAGATTGTTCGTTCACACGGCCATGCTGCCAACACACCAGCTAGGATTGACATTCCCAAAGATGGATGCAATCCACCGGCATCAGAATTGGCTGTACCTCAATTGAAAAGAGTACGCCCGCCAGGTTAAAAATATAAAACTTTCCTCGAAAAAGGAAGATTCCTGGATATATTAAAATGACCCATCCATAGGATGCTGAGCTCAGACCAGCAACCTCTCCCCTCCTAATTTCCCCTGCATAGGAAACAACAGGAGAAAAATCATTATATTACGTACGTACTGGAGAGATACTGGACAGATATAGCACAGTCGTCGTCGACGGTTTTGCTTTCGCTATTGTCGTTCACGTCGCTGAATAAGACGATGACGTCAACCCACTTTTCTATAGCGTAAACGCATAGATTGGCCAAAGTGGGACGAGGCAATAAGAGTAGAGCTGGACTCACTCTTGAAAAGCAAAATCTTTGGACCAGTAGTCCATACACCTGAATGTGTAAAACCTGTGGAATATAAGTTGGATTTCATAAGAAATTGAAATGAAGGAAATGTGATCATTTTCCTACTAAGCCTAAGCTTCTCTGAAAAAGCCAATAAATGCAGCTCATGGACGTTGTAACTGCATATATATATGGCAATATAGATATAGAGAACTATATAAAACTCCCAGAAGGGTATACTCTACCCCCAGAGATGAAAGAGAGACGTAGAAACGTCTTCTCCATAAAGGCTACAAAGATCATTAGTTGATCTTAAGCAATATTCTGCCCATATATCTTTTTCGAAAGATCATTTACAGGATTTGTGATATTCGTCGTACATGTGGTCGACTTAAAGCAAATAGGATCTCCTGCAGAGACCATTGAGATATCAGATAGCTTTAAGCGTACCTTGGAAATGAAAAACCTAGGTATAACAAGGTATTGTCTTGGCTTACATATTTAACACCTTCGTGGTGGAACCCCTTAATATCCTTCATACACCTAGAGTTTATGAAGAATGATGTCCATTTGCATCATATTACAAATGGATGCTTATTTATGACACCTTCCAGTCGCTGGAAGAGGGGGAGGACATCCTAGGTCCCGAAGAGCCTAGCTTTAGTGTACTTGTTACACTTCTTTATCTGGCCAACTGCACGTATCTTTGATAGAACGTCTGCAGTAAAGTTGTTAACCAGATACAGTGTTGTCCTGGAGAACACCACTAGACCAAGGATAAGCTGCTTCTGCGCAACTTACAAGGATTAAGGAATATATATCGCATATGCAGGTTTATAGATCATCGCGATGACTAAAACACAAAAGGCGGTCCACTTCCAAAATATCTACACATCATCCTCTAAAGTCTACATCTTCTGAGAAGCTCATCATCCAAGAAACAAGTATTGAAAACGCTCAGCCAGGTCCAGCAGTACCTTGCAGACACACTGAAGACTTATTCAAAGAATACTTTAGTGGAGTCATCTATCAACTTCGAAGAGCATTCCACTCCAGAGCGTCACTGCTTTCCAATAGCCACTAGATGAGTGAAACTTGTATAGATGAGTGATGATTATATTTTCTTTCAGAACATGATGGATGTATAGACGAATAGGAGATGATTGTATAGATACATAGGAGATCTGCAAGCCTGAAGCTTATACAGATCCGGGGGAGTCCCTCGATAGTTGTACTCTTTTCCCTTAAGCTGCTGGTTTTTCCCACTGGTTTTTCCACAGCTAAGGTTTTAACGAGGCAACCACAGTGGTTCTGGATCCAGAAGTATCCACCACATTAGCATACTGAATCCTGAAGTATTCATATGCTTAAATCAAGGTAATGGAGAGATGATGGGAGTGTTGTGAGTTGAGGGAAGCATTTGGCCTCCCTCCCCTCATCATCTCACCATTTACTCCCCACTAACTTAGTGGGGAGTCCTTTGGACTTCTAAAGTGAATGAATATATAGAGAGCCATGACTTATGCCATAGCTACTCCTAGCTTGGAGATTAGTTTACACTTCTTCCAAGCTCTTTCTCAACATTTTCTTATGTTTTCATTTTTCAATGAGCTAAACTTGAGTAGATAATGCCAAAACAACAAATTTCAGCCAGTTATATATCTAAAAATTGGCAAAGGTTCCCTTAATTAATTGGCATTTTAAAAGATTAAACATTAGTAAACTTAATTTACATACACTTTTTTTTATTCATCGAAAACAGTAAATCAGGTGTAACAATAAAGCATGCGTCAACCGAATCTCAATCAGAAGAGGATGGCTTTATAAACTATATAATGAAGTTAAAAATTAAAATTAGCTATACAATAACACGCGTACAAAGTAAAATCTGTTGTAAACCATGGCGGCTACGGAACCCCGTAGCCCTGTATTTATAGTAATAGGGTTACATAATGGGTGGATACCCACTAACGGGTTGGGCCTCCAAAGCCCGTTTATAACACTTCCCCTTATCCATCCATTGTTGTAAGCCGTGATGAACGCTTCAGGGTTCATAGAGCTTATCTGATCATGGGTCTATGGATACTTCTGGATCCCAAGTTTAAGAGTACTTGCCTCGTTAAAACCTTTGCCAAGGAAAACCCAGTGGGAAAAAACCAATGGCTAAGGGAAAAGAGTACAAGTCTCTGTAACTTCCCCTGATCGATGGATATCACTAGAGGTGGATACTTCTGGATCCTAAGTTAGGGATAACTGCCTCGTTAAAACCTTTAGCTATGGAAAACCCAGTGGGAAAAACCAATAGCCAAGGAAAAAGAGTACAGTTTCCGTAACTTCCCCTGATTAGTGGAAGTATTTAGGGGGTGGATACTTCTGGATCCAGAGTCAATGAGTTTGCCTCGTTAAAACCTTTAGCTATGGAAAACCCAGTGGGAAAAACCAATAGCCAAGGGAAAAGAGTGCAACACTACATTTGACTCCCCCTGATCTGTACAAGCTGCAGGCTTGCAGATCTCCTAGGCATCTATACATCAATCTCTTACAGTGTTCCGATACAAAGTACAAGGCATCGCTCACCTATACAAGACATCGCTCATCTATACAAGTATCGCTCATCTATAGCAGTTACTGGATCTGAGGGATCTCTTCTGAGGAGGAGTGGTCTTCAGACTCGGTAGGTTGCATCACGTCTCTGACCAGTCTTCACAGTGTCTGCGAGGTACTGCAGGACCTGGCTGTGCTTACTTATGATTTGCTTCTTGGATTGATGAGCCTCTCGGGATGGTGGGATTGATGTTGCCTTGGAAGCATGCTTTGCTGGTCTCCAGGAGGTGGTTGCTTCTTTGTTGCAGTCATCGCGATGATCCGTAACCTGTATCTGCAAATACATTTAACATGTATGATCCTTGACCCTTGGAGATAGCGCAGAAGCTACATATCTCTGGTCCAGTGGTGCGCTGCAGGCGCTGCACTGTATCTGGTTAAAGTGTTTACTGCCAGATAAAGGAGTGTACAAAAGACATTTGAGTAAGGCACTTCAGGACCTAGGATATCCTTCCCCTCTTCCAGCGAACGGAAGGGGTCTTAATGTGCATCCATACAACCAGTAGGTGTATTGGTGGAGTGCAATTTTCCATGTTTCTTCATCGACTGGATGATAATTTCATCTTCTGGATGGTAATTCATCTGCTGGATGATTATTCATCTTCGGGATGATTATTCATCTTCGGGATGATGGTTTCATCTTCGGGATGATTATTCATCTTCAGGATGAAGGTGTCATCTTCAGGATGATAATTCATCTTCAGGATGGTGATTTCATCTTCAGGGTGATAGTTCATCTTCAGGATGAAGGTGTCATCTTCAGGATGATAATTCATCTTCAAGATGAAGGTTTCATCTTCAGGATGATAATTCATCTTCAGGATGAAGGTTTCATCTTCAGGATGAAGGTTTCATCTTCAGGACGATAATTCATCTTCAGGATGATTATTCATAAGGGTATGTTGTCACATCATCCATAGCAACATAGCCTAAAATTATCTTTGCTAATCGCATGGGTTTCGTAATCATGACCAGGGAGCCTGATGCATCAGTTTGATTAATTTTTGTAAGTGAGTAAACTCATCTTACATGCTTACTTCCTGGTTTCTGCGAAATAAACCTCTAAGGCTATAGCGTTTTGCTTATAGCATACGATTTTATTTATTTATACAATACTCGGTAGCCCACAGGTTTGATATCTTTTGATATCAGGACTTCAGGTCCAAACACTTCACATTTCATAAGTGAGTCCAGCTCAACTTATTATTGCCTCGTTTCACATAATTTGGCCAAATTTCTGCGTTTGCTTCAGGAAACGGAGATTGTGAACGATATTAATGGCAAAATGAAATGTGAGTAATTGTCGACAAGTGTGTTTTATCCAAATACCTCTCCGTGTACGTACATTATTCAATTTATTCCAGATTTATCTCTTCTGGAGGTTCTGGAAAGGGAGAGGATATGGAGATGAGCTCACTTTTCTGTGGTGGTATTGTTTTAGGGTCTCGTGGTATGTCCTCTCATCCATTGAGGATATCCACTTCTGCTACTGGTAGATTGCATCCATTATAGTTGGTATGTCAATCCTAGCTGAATTTTTAGTAGCAGGGATGTGTGAATTTGACAATATTTATATTGTCAATAGCTATGTCTGATAACTGTTTAACAGTTTCATAAGTGTGGATCATCAGGATCTCATCACTATTCATGATAATCAGATCATAGGTATTAATGTTTTAAATGGTCCATAGTGGTGATATGGGAATGTAAACTCATCATGACTCCATCGATAAGATGTGTACTAAACGCTTCCCCCGTTAGGGGTTCTCGGAAACTGTTTATATGAGGTGATCAGGCTCATATAAATAGTTTCTAAGGAGGCGTTCTGATGGTATGCATGTTCCCACATGGTCACCTACAACTGGATTTCTAGTGGATAAGTAATCCGTTTAAATCATTTTAATGATTTACATATAACCCATTTCTGGGTGTGAACACAAAGCTTCAGGGTGTTCAATTTTCTTCCAGTTGTTAAATTGATTTCCCAGTGTTATCCCAAAAATCCGCGATAAGCTCGACTTCAATGAAGTTGAGAAAAGAACTAGGGATATGAACCCGTCAAGGCTCCATCTATAAGATGTGCTCTAATGCCTCCCCCGTTTGGGGATCTCGGAACATATTCATCTAGGAGGGTTAGTCCCGATGAATAAGTTCCACTGCGGCATTTTTGAGGGTGGTATGGGGGTAAGTAAAAGCCCAACCAATATCCCAGTAATGTAATATGTCCGTTGTGATTAATAATAATCTGGACTGCGGTTGGATAACAAGGTTTTGATTATGACCATTTTAAGAGGATATATAGATGAGTACTCTAAGGTACATCATCAGCCATATATATGGAGTGTAGGGAGTCAATGGCATCCTCTATTTAGGAGTATTCAGGATGACAAGTCATTTACAGTAAAATAAAATGCGTAAAAAGCACATATATACTGCAAGAGAATACTACTAATAATTTATGTTAGAGCAACAAGTTTCATAGTATGATGTGGGTTGTATAAAACATACGTCCACAATTGTGCTCATTTTAGACTCATATTATGACAACAGATCAAATTTATTTTCAAAATTTATTTATCCTCGGGAAGTAGCGAATTATACATACTGTCAATTTGACTTTCGTCGTTTAGACTAGATATGTATATATTTTTATATGGCATACTTTAATGCCCATTAATTTTGCAAAAGGCATTATGGGTCTTTTCAGAACTTCTGGTCTGATATTGGGTTGCCATTGCATACTCCATATTGAGATACATCATATCTTCCCTTTCTCATTTTTATTCAAGACTTCCCCTGTTTTCAGTCGTCCCTATTGTCGTTTATAAGGAAGAATGTTTATTGGTCTTACAAAGTAGACTTATACAAGGGAAATGAGTTAGTTTCTATATTTCCACTTTTCTAGTTTATGATAGACTTTTAAAAGTCTATTTGGAAACTCAAGTATGGTCTACAGGCCATTTTTATTGAGTTATTCAAGTATTGTGTGGATATAGAATCATACTCTAGGGGAAACAATTACGTGGGTACGAATTTTATAATTTCTCACTTATCTATTAAGCCACGACTTCGGGCGTACGCTTAAAAAAATAAGGTTAGATTCAAGAATCATACCTTGTAAAGTGAGATTAATCAAAGGAGTTTGGCGGTGTTATGACAACTGCTGGTGTCAATATCGGTTTATACAGACCGTGGATCTGAGAGATCTATTCACCGCGAAATGCGTATTTCTAAAAGAAATCGCATAAATGTTTTTCGTATAAGCCATCGTACTTGTTAATATTTATTAGTGTGAAAGGGTGTTGACTTTTGATTTGATTTTGAACTTCAGGTTCATTTTGGTTTTGAACTCCAGGTTTCATTTTGTCAACTAGGATATGGTGTTAAAATTTATTGAAATCATTATTGGTTTGTTGTCATAAAATATTGTCATGTCATGAGCACATCATACATATAATATAAATCTAGTAAGCTAAAAAAAAAATTGTGCTCAATTAACCAAAGTTCGAATAAGTATGATGTATACACATGCTATTTATATACTGCAGGTATATAATAATTTTATCTCAGACATATATTTATGCTACATGCATTAAAAATACATCAAAAAGATTTTAGCATGCTAAATAAAATGTTTGTTACATAACATTAAATATGCGACGGGCATATAATTTTCTACGCATGCATTTATAGTGTTTAAGTGAAAATTCATGCTAGAGGCAACAAAAATATACATCACATCGTAGAAAAATGCGGCAGGCATTTAATATCATAGCAGACTATCAACACAGACAATTAATCATCACAGGCATTTTTATAATGGAAATGAAAATTTTTCGTTTAATAATTATTGGACCACTAGGCAACGTCATACACCGTTAGGTTAGTTGACTAACGGCAGAGCGGTCGCAGGATCTTCCTAATTATTAAACGTAAATAATCAGATAATCCGAATAAAATGCGATGAATAAAAATTGTGTAATTTAACAGATTTTGACGAAAAAGAAATCGTAATTAAATCTGAAAAAGATTTGAAAATCGAAAAAAAAATTTCGGGGTCAAACCCTAGTTAGGGTTTTTGGTCGCGCGGATTGCCGCTTCAGGCGGCTAGGGTTTCCGGGCATGAGCGCGCACCGGGGGGGTCCGATACGAGCGGCTGCCGGGGGGTGGGGCCCGCCGCGGCCGGCGGCGGGGCCCGCCGCTGCGGGCGGCGTGGGTGGGCCCGCCGCTGCGGGCGGCGTGGGTGGGCCCGCCGCTGCGGGCGGCGGGGCCCGCCGCTGCGGGCGGTGGGGTTGGGGGCCCGCCGCTGCGGGCGGCGGGGCCCGCCGCTGCGGGCGGCGGGGCCCGCCGCTGCCGGCGGCGGGGTTGGGGCCCGCCGCTGCCGGCGGCGGGATCAGTCCGCCGCTGGCGCGGCGGGGACGGCCCGCCGCTGCCGGCGGCGGGATCAGTCCGCCGCTGGCGCGGCGGGGACGGCCCGCCGCTGCCGGCGGCGGGGTCACCCGCCGCTGCCGGCGGCGGGGACGACCCGTCGCTGGAGCGGCGGGATCTGCCCGCCGTGGCCAGCGGCGGGGACTGCCCGCCGCTGCCGGCGGCGGGGACGACCCGCCGCTGGAGCGGCGGGATCTGCCCGCCGCGGCCGGCGGCGGGGACGACCCGCCGCTGGAGCGGCGGGATCTGCCCGCCGCGGCCGGCGGCGGGGACGACCCGCCGCTGGAGCGGCGGGATCTGCCCGCCGTGGCCAGCGGCGGGGTCGCCCGCCGCTGCCGGCGGCGGGGACGACCCGCCGCTGGAGCGGCGGGATCTGCCCGCCGTGGCCAGCGGCGGGGTCACCCGCCGCTGGAGCGGCGGGATCTGCCCGCCGTGGCCAGCGGCGGGGTCGCCCGCCGCTGCCGGCGGCGGGGACGACCCGCCGCTGGAGCGGCGGGATCTGCCCGCCGTGGCCAGCGGCGGGGTCGCCCGCCGCTGCCGGCGGCGGGGACGACCCGCCGCTGGAGCGGCGGGATCTGCCCGCCGTGGCCAGCGGCGGGGTCACCCGCCGCTGGAGCGGCGGGATCTGCCCGCCGTGGCCAGCGGCGGGGTCGCCCGCCGCTGCCGGCGGCGGGGACGACCCGCCGCTGGAGCGGCGGGATCTGCCCGCCGCGGCCGGCGGCGGGGACGACCCGCCGCTGGAGCGGCGGGATCTGCCCGCCGTGGCCAGCGGCGGGGTCGCCCGCCGCTGCCGGCGGCGGGGACGACCCGCCGCTGGAGCGGCGGGATCTGCCCGCCGTGGCCAGCGGCGGGGTCACCCGCCGCTGGAGCGGCGGGATCTGCCCGCCGTGGCCAGCGGCGGGGTCGCCCGCCGCTGCCGGCGGCGGGGACGACCCGCCGCTGGAGCGGCGGGATCTGCCCGCCGTGGCCAGCGGCGGGGTCGCCCGCCGCTGCCGGCGGCGGGGACGACCCGCCGCTGGAGCGGCGGGATCTGCCCGCCGTGGCCAGCGGCGGGGTCACCCGCCGCTGGAGCGGCGGGATCTGCCCGCCGTGGCCAGCGGCGGGGTCGCCCGCCGCTGCCGGCGGCGGGGACGACCCGCCGCTGGAGCGGCGGGATCTGCCCGCCGTGGCCAGCGGCGGGGACTGCCCGCCGCTGGAGCGGCGGGATCTGCCCGCCGTGGCCAGCGGCGGGGTCGCCCGCCGCTGCCGGCGGCGGGGACGTCCCGCCGCTGGAGCGGCGGGATCTGCCCGCCGCGGCCAGCGGCGGGATCTGCCCGCCGTGGCCAGCGGCGGGGTCACCCGTCGCTGGAGCGGCGGGATCTGCCCGCCGTGGCCAGCGGCGGGGTCGCCCGCCGCTGCCGGCGGCGGGGTCGCCCGCCGCTGCCGGCGGCGGGGACGACCCGCCGCTGGAGCGGCGGGATCTTCCCGCCGCGGCCAGCGGCGGGGTCGCCCGCCGCTGCCGGCGGCGGGGACGACCCGCCGCTGGAGCGGCGGGATCTGCCCGCCGCTTCCGGCGGCGGGGTAGCCCGCCGCTTCCGGCGGCGGGGTCGCTCGCCGCAGCGAGCGGCGGCGATAGCCGCTCGCCGCTTCGAGCGGCGGCGGCGGTGGCGCGGGATCTAGGGGGGTTCGCGTTCCGGCGAGAAAATCCCCTAGGGTTTCATGGTTTTTGGGGATAAAAATCTAATTTTTAGTGGAAAAAATCTATTTTTAATCTCCAAAAAAACGTTTTTATTGTAAAAATTTGATTTTTAAACAATAAAAACCTTGGTTTTCATTAAACAATTGATCCAAGAATTTTGGATCTAGACATATGCGCATATGAAATTTTAGATCTAGGGTTTTAGGGTTACCTCTAGATCCTACCCGCCGGATCTAGCGACGTTCGGTGAAGGAAGCCCGTTCGCGTCGCGTCCGTCCGTCACGTCCGTCCGTCGGCAGGGGTTCGGCTTAGCTTTGAGCGTGCTGATAACGTGTTGTAAACCATGGCGGCTACGGAACCCCGTAGCCCTGTATTTATAGTAATAGGGTTACATAATGGGTGGATACCCACTAACGGGTTGGGCCTCCAAAGCCCGTTTATAACAAAATCAGCTTTAATTCCAATTACCACTATTTTTACTATGACAACCTTCAATTTTCGAGACGGCAAAGTCTAATTTACACACGCTATTTGCACGTCTTCGGCCCAACCCGAAACCCCTGAAGCGCCGCGTTCCTCGCACACAGCCCGGCCCGAAACAGCCCGTTAACGGCGTTGCCCAAACGGTCCAATCCCGCCGTCAACGCCTCCGTCCTTTTCCCCGCTTCCTCCGTCACGCTCCGTAACTTATCGACGTCGTTAATCGCCGCCGTCAAATCACTAACGCTTTCGTCCACGGCCTCGATCTCCGCCGCGAGACATCCCGTCTTTCCGCCGACGGCCGTCAAGACGCCGTTAAACGCCGCGGACCAAGGGAACTCGCCAGAGACGCGAATCTCTTCGAGATCCGCCTTTTCTCCTAGAAACAAGGATACGAGTCCGATCACCAGAGCGGACACCGCCTCAACGGCGTAGATCGCGCGACGGACCGCCGACGCCTTGCCACGCGGCGGCTCCCCGCGGATCAGGCCGCGAGCGTCGAAGCCGGCGGCGGCGGCGGCGGCTACTTTGGGGAGGTTTTGGCGCCACTCGGCGATGGAGTCAAGGGTCTTGCGCGTGAGGTCGG
>CM061140.1:13415748-13432755 GCA_030789695.1 Scilla litardierei
CCTGCAACAAACTTGGTGGTTGTTCAGCCGCCAACTGTTTTCATTGCACAAGACTTCGAGAACGATGACCTGCTCGATTGAGCCCTATCTTTATTTATGCATTTAAAATTACATGTATCTTCATCTTTAGTTTGCTTTTGTACGAACTTTTATTTGAATGTCATTTGACATTAACTTAAATAAAATTTCGTTTTGCTTATTGATGAAGTATGCAATATTGTGGACAGTGCCTCGTTGCACTGGTGTAGCATTAATATTGCTCCCACATACAACGAAACTATAATATGCAAATTTCTCCCCTTAAACATATAGGAATTTTCCAAGTTTCAAGGATATTTCGATTAAACGAACATAACTTGAAAACTGTGGATAATAAATATTGAATATCAATATGTAACTCGTCAAGAGGATGGCCTGAAGCCCATCTACTTACGATTTCATTGGAACCCCGTCGGGCCCCTATAATTACAGATATTCATCCTATAGAAAGCCAACTCGACAGAGCACCAAAAGTGCCTTTCATTGCCATAGTTTTTAACTCTGGCACAATGGACTTGGTCATCCTGGATCAACGAAGATGGACGCATCATCAAATGAATCCATTGGAGAACCTGAAGATTCTTCAAAAGATTGAGTTTCCTTGTCCCCCTTTGTCGTAAGGGCATACTTTTAGAGAGACCTTCCCTCCTGAAAATGGCATGAGAGTCTTCTGGCTTCATTGAGAGAATACATGGTGACCTTTGCGGGCCTATTCACCCCGCAAGTGGCCCATTTTCGGTACGTCATTGTACTGACTGATGCATCTACTAGATGGTCTTATGTGTGCCTTTATATTCACTCGCAACATAGCTTTCTCAAAGCTTATAATGTGGTTGAATTCACTACACTTATCTTTGAAGACTTCTGTCAAGCAACTAGCATTGAAATTGAACATCATGTAGCATGTTCATACTCATAATGGGTTAGCAGAGTCTCTGGTAAAGAGACTCCAATGGATTTCACATCCATTGTTAGATCACAGTTGCCTGTTGATGTTTAGGGACCAACACACTGCATTCTGCATCGCTTATCACGATACGGCCCGCTTGTGGCCATATCGTATTACTGATGCCGCTTGCTTATGGTTTACCACCAAGTCTTGATAAATGTGAATTTGATAAGCAAAGTCTCATTGTAATAGGCATGCAATCTAAAGAAGCCTGAAGCTTCTGAGACCATATCATGGGACACAAAAGTCCTAATCTGGTTATGATCCGCATACTTTTCCTGTGTGAAGATGAGATCCAGAAGATCCTTCACATTCAGACTAAAGTACATCAATTGTCGGATAAATTTACGGACAACCAGAAGATTGTTTGTTCACACGTCCCTGCTGCCAACACGCCAGCTAGGATTGACATTCCAAAAGATGTATGCAATCCACCGGCAGCAGAATTGGCTGTACCTCAATATAAAAGAGGACGCCTGCCAGGTTAAAAATATAAAACTTTCCTCGAAAGAGGAAGATTCCTGGATATATTAAAATGATCCATCCACAGGAAGCTGAGCTCAGACCAGCAACCTCTCCCCTCCTACTTTCCCCTGCAGAGGAAACAACAGGAGAAAAATCATTATATTACGTACGTACTGGAGAGGTACTGGACAGAAATAGCGTAGTAGTCGTCGACGACGGTTTTGCTTTTGCTATTGCCGTTCACATCGCTGAATACGATGATGACGTCAACCCACTTTCTATAGCATGAACACATAGATTGGCCAAAGTGGGACGAGTCAATAAGAGTAAAGCTGGACTCACTCTTGAAAGCAAAGTCTTGGGACCAGTAGTCCATACACCTGAATGTGTAAAACCTGTGGAATATAAGTTGGATTTCATAAGAATTTGAAATGAAGGAAATGTGATCATTTTCCTACTAAAGCCTAAACTTCTCTGAAAAAAGCCAATAAATGCAGCTCATGGACGTTGTGACTGCATACATATACGGCAATATAGATATAGAGATCTATATAAAACTTCCATAAGGGTATACTCTACCTTCAGAGATGAAAGAGAGACGTAGAAACGTCTTCTCCATAAAGGCTACAAAGATCATTAGTTGATCTTAAGCAATATTCTGCCCGTGTATCTTTTTCGAAAGATCGTTGACAGGATTTGTGATATTCACCGTACATGTGGTCGACTTAAAGCTAATAGGATCTCCTGCAGAGACCATTGAGATATCAGATAGCTTTAAGCATATCTTGGAAATGAAAAACCTAGGTATAACAAGGTATTGTCTCGGCTTATATATTTAACACCTTCGTGGTAGAACCCGTTAATATCCTTTATACACCTGGAGTTTATGAAGAATGATGTCCATTTGCAACCTATTGAAAATAGATGCTTATTTATGACACCTTCCAGTCGCTGGAAGAGGGGGAGGACATCCTAGGTCCCGAAGAGCCTAGCTTTAGTGTACTTGTTACACTTCTCTATCTGGCCAACTGCACGTGTCTTTGATAAAACGTCTATAGTAAAGTTGTTAACCAGATACAGTGTTGCCCTGGAGAGCACCACTAGACCAAGGATAAGCTGCTTCTGTGCAACTTCCAAGGGTCAAGGAATATATATTGCATATGCAGGTTTAAAGATCATCGCGATGACTAAAACACAAAAGGCCGGCCACCTCCCAAATATGTGCACATCATCCTCCAAAGTCTACATCTTCTGAGAAGCTCATCATCCAAGAAACAAGTATTGACAACGCTCAGCCAGGTCCAGCAGTACCTTGCAGACACAGTGAAGACTGATTCAAAGAATATTTCAGTGGAGTCATCTACCAACTTCAAAGAGCATTCCACTCCAGAGCGTCACTGCTTTCCAATAGCCGCTAGATGAATGGAACTTGTATAGATGAGTGATGATTGTATTTTCTTTCAGAACATGATGGATGTATAGACGAATAGGAGATGATTGTATAGATACATAGGAATTCTGCAAGCCTGAAGCTTGTACAGATCAGGGGGAGTCCCTCAATAGTTGTACTCTTTTCCCTTAAGCTGCTGGTTTTTCCCACTGGGCTTTCCACAGCTAAGGTTTTAACGAGGCAACCACAGTGGCTCTGGATCCAGAAGTATCCACCTCATTGGCATACTGAATCCTAAAGTATTCATATGCTTAAACCAAGGTAATGGAGAGATGATGGGGAGTGTTGTGAGTTGAGGGAGGCTTTTGGCCTCCCTCCCCTCATCATCTCACCATTTACTCCCCACTATCTTAGTGGGGAGTCCCTTGGACTCCTAAAGTGAATGAATATATAGAGAGCCATGGCTTATGTCATGGCTACTCCTAATTTAGAGATTAGTTTACACACTTCTCCTAATAATTCTTCAACACAAAATATTGTTTATATTTCTCACTGTCGTCCATTTTTTTATAACATGCAACTATTATTCTTAACAGATCCAAATCCAAAGAGAAGCCCCCAAGGCTATAAGCTACCAGATTACATCACAACTAAGTTCGTAATTTTGGATGTCACCTCAATGGATCATCGACCATAGCACTCTAATGGATCATCGATCATCGACCAATGTACTTTGCATCCCCAAGGCCATCTATGACACCCCCATTTTCATTGACAATGCCTTAATTTGTATTTTCTCTTGTTCCTTAAGAAACGATACTTCTATTTCATGTCAATAAATCATGTTGACACCTAGCTATTTATTAGTTTTCTAGCAAATAATGTTGTTAATATATCTTTGTAAGTAGATGATTGAAGTAACAATGCTGCCAGTATATTCTAACCCTTGCCTCATGCAGCAACCTCACTCGTTTTTAACCTTGCAATTCGTATCACACTCAGGGCCTCAGCTTGGTTCTTAGAGTGTAATCACACATCGATCAAGCAACAACTAACAACCCCATCCATTAGCAGTGCCATGATTTGTCTTGCTTTATGGCTCCAACATGGGATTTAGTGTTTCGTCATGCTCTAGGGGCTGTTCGTTTGTGCTTCTTTGGTCGTTGAAGTTACCCAATAACCATGTCACCTACTGTTTCTCGGAAATAACCCAAACTCCACCGAGCCTGTTCGTTTGAGTTGTAATGAAACCGCCGACGTGGCAAAAAATTTCCACCATCCCACAATCGCCGTAAAAGGCGGGGATTACGTGTTGCTTCTGACGCGGTGGGACCCACGCCCCACTCTCCCCCAGCAAAATTCGCACGGAAGCAGCCCTTTTGATTTTTTTTAATTCTCACCCATTTTGACGGAAAGCTGTACCCATTTAATTTTTTTAATATTTAATTCGTGGACCACACATCCAACTTTCACACCATCATTCACAACCAAAAAAACACAATAAAGTTGTGTAGGACCCACAAAAATGTCAACAACCCCATTCATACACCACTTTCACGGTTTCACCCCAAAATAACACAATACTCACTTTCACCAACACTATTCACAACTTCAACAAACAACCAAAGAAACACAAAAGAACAGGCCCTTAGGCAATAGCCCTAACCTGAAAGACAACCTCTCTTGGTCACCGATGATTCACTCAGGTATACAACCATCTCCAGGTCTATCAGGATTCCCTTTGGAGTTTTCAGCATTATGGTGGGCCCTTGCAAGTACTATTTTAGCAAAACATTTATAACACTACCCTTGAGGGCCCGCTTTCAGCATTATGGTGGGCCCTTGCAAGTACTATTTTAGCAAAACATTTATAACACTACCCTTGAGGGCCCACTTTTGGTTTTGCCTCTCTCAGAGCATATCCAACAGCACGTTAAAACGTCAAATTTGACGTTTTTCTCTTCCAACCACACGGTAAAAACTTCAATTTTTTGCCGCTTTGCTACAGTGGCCCTCCAAATTTTGAGGGTCACTATAGCAACCTGCATTACTTTTTTGTGAGTGCAAACGCTAAATGTACACGGATTAATGACATCATACACTGCATTTTAGGGTTGGAGAGGGTATTTTTAAGTGCTAGAAATTACTAATGGTATGTGTTGGGGGGTAAGTTCCGCGCACAATGAATTTATATAGAGGGGAACCAAGGACACGGTGGTTACAAGTTGAGGGGTGAATGTGTAGGTCGTTTACAAGTAGTGAGAGGGTGATGAGGCTGGGCGCCCTTCGTAGATCGATCTCTGGATCGATCCTGCAAGTCTGCCGCTTGTTCACCACTCCCCTCGAGTAAGTTACCGGTTGCTCGCCACTTGGAAGAGCCAACCTGCGCACAGAGCAGATCGTCAGAAAGGCTGGGTTAGGTTCAAACCAGTAGCCTCTCTGATGCCTAAGTCAGAATTAGGGCTTAGAAAAGTGGGTCGGACACGTGGGCCAGGCTAAATATAGGTCGACCCTACGTGGCGAGCTTGGGTGTAAGAACAAATATATGGACGATATTTGCGCTTGTGTGTGTGTGAGTGTTTTAGAATTAATTAGCCAACCACTCTCTCGATGGAAGTGGGGGGTATTTATAGCTAAAAGTGGTGATTAGGTAGGGCTGACCTAGCGTGCTGAGCTGGCGTGTTAGACCGTGGAAGGTTCGGCTGAGGATGTCAGAGTTGTGCGTGTCAGCCATGCTTTTGTCAGACGGAGCAACGGCCAGGGATGCTTTGTCAGAGTGTCAGAACCGAAAGCACCAGGCGGTCAGACGGCGTAGCAGCCAGGAGGTGCTTTGTCAGTCTGTCGAGCGGTAGAAGTGTCAGTGGCGTTCTCGTATAAGGGCGTCTGTCGTATTCGATAGACTGAAGGGCCGTCGAGGTATGTCTGAGGAGCGGGGCTGCACATAGGTCGTTCGGTCGCTCCTTGAGGATGACTGGCAACCTGGTTATTTGCCTGGCGAGCTGAGAGGGAAGCGGGCGACCAACTGACGAGGTTCGAGGCGAAGTGCGCCCTTCCCACTAGTCGAGGCGGGCTTTGTGGATGGCATGTGGGCTAAGGGGAACAGGCGACGAACCGGTGAGGTTGGGACGAAGCGCTCCCTTTTGCTAGTCGAGGCGGACTTTGAGAAATACGGGCGAGCTTGCCGTGTGTCTAGCGAGCTTGGTGGGAAGGTCGTAGTATCACGATCTTTAGGTCGTAACAATTGCCTCCGTCATTCGAGCTTGGGGCAGACGCCCGGCCTAGTTCGGATGACGCACCATCTCTCCATCTACCCGGAAGGGACGGGGCGACCGACCTTCGTTCGGAACTTGGAAATGGCTGCATTTATTTTGAAAAGCCCGCCCACCGTTTCGCTGAATCATTACAATTCGAGAGGCAGGAAAGGATCGAGGCGTCCCAACCATCCAAGAGGCGACGCGTGGTGGACGCAACTGTGGGTGGCAGTCGAGGCGTTAGAGTAGCTCGGATCTGATCCACGTGGCGAAGCTTCAACGGTGGCGATGATCCGTCGCTTGCTATAAGTATGGGGTGAAGGGATCCGACGAGAGTTTCGTCTATTTCCAACTTCCTTCGAGTTCTTCTTCTCCGATCCTTCGATTGCCTTTGTCGTCGTCGCTGCTGTTGCCGGAGCTGCTGTTGCCGGAGCTATTGTTCGCTTGCTTCTTCGGACCTTCTTCTTTCTACTAGGTAATCTTCTTACTTAACATGGTTTCTCCTAATACTTCTCGCTCCACCGCCTCGAGAGAGATAGAGGAATGGGTTAGGGGTGGCAGAGCAATGGACAGCTCCGTCGCGGACACGGTGGAGGGGGTGGAGGAGACTTCTCTGGTCAGCCAAGGCCGCACTGAGGGTAGGCCGGCGGCCGAGCTTGCTATGGGTTCGTCGTCGGTGGACCCTAGGGATCCGAGGAAAGGGAAATGGTTGGCCATACCGAAGGCCCGGTTGTTCGCTAGGGCCATCGTGACCATGGCCGAGGCTGGGAACATCCCTGCTGAGATTTCAAGCATGGAATCGGTAGCGCTGACCTCCATCATACCTCAAGCCCATGCAAAGTACATCAGGCCATCCTACACAGTCTGCCTTCTGACTGCCACTGAACGGGTGTGCTTTCCTAAAGATTACGAGGTTGGGGTCTACATCGTCTGCTTCCACCAAGGACTTCGCTTCCCCTTCCTCCTTTGCTTCTCCACATCCTGAACTTCCTGGAACTTCTTCTTTTTCAACTGATGCCGAACTCCATCAGTGCAATCGTCGGCTTCCTCGTCCTTTGCGCGGGGAGCGATATCAGTCTGACCATCCCCTATTCCAGTACTTCTTCGCGACCAAGAAGCTTGGGACGCACTATTACGTATCATCAAGGAGAAAGCGGCCCCTAGTCCTAGGCTTGTCAGGCAAGATTAAAGGTTGGAAGGAGCAGTATGTGTTCGTCTCGATGCCCAAGGATCTAGCGTTGAGGTCGAACTGGGGCATGCTAAATCTGGAGGCGAACAGATAGGTTCGCCTCGATACGGACGATACAGAGCGGGCTAAGATCTTGCAGGAGATCCCTGCTGCGAACAGGCAATATGAGAAGCTTGCCAAGGAGGAGATGATAGTCTGGTACATCTGGCCAGAAGGTAATCCGAGCTTTGTAGTTATCGCTCCTAATTTACTCACCCTGATCTATTTCCTTATTGCAGGTCAGACAATGAGTTTATCAATGGAGGTGCTTATGAAGCTGGCCTCGGAGCAAGCAGCCAAGCAGACAACAAGGGGCGGCCCGAAGAGAGCTCGGGAGGGATCGTCGACGGCGAAGGCTAAGAAGCTCGTCCGGACAAAGAAGATGAATGTGGCAGAGGACACGACTGCCTCGGGCCCTCTGAAGATCGTGGCAGACACCAACTGTCCTACCGAGAGCACCGTGGCCAGAGGTGATCCCATGCCCATCGACCTCGATGCCAAGGAGGACGTGTAGACCGAGCCGGAGGCCTAAGGATCTCAGAGCGGGCGACCACCTCCGATCCCCATAGTTCCGATCCAGACCGTAGCACCCCCGGAGTCTCCTATCGGATCGGGATCTAGCAGGGAACGCCGGCTGGAGATCGCTGGCCCTACGGTTGCCCACCGTCCGGGCTCGGGAAGCCCGCTCACCCGAGCTGTGAGGCGGTGCTCGTGGTGTTTAGGTCCAAGAGGGACAATCTCGTGAAGATGTCGATGGAGGACTCACTGGCGGCGTCTTACCCAGTTGGTTCTGCTGAGTCGGTCTTCGACGAAGCCAGAGTGGCTGCGAGGATAGCCGAGAACATCCTGCTGCCCAGGATAGGGAGTCTCTGTTGAACGTGGACGCAGAGAGGTTGTACGACTCGGCCGTGTGGGCATAGTATGCAGGTAGGTCGGCCGTCTCCTCTAAAGATAATTATCTTTGTTCGTATGTGCATTCTAACCTCTCTTGCTTTGCTGTGCAGGCAAACGCCATGATGATCTCCTTGAGGAGCCACACGTCTGGGATCAACAAAGCCGAGGCCATGCTGGCTAGGAAACAGGCCGAGCTGGAAGCGGTCAAGAAGGCAGCTGCAGAGCGGGTAGCAAGGTATAATGCCCAGTATACAAAGCTGCAGGTATCGTTTGCCGAACATAATACGACGATCTGGAAGCAGGAGGTATGCCTGGAGGAGTTTGAGGCAAAGGTCCACGCTGAAGAAGCCCGCGGAGCCGAGCTGGAGGCCGCTCTGGAGCGGGAGAAGGTGCGGGTGACCGAACTGGAAGCGCAGGTGGCATCTGGGAAGGCTGAATTGGAAGCGAAGAAGGCAGAAGCGGTCCGCACTTACCAAACGACGGAGTTCGTCCCCGCCATGGCGGTGATGAAGAGGGATGGTATAGTGGAGGGCTGGGAGGCGTGCCTCCAGAGAATCTTGGAAAGGATGGGGAGCTTCTACCCATCGATCGAGGTGGACTTCGCGAAGCTGGCGGCCTCGGATGACGAGGAATATGAGGAAGAGGCTACGCCGGTTGATGAAGAAGCGCAGGCAGCCGAACAACAAGTGTGTGAAGGTTTGATCGGAGGCGATCGAGCGAAGGGCGACCAAGGCGAGAGTGGCCAGGGTGACGTATGAATGTGGGGGTGGGGTTGTTAGGGGCCAGTCTAGAGACTTGGATGTAGGACTTTGTCTTTTTTTGTTTTGGAAGTTTTGGGTTTTTGTAGTGTAGGCCAACGGACGGTAGGCCGAGGCGACCAATTTTGTAAGGCCGGCCCCGCCAATACTTGTAAAAAATTGTTGTCAATGAAATCTATTGTCCGGGGTTGATTTTCTCTTGATTTTGTAGACTTGTGACTAAGTGTTGCTTTCTGGCTTTGCCCTTACGTGTATTGCCCCCGACATTCGGGACGGGCTAGAGGTGGAGAGAGGCCATGCCGGATGTCGAGAGTATAGGCCGACGCTTGGGAGCTTGAGAGAGGCGCTAGCCCTCCGGAGCCTATCGAGGGCAAAGCTCCGTAAGCTTGCCTTGGAAGTTGGGGAAGGGGGAGATTACGAGCCCGTAGCTCGGCCCTAGCCCTCCGGAGCCTATCGGGGGCAAAGCTCCGTAAGCTTGCCCCGGAGTTTGAGGGAGGAGAGGGTACGAGACCGTAGCTTGGCCCTAGCCCTTCGGAGCCTATCGGGGGCGAAGCTCCGTAAGCTTGCCCCGGAGTTTGAGGGAGGAGAGGGTACGAGCCCGTAGCTCGACCCTAGCCCTCTGGAGCCTATCGAGGGAGAAGCTCCGTAAGCTTGTCATGGAGTTTGAGGGAGGGGATGGTACGAGCCCGTAGCTCGGCCTTAGCCCTCTGGAGCCTATCGGGGACGAAGCTCTGTAAGCTTGCCCTGGAGTTGAGGGAGGGGAGGGTACGAGCCCGTAGCTTGGCCCTAGCCCTCCGGAGCCTGTTGGGGACGAAGCTCCGTAATCTTACCCCGGAGTTTGAGGGAGGGGAGGGTACGAGCCCATAGCTCGGCCTTAGCCCTCCGGAGCCAATCGGGGGCGAAGCTCCGTAAGCTTGTCCCTGAGTTTGAGGGAGGGGAGGGCACAAGCCCGTAGATCGACCCTAGCCCTCCAGAACCTATCGAGGGCGAAGCTTCGTAAGCTTGTCTCAGAGTTTGAGGGATGGGAAGGTACGAGCCCGTAGCTCGGCCCTAGCCCTCTGGAGCCTATCGGGAGCGAATCTCCGTAAGCTTGCCCTATAGTTTGAGGGAGGGGAGGGCACGAGCCCGTAGATCGGCCCTAGCCCTCTGGAGCCTATTGGGGGCGAAGTTCTGTAAGATTGCCCTGGGGTTTGAGGGAGGGAAGGGCACGAGCCCGAAGCTCGGCCCTAGCCCTCTGGAGCCTATCAAGGGCGAAGCTCCATAAGCTTGCCCCAGAGTTTGAACGGGTGGAGGGTATGTACCCGTAGCTCGGCCCTAGCCCTCTGGAGCCTATCAAGGGCGAAGCTCCGTAAGCTTGCCCCAGAGTTTGAGGTAGGAGAGGGCACGAGCCTGTAGCTCGGCCCAAGCCCTCCGGAGCCTATCGGGTGCAAAGCTCCGTAAACTTGTCCCGGGGTTTGAAGGAGGAGAGGGTATGAGCCCGTAGCTCGGCCCTAGCCTTCTGGAGCCTATCGGGGGTGATGCTCTGTAAGCTTGCCCCAGAGTATGAGGGAGTGGAGGGCACGAGCCCGTAGATCGGCCCTTGCCCTCCGGAGCCTATCGGGGTAAAGCTCCGTAAGCTTGCCCCGGAGTTTTTGGGGGGTACAAGCCCGTAGCTCGGCCCTAGCCCTCCGGAGCCTATCGAGGGTGAAGCTCTGTAAGCTTGCCCGGAGTTTGAGGGAGGAGAGGGCATGAGCCCATAGCTTGGCCATAGCCCTCCGGAGCCTATCGGGGGCAAAGCTCCGTACGCTTGCCTCGGAGTTTAAGGAAGGGGAGGGCACGAGCCTGTAGCTCGGCCTTAGACCTCCGGAGCCTATCTGGGGTGAAGCTCCGTAAGCTTGCCTCGGTGTTTGAGAGAGGGGAGGGTACGATCCCATAGCTCAGCCCTAGCCCTCCGGAGCCTATTGGGGGTGAATCTCCGTAAGCTTGCCCCGAAGTTTGAGGGAGTGGAGGGTACGAGCTCGTAGCTCGGCCCTAGCCCCCTGGAGCCTATCAAGGGCGAAGCTCCATAAGCTTGCCCCAGAATTTGAGGGAGGGGAGGGTACGAGCACGTAGCTCGGCCCTAGCCCTCCGGAGCCTATCGAGGACGAAGCTCCGTTAGCTTGCCCCGAAATTTGAGGGAGAGGAGGGTACGAGCCCGTAGCTCGGCTCTAGCCCTCCAGAGCCTATCGGTGGTGAAGCTCCGTAAGCTTGCCCCGGAATTTGACAATGTTCGAGGAGAACTGAAATTTCCAAATGGAGACGGCAAAATTTGAGAATATGCAGGAAAACAAGATAATTTCATTAAATTTACAAAGTTACTGATAGTATTTGAGCAAGTGTTTCGCATTCCATGGGTGGGCTAGCTCGCCACCGTCCATGGTTGCCGGGATGTAAGTAGCCGGCCCAATGATGTTAATGATTTCATAAGGCCCCTCCCATTTTGCTGTGAGCTTCCCTCGGCGAGGGATCTTCGGCTTGAAGGTCGCGTCCCTGAGGACTAGGTCACCGATTCTGAAGCTCTGTTTCTTCACTCAGGAGTTGTAGTGCCAAGCCATCCTCTGGATGTGCTTGACGAGATTTGTCAGAGCTCGGTCTCTCACTTCGTTGATGAGCTTGAGGTTGAGGTCGAGGCCTTCCATGTTGGCATCTTCATCGAAGTATTTGAGCCGAAGTGTCTCTTCTCCTACTTCTACAGGGACGACTGCCTCCGCCCCGAACACGCGCATAAACGGACTCTCCCCGATCGACGTTGTGTAGGTCATGCGATACGACCATAGGATACCCGGTAGCTCTTCCACCCAGGACCCAAGCGCGTTGCCGACCTTCTTCTTCAGGGGGACCAATATGCATTTGTTCGCCGCCTCTGCCATCCCATTGCACTGTGGATGCGCTACGGAGGCTAAGTGGAGTCTGATCCCCCACTCCGAACAGAAGCTCCGAAAGTCCGCACAGTCGAACTGCCTCCCGTTATCTATCACTATGGAGTGAGGTACCACAAAGCGGCGTATGACGGACTTCCAGATGAAGCTCTTCATATCCCTCCAAGTGATATGCACCAACGGTTCAGCCTCGATCCATTTGGTGAAGTAATCGACGGTGATGACGAGGTACTTCCTTCCTCCAGACGCATTCGGGAAAGGTCCGAGGATATCGAAGCCCCACTTGGTGAACGGCATCGGTCTGAGGATGGGGACCAGGTCGGCCGACGAAGCAGCAGTGTGTCTGCATAACTACTGGAACTCTCCACACTTCTTGACATACTGGAGTGCATCATGGATCATGGTCGACTAGTAATATCCTTGATGCACCGCTTTGTGGGCGATGGTGCGTCCGTCATAGTGGTTTCCACAGAGGCCTTCGTGCACCTCGCAGATGACTTGTTCGGCTTGGTCTGGCCTCAGACACTTCAGATAAGGCAGGATGTCGAATCTTGCACGACGCTTCCGGTAAAGCACACCGTCGAAGATTACAAATGACAGGGCTCGCCTTTCGACCTTCTTCGCTTCGAGTTGATCTTCGAGCAAGGCTCCCGTCTCCAGGTAGGTCATGATTGGGCTCATCTAGGTCGTCGTTTGGCTGACATACATTAGCTCGTCATCCTCAATGGTAGGTGTCAGCAAGTTCTCGACGTAGATGGCCTTTCCAATTTCGGCCGGGGAAGAGGAGGCTAGCTTTGAGAGAGCGTCGGCCTGGAGGTTGTTCGATCGAGGAAAATGCTGAACCTCCACCTTCTTGAACTTCTAAAGTTCGGCCTAGGTGCACTTCAAGTAGCGCTTCATCAGCTCCTCCCTTGCCTCGAACACCCTGGGATTTGTTGGACAACGAGCCTTGAGTCGCTTAGCAGCATCACATTCGTCGCCCCCATCTCCCGGCATAGCTTCAGCCCATTGACAGCGGCTTCATACTCTGCCACGTTGTTTGTAGCCGAGAAGTTGAAGTGGAGTGCGTACTCCAGCATGCTCCTGTCCGGGGTTTCTATGATGATGCTCGCTCCACTTCCCGACCCAGCAGCTGATCCATCGACTTGGACAACCCATAGTTTGACCTCTCCTCCTTGAGCGGACGTTGAAGGTTCGTCTACCACCGTTGGCTTCTACCAGGCCACGGTCGATCGAGCACCTGATGGATCTTTGGGAAGTTCTTCAATGGTGCATTCCACCATAAAGTCCGCCAGCACTTAGCCTTTGATCGCCATCCAGGCTTTGTATATGATGTCGAACTCACTGAGTTCGACGCTCCAGTTTAGCATTCTGCCTGATCTCTCCAATCTCTTCAAGTTCTTCTCGAGAGGCAGATTGGTGTAGACGATGATGGTGTGAGCTTGGAAGTACGGCCAGAGTTTTCTCGCTGTCGTGACGAGGCAGTAAGCGACCTTCTCTATGGGGCTATAACGGGTCTCTGCATCTCAAAGCACCCGACTCGCATAGTAGACCGGCCTTTGCGTGCCTTTCTCTTCTTTAACTAGGGCCGAGCTGACAGCTTCTTCACTATTGGAAAGATATAAGCCCAGCTGCTCTCCCTCCTCCGGGTTCGCAAGCAGCGACGGACTTTGCAAGCAGTCCCGCAGCTCTGTGAACGCTTAGGCGTAAGAGTCGTCCCATTCGACCACCTTCCTGTCGTCCTTCTTCGCAGCGAGAGCCCGCCGTAAGATTCTGAAGAATGTGAACGATCTCTCGGTGGACTTTGATAGAAACCTCCCCAGTGCGACGATCCTTCCGTTCAACCTCTGAAGGTCTCTAATTGTTCGAGGCTCCTTCATGTTGACGAGGGCTGATATATTGTCCGGGTTCACCTCGATCCCTCGCTTCGTATTCATGAAGCCGAGGAACTTCCCTGATTGTATGCCAAAAACGCACTTTGCTGGGTTGAGTCATAGGTTGTACCGACGCACTTTCTGGAAGGTCTCCTGCAGGTCGGCGAGGTGATCTGGGGCCATATTGCTCTTGACCATCATATCATCGATGTAGACTTCAAGTTTTCGTCCGACCTGAGAGCTGAAGATCTTGTCCACCATCCGCTGATAGGTCGCCCCAGCATTCTTCAACCCAAACGGTATTTTTGTGTAGCAGAAGGTCCCCTTATCGGTGATAAATGACGTCTTCTCCTCGTCGACCTTCACCATTGGAATTTGATTAAAGCCCGAGAAGGCACCCATGAAGCTTAGTAGTTCATAGCCCGACGCATGGTCGACCAAGTGGTCGATCCTTGGCAAGGAAAAGCTGTCCTTTGGGCACACCTTGTTGAGGTCAGTGAAGTCGACACACATGCACCACTTCCCACTGGCCTTCTTTACCATTACGACATTGGTGAGCCAATCCAGGTAACTCACCTGCCTGATAAATTTGGCTTCGAGGAGCCTCTTCACCTCCTTGCCTGCTGCCCGCATCTTTTCTCCCTCTGAGCTCCTCTTCTTCTGCCTGACTGGACGAGCTTCTGGGTCCGCATTTAGCTTGTGAACGATCATTGCAGGATCGACCCCGGGCATGTCTGAGGGTGACCACGCGAAGATATCCGCATTCTCCCTGAGGAGATCAATGAGTCTCGTCCTCAGAACAGCTCAGAGCTTTGTGCCAATGGAGACGGTCTTGCCCTCCTCCGCAGCTATGGGCACCTCCTCGACCTCTTCCATCTGAGTTGGTCGCTGGTTGCAGAAGTCCTCCGGATCATCGAGGAGGTCGACCGACAAGGCCTGCACAGGCACTTTGTGCTTGGTGGAGCCGACGTAGCAACTCCGGGATAGTTTTTGGCTCCCTCGTACTTGCCCCACCCCCGCGGAGTTTGGAATTTGACCATTTGATGCAGCAAACTGAGGAGAGCTTCAATGGCGGTCATGTATGGCCGCCTTATGATGCCTTTGTATGCCGACGCAATGTCAACGACAACGAACTGGGTCATACGGGTGACGACCCTTGGCTCCTCCCCCAGAGACACAGGCAAGGTGATCACTCCAGCAATGGGGACCGAGTGGCCGACGAAGCCGACGATCGGGCCCGTACAGGGCCTCAAGTCCACTTGTTTCAGCCCCATCTTCTTAAACATTGACATGACCAATATGTCGCATGAGCTCCTAGTGTTGATCAGGAGGCGGCTGATGATGGCCGTCCCGATCTGAGCTTCGATGACGATGGCATCGTCATGCGGTAGCTCGACCCCCTCCAAGTCATCGTTGGTGAAAGAGATGGGTGGTCGAGCTACTCTTCTCCTCTTTTCCCCTGCGCCCAGGTTTGCCGCCATCACTTGTCGTACATACGCCTTCTTTGCCGACGATGACGTGCCACCCGAGGACAGTCCACCGCATATCATATCTATGCGCATGACCGGCCTTGGTGGGCGAGGAGCTTCTTGTTCGATGTTCTGGGTTGGGTTTGGCCTCCGTGCTCCCGAGGGTGCTCTCTCTTCACGAGCCGGCCTTCTTCCATCAACAAAGCCTTGGAGGTGGCCCTCCTGAATCAGCCGCTCTATCTCCCTCTTAAATGTAAAGTAATCATCGGTATCGTGACCATGATCATGATGATACCAACAATACTTTTGCAGATCTCTCGTAGCAGGGTTCGACCTCAACCCTTGAGGTGGGTCTTGGAGTAGTTCGGCCCTCGTCGCGGTGGCCAACAACTCGATCATAGGGGGCATTGAGCTGTGTGTATTGGGCCCACTATGGTCTCTCCTGCCTCTGGACCGCCCATGGGGGCTCTCTGGCAACAGCAAACTCCCGCACTGGGCCAGGTCGATCTTGCGACCGATGACATTCAGGATCATGCCTTTGTTGGCCCGGCTGGTCGCGACCCCTGGGTCGGTCTTCCTGCCTCGGTCGAAAGTTGGGCCGATGCTCATTGCAGGGTGCCTCTGAGCTGGTGACCTCTCTCCCCATTCCCAGGGCTTCCTCGCTTAGCATGTACTTCTCCTCCCGAATGACAAGTGCATCAAATTCGGTCGGCGGGTCTTGGAGGAGGGATTTGTGGAGACTCCGGCTAGTCAACCCCTTCTTGAAGGCCGCCATGGAAAGCTCGTCCCAGCAGATCGCCACACCGAGCCTCTCATCTTGGAAGCGGCACAAAAACTTCCGAATGGCCTCTCCTTCCTTCTAGACAGTCGATAACAGATAGTCCGATGGCTTCCTCCTTATCCGCCCCACACGGAATTGCTGGCAGAATTTGTGGGATAGTTCACCATAGCATTCGATGGTCTGGGTGGGCAGACCGTTGTACCATTCTAGGGCTGACCTCTGCAGACTGATCTGGAAGGCTCGGCATAGGAGCACGTCGTCTACGCCCTGATCTACATTGCCCCATGTACCTCTGCACATGCGTGAGGGGGTCGCCCGCACCATCATAGAGCTCAATTTGGGGAATCTTGAACCTAAAAGGTATCGGGGACGAGGTCACCCATCTTGCCAATGGGGTGGCTTCCTCGGGGTAGGGGGACGCTCGGGTGATCTTCGGACGTCGCGATGCCTGTCTCGGCCTTCACGCCGACCTTTGGACCTGGCTGGCGAGATGCCTCGGTGCTCGGGAACACGCCCTCCCCGTCTCTCGAGGGTTCTACTCCGGTCGCAGCTTCGTTGACGACGATCATCATGCCTAGATGAATGGCACGGCTGTCAGAGTGGGCTCCTCTTGAGCTGCGGGGGCCCTGTCGATGGAAGACTACGTGTGTTCCTACACCGCAGGCCTGAGGTCGACATCTTTGGGATCTTACGGTTCTCCCTACGAAGCCTCTCGCACCAGCGACGATGAAGCAGAGGTGCCGATGAGCTACTTCTTCGTCAAGGCGGGCTTGTTGGACGGCATCTTCCTCGTCTTCTAGGCATCTTCTATTGACAGCAGCTTCTTCGTTGCGCTTCCACTGCCGAGCAGCCTCTGCTTCTTCGTCAAGGAGTTTTTGTTGGGTAGCTATCTCTTCGGCGAGCCCTCTTCGCTGAGCAGCCGTGTCTTCTTCGAACTGAGGACGAAGGTTTTGCTTCAAGTTTGGGGGCTCAGAGGGGCATGGGGGTGCCTCAGCTCTGGCCGCCTCGAAGC
>CM061140.1:13433255-13535655 GCA_030789695.1 Scilla litardierei
CGTGTGTCCATACCATGAGAAATCA
Organism: Scilla litardierei; assembly: GCA_030789695.1. NCBI lineage: Eukaryota > Viridiplantae > Streptophyta > Magnoliopsida > Asparagales > Asparagaceae > Scilla > Scilla litardierei. The sequence goes on from CM061140.1 coordinate 13,433,281, forward strand.
TTAGATAAAGGTGATGAAGTAGGAATATTCACCTCTTGCTTGTGTAGACATTGTGCAACATATATCCCCTTGTCTAACAAAGGGTATTTTAACTATTTTTCCTTTGAGACAAGACTAACAAGTTGCATATGATTCAAAATCAAAAGGATTCAGGGATCCTTTCTTATGTAATTTACTATGTTTTTTCTCACCATTATGGCCAAGTCTATAATGCCAAAAGTAGGTTTCATTTGTATTTAGAGTCTTTGTTTATTCAAATTTTGAACATTCAGTATGATGCTTGATGCTTGCATTCGAAACATATATGCCTTTATTCAATTTACCAAAACCAAGAAATATATTTTTATTGAAGATGTTTATAACATTATCCTTTAAAATAAAATTGTACCCTTCTTTGTCCACCAAAAAAATTGATACAATACCATATTTGATACATAAATAATTGTATACAACAAAATATTGCCACTTGGTAAATTTCCAAATCGAATGATCATGAGATCAGCGCCGCCAACACTTGGTGAAGACAGAGCACACAATAGTCTATCTGATGCATCAATTTCCTTTCTCGATGCATCTATGACTACGAACAGTTTTAGAGTTATGCTACAAATGGTGGAAACACTTCTCCATGATCGTGATTCTCATCTCGAAATATGTTTGACCTCGCATTAAGTCACAGGACTTTATCTAAGTATAAAATACAGACAAACATTTAATCATACTCAGATAAACAGTACCAAATAGCATACTATTATTTTGAACAAGCTGTCCCAATTAAAAATAATTGGCCTCGAGGGCATATATTTACCAACTGATTTTTAATAAACATTATATCTTTTGAGTATGTCGTTGTTGATGCCCAGATTGTAACTATTGGTGGGTCCCCACAAGGTGTGGGTGAGTGCCCATGATTTCAGTTCGGACCATGGTTTCGTTCGGTGTGTTTAGCCCATGAATGCTAAACCGAGGCTACTTTATGTGGACCGGAGTTTAGTCCATGTTGATGATATTGATATTGATATTCCAATGTGGACGAAACATCCAAATTGCATATTGTACCCACGGGCACGAGTCACGTGCATGGGATATAATTTTGCATATTGTCACCATTACTGAATATGTTCACTACACTTAATGTCACTTTTGGAGATGTTGTAACGGCAAGTATTTTTAGCCGAGTTTTCGAACGTGCATACCGGTATTTTTCTTTCTGTCGTTCGGATAATATTTTTAGTCCGTACGTTCTTTGCTACGAGTCGACGCGAGCACGTCTCTGTTTTCATTTTTTACCGTGTCATAATTATTTACCATCAAGTTTAACTAAAATAGTTAACTTAATTATCGTGCTGATTACCAATTGTTAATCACTTTAATTATTTCATTAATTACTTTATTTTTTACCACCACCTTAATTAGTTTACTAATTACTTCTTGATACTTTAATAATTACGTTTAAATCCCTAATTACGTAATTACTATAACCCTTACCTAAACGACAACACACACATTAAAAATCTTTACTATATACATAGGCCTCATATTTTTTTAACTGACTTCAAATTATTCTTTGAGTTGGGTTTCCTTCGCTGAAAATTTTAGTCACTAAATTTTGAATAATTTCTAATCTATGCCATCCATACCCACGTATTTTACTTCTACGTATAGAGATCCTTATCTTTAAAACCTTTTTGTTGATGTCACGCATATAAATGATAATCTTCCTTCAATGGACCATGATCCAGTCAATGTGCTTGGCTAAGTTTGTTGGATCACCCTAGCTAGACTTGGGGTACGTGATCCTGGCTTAGTCACTTCCCTGGCCGTGTCTGCTGGACCGCAAGGACGTGAATCATAATTATGTATGGCATTTCCTTTCTTACTATACTGCAACAGATTTCAAAACAACCGACCATACACTAATTTTAAATACTTTTTATGTTAAATAAAACTTCAACTATTTCAATGTATTAGCTCTGTATTCATCGTATTTATACTTTAAAAAAATTTATTAAAAAAATCTATCTCCATTTACAAAACAAAAACTACACCCATGACTCTTTCGTCTATTGCTTATCTACTATTTTAACGCATACCACCTATTCACTATCTTTATATACGTTATTGGGATATTGTCACATTTGTTTTGCACATACATACCAATCTCCCATTTAATCATTCATAACTATCTCTATGCCACCTGATCAAGCTAACTATTGTCACGACTACTGATTTGATACCACTGTTTCACAGACTAAGGCGAGACTACTCAAACGTGATAGAACGGTATTATAATAATCAGTCTGAAACTACTACTAGATCACTGTCTAGAAAGGAATGGGAAGGGGGTTGGTCAACCAAAGGACTTGTCCTGCGGTCATAGAAGTGACCTGTGCCTTCAAGCCCTGACTGCCTCGCTGGTTTGGGAATTAAACTAGACTTCTTATTATTAGGCCAGCCTACACTATTAGAAAGTCAAGCGACGTTTGTTTTCCTCATGCTCGCTCATTAATTGTCCTTTTCAGTGTTACTGCGTCTACCTGGTTGTCTTACTATTGTCATCACATTGCCTGTTGGTTAAAACATTGTTGTTACCATTTGCCATGCCACCATCGTTACTTTTGCACTTGCACAGTCACCTTTACTTTATACATTACATGCACTTTACTTACCACACTTGAGCTGCCACCAGTACTTTACTTTCCGCTCGTATGTGCATGTCTGTTCTTACTTCTTGCACATGTGAGATCATCTTTCTGATCGAACTAACTCCATACCCTTGCCTCACCTGAACCCATTCGTCGCAAACTTGATTCGTTACATCAAACAGCTCTGTATCCTACACAAACTATTTGTTACCACATTAGTGCATCCATTTACTTATTACCACTTTAGCGAGATTAGTTTTACATTTGCGTTATAACCTTTTCTTTTAAAATGTTCTCTCCTACCTTTATTACTATCATCAGCAATGTTGAATTTTTGTTATGCATTATGTTACTAGGATGTTAGATATGATTATTATTATTATTAGGAGATTGTATTTACGGATAAGATTAGTTTGAGATGATATAAGGTGTAGTTGTATTAATTGTTGACAATGTAATAGATAGAATGATGTGTTCAAGAATTATATTTCACATTTGGTTTATACCCATTCATTATGACTTCAGTAGGATTCCATACCATGAGTGGTGAACAGGAAGACGAGTACATTACGGATTTGGAATTCATATTAATAGCAGCTGAGCGTAACTTATTATTTATTACATAATTTATGATGACGATGATGATTAGTGGAATATGATGACTTTATCGTACAGATCGGGTGATAGAGACGTCAGAAATGATATGATATGTTGATACGAATGGATAGTTGCGTAAATTGATCTAAGATGCTTATTATAAAATACAATAAGAAATGATGAGGTGTGATTTAATAGTTGTTAATTAGGGTGGTTAAACTTATGAGTTGTCACGATGAAAAATGAGTTGGGAGCATGATATATGTTGGAGTTAGATGATGTCATAATTATAGTACTACAAGTTAGGTTATACAATGAGCAAGGGATGATACACTACGAATAGGACAACCTATGAGAATGTACATCTCTTTGGAGAACTTAGGTATAGAGGATATCGTACAGTAAAAACCCCCAAAAAGATGTTACTGTAGCATTGATGAGAGAAGAAGCGAAGAAATTTATGAGAAGTATTGGTTGAGGATAGTTAGTATTTTCCTTTTCGAGGTTGCCTTGTTTAAAGTATTATTTGTTTAAGGCAATAATTATGAGATAGAAATCAAAAGGAAAGAGAAAATATCGGACCTGTATTTGAGTTCAGGATATACTTATAGTTGTAACATTATTCAGTGACAAGAAAAGAAGTAATAATTTATTTTAGGAACACTTATTTGAGGTTATGAATTTAGCTACCAGTATGTTAGAATATTGGGGATTGCAGTTGTGAGTATTTTATTATTTTCTCGCCCTTGTCCCTGCACATCGCTGGTAGCCGCCGTTAGCTATTTTGCTTGCCTATTGACGGTTAAGGCCATCGATAATGCTTAGTCATCCGAACCTCTTTTTGAAACTCAATCGTAATCACATCACTTGTATCTTTCCTAACCAATTTCTTTTCTTCGTCTCGAAGTATTTCAGGTCATAATTTACCTCATAGAAATACGAGAGCGTTATCCATCTTTGTTTCCTTCTCCTTATTTGATAAGAATTCCGAGGACAGAATTTTTCTTAAGGTGGGTTGAATGTAACGGCCAATATTTTTAGACGAGTTTCGAACGTGCGTAACGGTATTTTTCTTTCTGTCGTTCGGATAATATTTTTAGTCCGTACGTTCTTTGCTACGAGTCGACGCGAGCGCGTCTCTGTTTTCATTTTTTACCGTGTCACAATTATTTACCATCAAGTTTAATTAAAATAGTTAACGTAATTATCGTGCTGATTACCAATTGTTAATCACTTTAATTATTTCACTAATTACTTTATTTTTCACCACCACCTTAATTAGTTTACTAATTACTTCTTGATACTTTACTAATTACGTTTAAATCCCTAATTACGTAATTACCATAACCCTTACCTAAACGACAACACACACATTAATAAAATCAGGTTCCTCTCCTCAATTAGTCAAAATTGGCATTCTCTTTCATTTAAACAAACAGACACGTCTCTACAAACACATTAGTCTACAGTTAGCAATTATAATTCCCATCCTAATCATGCCTAACCTTTTGACTAAAACTTTAAAGCCTGCTTAAATATTTCAAAACACACACTCACGTCTCTTTGAAGGCAGATACATTCCTCTACCTATTAAAATCAACACACACACCCAACACGTCTCTTCATTAGTCAAAAGCTACAATTAATCCTGTCTAAATCCTAACCCTAATCTTTTCACTAATGGGAAGCTTGTCCCCTGCCAAATACTTCTTAAGGAAGTCTTCTCCCTGCAAACGAATCTGCAAACTCAATTCATCAACACATTCTGCAAGCCATTTCTCAAGCCAAGAACGCTTGTTCACCACATCTACCAAAACCCAAATCAAAATTTCAGATTCATCATCCCCTACAATCCACCACCAAATCAACCCAAATCCACCAACGAATAAATCCCCCAAATTGCATTCCCAAATCCATTTCCCAAACTCAAACTGAAAATTGGAAGAGGGGATATAAGAGAACTCAGACCTGAGACACATGTTTCAGATTCAAAATCAAACAAAACCCTCTAAATCCATTCCTTCCTCCAAACTTGCGCCTGCCACCCGCTGCCTGAGGTTGCGCGCGCCGCCCGTACAGAAGCTGCCGCCGCCGCTGCTGAAGCGCGCGCCACCGCATGTCCGCCGAAACAGCTGCCCGCCGACGCCCCCTCATCTTCCTCCTCCGCGCAAGGTGAAATCTTCTCCCCCTTTTGATTTCGCCTAAGCCCCTTGCGTCCCCTTTTACCTGCAAGCTTCAAAGAACAAAAAAAAAGAACATGAAAGAACAGACAGTAGGAGAAGAGAGGAGACAGAGGGACTGAGGGCCTGTTCTTTTGTTGGAAAGTATAAAGTGGAAAAGTTGAGAAGTGTGGAATCTGATGAGAGAGAAATTTGGTGTAGTGTGTTCTTTTGTTGGAAAGTGGTGTTGGATTGTGGAGTTGGAAAGTTGAGGTGGGACCCACTCCGTGTAGTGTATTCTTTTGGATACAGAAAGTTGGAGGTGGAAAGTTGGATTTTGGGGTGTGATGATCCTAGGTAAGGTTACCCCCGACCTAAATTAGTTGTGAGTTATTTTTTAACATTTGATTTTGGGGTGTGGTAACTGTTGGATCTGGATCGTAGCCTAGAGGGGGGTGAATAGGCTAATAAAAATATTCGTGCAACCCACGAACAATCCCACGCAGTTATAGGCACAGACAGGGCAATAAATTAGCAATCACAGAAAACGCACAGATATACCCTGGTTCGGTCGTCCCCACGACCTACTCCAGCCCCCGAAAGCAACTACTAGATAGATATGTAATCAAGTACAGCTACAATGAGTCAAGATCCCAAATCTACTCTCACCTAGCTCGTACGCACACCACGTGCTCTACACTATCAATCTAGTCAGATGCTCTCCCTCCGTGACGACTCCCACAGTCGTCAGGTCCCCAAAAAACACAAATAGGTAAAGTTTCCCCTACAGAGATCGCTACACCAATACAAAGATAAATAAATAGAGTTTTAGAAATGCTCAGTAATGGTGTGTCGTCTCTGTCGTTCAGCGCGTGGTCAGATCAATCTGACAAGTAGTAGTCTCTGATGTCCCCTCAATAGTTCGGCTCCCCTCTCGATGAGACTTGCGCCCTTCTCCAAAGATTGAAACTTGCGGCACCTCACCTTGTAAACAATGATTCCTTGCGGCCTGTGCTTCTCTTCCCCAATTTCCCAGTCAAAGATTGCGGCTATCTGTACTTGTGTGATTGAAGACTAGTTCGGCCTCTCAATTTTGTGCGGCCTGTCATCAAAACAATGAAAGGGATGCAAATTAAAACATGCTCTGAAGTTTGCAAAGGAGTTAAGATTAATGGTGCTGTCCTTTGAACTTTTGTGATTTGCAATACACAAGAAATTCGGCCCTGAGGAAAGGAAATTCACAAAAAAAAAACCTTAGGCTGCCTCCTCTTCAAATTGAAGGAGCTGTGAGTGCTCTTCAAAAATAAAATGTTATATAAAAAACAAAGACAAATGCCTCACAAAAATTCGTGCCTCTTAAAAAAATTGTGCATGCTCTTCAAAAACAATGTTATGAAAAACAAACTCTCAGATTTTTGGAGGAATTATTTCGGCACTGTTCAAAGAAATATCAGCAGCCCTCTTCTCGTGCTTTTTAGATATGCAAAAAAATAATAAACAGTTCGGCTCGTTGCTTATGAAGGTGCGGATCAAACCTCTGCAATCAAACAACAAGGTATTAAAAAGACCACACACAAAAAAAAACAGTTTCTTGCACACAAAATCTCCACACAAAGAAAACAATCTCCAGGCCGTGCAAATCAATGTTGCCCAAGAAAAACTTTGCAGGCCGTGCTCTTAGAGATTGGGCGCTTGCTCCTGTCAAATTTTTGGTGATGGATGCGGCTCTGTGAAAAGATTTTGACTTGAGCTTTTCTTTTGGAATTTTCAAGGACGAGAGAAGCAAGGATTATCAATGTGGAAGCTTTGAGAATTTTTCAATGAAAAGAGATGTTTTGCTTCTTTTTTTAGGCTATAGGGAAAATTGCAATGGATGATTTTTTTGATGGAGATTAAAAAATAAGGGGATGCTCTCTGAATTTTTTTCGGCTCCTACTCCTGCCCCCTTTTTTTTGTGTGCCGCTCTTAACAACCCTAAAAGGATTTCGGCTGAAAGTTAGGTATGTCTCAGGGGATTTTTGAAGGCCTTGGCTTTTATTGGCTCTTAGGAATTTCTTAATAGAAAGAGACCAAACCAAAAATCGGCTGTGAAGTTTTCTGTTGCGTGACCTGGGCCTTTTGATGCAAATGAATTGATTGTGTGTGTGTTTTTTTTATTTATTCAACCTGGTGGCTTCAATTTGAGATTTGCTTATAAAAAAAACATTGGCATAATTACCAAGCATATATAAGGACTTATATAAGTATATAATAAAACTTGGTACTTCCCTATTCTCCTTTGCACATTGACCAAGTCCCTCATGAATTAATCATACGTTCGCCGTTGCTGAAACACTCAACACGCACATTAAAACGTTCACACACACACACACATTAAAACGTTCACACACGTTTGTTATCATCAAACACGAGGTCCTATATCGTTGCATCCAACAATCTCCCCCTTTTGATGATGACAAACCAAATAAGATTTGTAATAACGATCAAGATAATATCATCATGATAAGTTTTGTGAAGTTTAGTGTGATATGTGATATGAAGAAACAATACAACAACTTTGTTCAGCAAATAAGCAAAGCATCGCATGCTCCCCATATATCCATGCTCCCCCTTAATCAATCAATCAAATACCAAATACCAAATCTTCCCAAATTTTTCAATCAAATACCAAATCTTCCCAAATTTTTCTCCCCCTTTGTTATCATCAAAAGTTGTAACATGAAGTCAAAATCATATATCATGCAAAAAGAGAGTATTATTAACCATCACCAACAATTGCATGCATACAATCATAGAATCATCAAGTCAAAATCCAATGATATTAAACAACGAAGACTTCAACACCAACGTGTAAAGTGTGATGATTAAAATTGAAGCACATATGGAGAATCATTAAGAAAGTCAACCGGAACCAATCCACATTTTCCAAATAACGTTCTATCACTAGGATTGATTTTTCCCACCTCATTAAAAATGAGTTCAAGTTACCACACCCCAAAACATAGCCTATAAGGACTCTTAGATGTGTGAGTGGCATTGCTTGACGAGTAAATACACCAACGCTAAAGTTTACCCGTAAAGCTTATGTTGGATACTCGTGGGTAATACCGTTGCCAAGGATTGTATCCATTTTCCATACGGAGCAATTATCTTTTGTTTTCACATTTTTTTAAAATACTTATACCAAAAAAATTTTTGCTCAATTTTTATCCATGGCAAGGTAGATCATATCCCTTAGATTTTCAGTTAAGTTTTCCTCCTACATTCACATTCCATACTTCATAAGCGATATCTCAAATGTGCAACAATAATAATACATGTGGAAGTGAAGTAGGTGGTGTAGAGTTCAAGTTATTTTCATTCATTGAATATGCCATGAATATTTAGAAAGATGAACATGCGCATGTGGCAAAAGAAATAATACACCAATTTCTACATAGATATGAAAATCATTCATGAATACTTCTTTTAATGAATCAAAGAGAAAGATACCCATTAAGCACCAATTTTTTTTTAAATTTTTTTTTTTAGTTTTTTTTTGTTTTTATGCATGAAGTACTAAAGCAAACATGAGATGCAATCACACAAACAAAAAAAAATCATGCACACATAGCAATGTAACTACTAGCACGCAAACAAAGAAAAGTCACGCACACACAAACAAACTATGAAGATATTCATTAAGTTCAAAGAATGAGATATACCTTCGCGTCGCCGTTTGACTAAGGAGCTAAAAAGTAATGCGACATTCAATTTATCGCTCCTCGTCAACTTTCCATCTACCTACAAAAGAGGTGTCGTGTGTGACCTTGGAATCCAACAAGGTCCACTCACGTTAGTCATCAAAGATTTAGGAATCCATATTTGTTTGAACTTAATGTTTTTGTTCCTATATTTGCAATGATATGAAGTGTGACCAACGCATCCACATGTAAAGCACTTAGCATGAAAATTTCCAACCTTTGTTGATTCAATGTGAACTTTTCTATATTTTGATTTTTCAACATTTTTAAGACCATATCCTAGTCCTCGCCTATTATTGTCATAAATTTGATTTCCAAGAATAATGTCCAAATTTTGTTTTCCAATGGAAAATCTCTTTATTGACAATTCAGGGAGGTGACTTTGGATTTTAAGATATCGTTTTCATTCACAAGCAAAGTGCATTTACTAATGAAAGCTTGCTTATTTTTCCTCTTCTTTCTTTTCAAAATCCCTCATTTTTTCTTTAAGTTCAAGATTTAGCATGTTAATCTTTTCAGAAAGCAATTCATTTTCAACTTCAAGCTTTGTCTTATCTAGTTTATACATGCTAATATCATTTAATAAAGAGGGACATGAAAGACAATCAGTTTTTGCAGGCAAGCTAGCTTTCTCTTTTTCTAACATGGTAATGGTAGATTTGCATGCAACAAGCTCTTGTTTAAGATTTTTCATTTCTATAGACATGTCATACTCAGTTTGTTGCATATCAAAATTATCATTTCTATAACTATCCACATCAGCTTCTAGTTCATCAATTCTATGTTGCATTCCTTTACAGATTTCTAAAAGTTCAGCTTTAGTGGGAGATTCTACCTCATTGTGTTTGGCCATTAATGCCATGCAGGAGTGGGCTTCATGTTCCTCATCCTCCTCCTCAGCTTCGCTATCCATGTCCCACGTCAGCACTTTCATTTTTCCTTTTGCAACTTGAGCTGTGTGTTGTTGTGGGCAGTCTTTTATGTGGTGCCCTTTCTTCCTGCATTTAAAACATTCACTTCTATTAATAGCTTTCTGATCATAGGAATTTCTACCAAATTAGAATTATTAGAACGAATGAACCTTTTTCCCATCTCAGCTCTTCCTTGATCAGTCTGAATGTATCTCCTGAAGTTTCTGACCATTAGGGCTTGCTCTTCATCAAGATCGTCATCGTTAGCTTGAAGAGCTAATGGTGTGGAAGCTTTGGTCTTCTCTTCAGGTTTCTCTCTGGCTTCTATACTCTGCAACTCAAGCTCGTGTGACATTAGGTTCCCTATCAAGTCCTCCACTTTCATTGTTGACAAGTCCTTAGCTTCTTGAATAGCGGTGACTTTAGGCCTGAACGAGCTTGGTAGCGCCCTTAAGATCTTTCGTACCTGTTCATGGCTAGAGTATGGCTTACCGAGGGAACTGGATTTGTAGACAATGTCCGTGAACCTCGCAAACATGTCTTTAACTGATTCTGTTGGTAGCATGCGGAAGCTCTCGTATTCTGTGCAAAGCAGCGCAAGTCTGGATTCCTTCACTTGCGATGTTCCCTCATGTGTCACCTCCAGAGTATACCAGATTTCCTGCGCAGTTAGAAATGTGAGATACGATTAAATTCAGATTTATCAAGAGAGCATATAAGTGCATTCATAGCTTTACCGTTAAGAGTATAAAGTTTCTTATCAGCTAAATCCCACTTGTCTTTAGGCTTAATTATAACAGTGTCTTCAATTTTAATAGTGGGCAGACTATAACCATTTTCAACAATATCCCACACATCATAATCTACAGACACTAGATATATTTTCATCCTAGCCTTCCAATAAGCAAAGTCTACACCATTAAATTTTGGGGGACGGGCTATAGACTGACCTTCAGCAAAAGCACAATCAGATATATCATGGTCATCTAAAAATCTAGACTAGATCCTCTAAACTGGCTCTGATACCACTTGTTGGATCTGGATCGTAGCCTAGATGGGGGGTGAATAGGCTAATAAAAATATTCGTGCAACCCACGAACAATCCCACGCAGTTATAGGCACAGACAGGGCAATAAATTAGCAATCACAGAAAACGCACAGATATACCCTGGTTCGGTCGTCCCCACGACCTACTCCAGCCCCCGAAAGCAACTACTAGATAGATATGTAATCAAGTACAGCTACAATGAGTCAAGATCCCAAATCTACTCTCTACCTAGCTCGTACGCACACCACGTGCTCTACACTATCAATCTAGTCAGATGCTCTCCCTCTGTGACGACTCCCACAGTCGTCAGGTCCCCAAAAACACAAATAGGTAAAGTTTCCCCTACAGAGATCGCTACACCAATACAAAGATAAATAAATAGAGTTTTAGAAATGCTCAGTAATGGTGTGTCGTCTCTGTCGTTCAGCGCGTGGTCAGATCAATCTGACAAGTAGTAGTCTCTGATGTCCCCTCAATAGTTCGGCTCCCCTCTCGATGAGACTTGCGCCCTTCTCCAAAGATTGAAACTTGCGGCACCTCACCTTGTAAACAATGATTCCTTGCGGCCTGTGCTTCTCTTCCCCAATTTCCCAGTCAAAGATTGCGGCTATCTGTACTTGTGTGATTGAAGACTAGTTCGGCCTCTCAATTTTGTGCGGCCTGTCATCAAAACAATGAAAGGGATGCAATTAAAACATGCTCTGAAGTTTGCAAAGGAGTTAAGATTAATGGTGCTGTCCTTTGAACTTTTGTGATTTGCAATACACAAGAAATTCGGCCCTGAGGAAAGGAAATTCACAAAAAAAAACCTTAGGCTGCCTCCTCTTCAAATTGAAGGAGCTGTGAGTGCTCTTCAAAAATAAAATGTTATATAAAAAACAAAAGACAAATGCCTCACAAAAATTCGTGCCTCTTAAAAAAATTGTGCATGCTCTTCAAAAACAATGTTATCAAACTCTCAGATTTTTGGAGGAATTATTTCGGCACTGTTCAAAGAAATATCAGCAGCCCTCTTCTCGTGCTTTTTAGATATGCAAAAAAATAATAAACAGTTCGGCTCGTTGCTTATGAAGGTGCGGATCAAACCTCTGCAATCAAACAACAAGGTATTAAAAAGACCACACACAAAAAAAAAACAGTTTCTTGCACACAAAAATCTCCACACAAAGAAAACAATCTCCAGGCCGTGCAAATCAATGTTGCCCAAGAAAAACTTTGCAGGCCGTGCTCTTAGAGATTGGGCGGCTTGCTCCTGTCAAATTTTTGGTGATGGATGCGGCTCTGTGAAAAGATTTTGACTTGAGCTTTTCTTTTGGAATTTTCAAGGACGAGAGAAGCAAGGATTATCAATGTGGAAGCTTTGAGAATTTTTCAATGAAAAGAGATGTTTTGCTTCTTTTTTTAGGCTATAGGGAAAATTGCAATGGATGATTTTTTTGATGGAGATTAAAAAATAAGGGGATGCTCTCTGAATTTTTTTCGGCTCCTACTCTTGCCCCCTTTTTTTTGTGTGCCGCTCTTAACAACCCTAAAGGATTTCGGCTGAAAGTTAGGTTATGTCTCAGGGATTTTTGAAGGCCTTGGCTTTTATTGGCTCTTAGGAATTTCTTAATAGAAAGAGACCAAACCAAAAATCGGCTGTGAAGTTTTCTGTTGCGTGACCTAGGCCTTTTGATGCAAATGGGGTGTGGTAACCCCAATATTCTCACTCGAGGTGACCACACACCTTGAGGGTCCCACCAAAGCTAGGATTCTTGTGTAATCCTAGCTTTTCATCCCAACTCCAAAACACCCCCATGGAATCCCAATTTTCCCCCACGTCAGCTTTTTTTCCAAGAAAACACAAAACACAAAAGAACACACAAACGGAAAATGAGATAGGAATCCAATGAACAGTAAATGAATAGTGATTTTTTCCACTTTCTCCACTATACTTTCCTACAAAAGAACAAGCCCTGAGAGAAAGAGAGTGAATGACAGTGAGGGAAAAATTAAAGACATCCTATAGTTAATAATAGAAAGGTGACAGCCTTAGGAGTAAAGGTTATAATAGAAGAGAGAGAGAGCAAGAGATAAAAATGTGTTATTATAATGTAGGAGTAGGTGAAAGTGGGTGGGGTGTTAAATACGATGTTAACCATGTAATACAAGCATGATAATAACCCTATCATTAGCTGGCATTAGGTTAGTTAATAGGTTGTTAGTGATGGATTTAATTTCAGCTAGTTAGATTAATTCAGCATGTTATTAGTTGTTTAAATAATGTTAGGGTAATAATATTAGTATAAAAATAAGTGTATCAGGTTAGTTTAACACAATATAGACATCACCCTAGCCAGAGGACTCGATAAAATTAGACGAACCCACTTTAAGGATTAACTTGATATTTTGACTATCTCGTAATATATCCGATTCAGTGATTTGTTTAACCAAAACAGAGAACCGGACATACCAACACGTAGTACCCGTCAAGACGAACCCAACGCCACCAAAAACACTAGAATCAGGCAAGTATACAATTTATAATGAATTTTTGAAGTTGGATGTTCTTTTGGCCTTTTCTTGTAAAATTGTATAACTCAAAATCTACGCGTGAAATTACTACCATTGCATTCTTGACTAAAAATGTGATCCAACGGCATATAACTTGATATACCTTAGTTTAGAACAATAGCAAGGACAGTTAGCTTTCCGTGTCATATTTGTTGAATTCCTATATTCAGCGCTTTTTGTTAAACTATCGTGAATGTTGCTCGACGCTCTTGTAAACATGGAATATTTAACAAATGCGTGACATCGTGAGATCGTGCGCCTCGAAGGTGAAATCGTGATTTTCGTAATGTCATATGAGTTGACAAATTCGTGCTTGTAATATAACTAGGCTGGCTCGTGTTCCAGCACAAATCGTAATTTTCGTGATGTCATATGAGTTGACAATTCGTGAATTCGTGCTTGTAATATGGCTACTCCGTTGGTCATGTGTGACTAGTCTGGCTCGTGTTCCAGTATATGTCGGTTTAGCGCCTAGCTCGTGTCCAGCACAACATTCTTGGGTGGGGTTAGGGTTGAGCGGCTACTAGGCGTATGAAAGGGTACTCTCTTCAAGGGCACCACCCGTATGCGGTGGGTTAGCACCAATCACGGAAGGCCTCCGTCAGAAGGACGACTCACTCATCACGACCTAAAGGCGTGAACCCTATGCATGATAGAAAGCATTGCATTGTAATTGTAAAGGTCGTGTTCACTTGCTCGTACATCAGGATTGCCATGTTTATAGTGCTTACTTTTTATAACTGCCATGTCATAACTGATCACCTTACTTGTTAAACTGCTTAGAACTGCATGCTAGGAGTATTTACTCTATTCCATTTTAAATCAGCATGTTTAGACTTGTTGTCATTATCTTATTTAATTCATTAATGCCTCTTAAATTCAGTCTAATTTGTATATACCTTGCCTTGGGTTTCTGACCTGTACTTGCAGACCCTTGCTGACATACAATGTTTTTGGATGTATGTCAGATCCCGAGCTATAACACCAGGAGGACTAGTTGAGATAGCTGAATCAGTGGACCAAGACTTGTTGACCTAGTGAACATTCATTGCACTTCTTTTCATTGGTGTACAGGTCATAAGACCCAATCTTCTTTCTCCATTTATTGTAATTCTGTTTGAGACGAATGCGATTGTAATAATAATATTTTATCTGCGTTGTTTTGAGTAATGCAAGCAAGAACCTGTGGTTTTCACACAGACACTTATTGTGTTAAGTCAAGGAGGAAAGAAAAGCAAAAGTACCTCCTCCTGACTTGCACATGCAGACCCGTTCACGTTCTCGCTCCCAAGCTTAATGGAAAGTGGGGCGTGACAGATGTTGTAGCATTGCTTTACTTTTTGTTATCATGAGATTTACTATGACATGTTTCATTAGCTTGTCTTTAAGTGTTTATTGTTGAAGTTTATGCTTCAAACTCAAATATGGAATTTTCGCAGTCACCAGACGTCTGGTGGTATATGACTAGACGTTTGGTTCTAGCAGCTCCAAAGAAGAGTATCAGACATACACGTCAAACGTCTGATGTTGGATGATTAGACGTCTGGCTGAAGGACCAGACGCCTGATCACTTGCCTGTAGCCATCTTAAGGCAGTCGAGTATAGTGTTTTCAGACGTCTGATGGCCTTGGGCACCAGACGTCTGGCCGTATGACGCCAGACGTCTAACGGCTGCATTTTCAGCCAGGTCGGAAGTGCATTATGGCCGTTCAATCGATAATAATCTAATCAAATGGCCATCGATTGATTTAAACCCTTCCTAATCCCTAGACGTAAGAGACAGAGGTGATTTGAGTTTGGCTTTGATGGAGAAAGAGAAAGAACGGTAGCTTGAGCTCGAGGAGGTGAGATAGTCTTCTCTTTGGGTTTCTGATTGGGGTTTCTCCATTTTTATTGTATAATTAAGATTTTGTAATCACTAAAGTGCTAGAATTACTTTTTCAAGAGGACTACATATGGTTTGGAGACGATTTGGGAGTCTGTGTAAACTCTTTCTATGAACATCTCTGATCAAGTGGAAGCTGTGACAACGGAAGATTGGACGTAGACCATAGACTGGGCCGAACCAGGATAAATCTTGTCTCTTTGTGTGATTGACTTGATCATGTTGTGTGGTGGTTAATTTTGTGCTTTCTATGATTCAACCAAGATCCTAACTCTGTTTGATTAAAGTTGGCGATACGTTATTATTGATTAATCTGCTATGCACACATTAGTGTTGACGATAGCGAGTCGGTTATTTATCAACAAGTGGTAGCAGAGCATTGGCGAGGGGGAAGTAAGAAGTCAAGATGTCGTCTTCTACCACATCGTTCAAGATGGACAAGTTCACTTGGAGGAATGACTTCAGTCTTTGGAGATTAAAAATGAAGGATTTTCTGAACAGAGATGGATGCTACTGTTGAGTATTGGTGTTTCATACCAATCTTATTTTGATGATGATCAAAACATTATGTTGTTGCTAATGACTCTCTTGTTTTAGTCTCATAGTTCATTTCTAGAATATCTTTCTTGGAGACTAAACACTTGGTGCAAGGATGGACATCAAGTGGAGAAGGGCCAAAACTTGGACTCAATGGGTGCCAAAGCTTGGAGATGATAGGGAGCACTAAGGCATCAAGATTGAAGACTTTGACTCTAAGGAAAGCAATGTAATCCATGTAATATTTTCTTTATTGCTTTCTCTCTCATTTGAGTCTAGGTTAATGTAATGCCTTGATAGATGGTCTACTCATTCATGCATATTCATTTAACCATCTTAGTGAGCCTTAGGATTATCATAGAATCCAACCTAATAGGTTCATCTTGACCAAAGACTCATTTGGAGTCTCTGGCTTTCCATCAGTCGCCTGCTAAAGGATTAACAGATGACTGGGTGATTTCCAGTCGCCTGTCGATCATTCTACAGTCGACTGATATGCATGGATCAAGTCAACATTTCTATTGACTCTACTTGAGCTTTTCGCATCAGTCGAATACTACACAGTTTACAGTCGCCTGTATATTTACAGTCGCCTGGGAATTGGTCAACAGTCGTCTGATTAGCGCAAATGCAATCTCTGCCTCTTTCTGTTTTTCTCCATCTCCTGCAGTAGACGACTGATGAAAGGTTTACAGTCGCCTGGATATTTTACAGTCGACTGTCTACTTGTCATCAGTCGCCTGTATGCATATTAGGAGAAAGAGTGCAGCTCTCTATTTTATTCCATCCCCTACAGCACTCGCCTGCTGAAGGTTTTATAGGCGCCTGTCCTGTTCACATTCGACTGTATCGACTTCATCAGTCGACTGTCCTGGCTCAAATTAAAGCCGTTGGATATTTTCTAGCTGTTGATCAGTCGACTATCATTTGACATCAGTCGACTGTCGGTGACATTTTCACCCAGTTTCTAGCCGTTGCTGTCTTGTGCTTTTGGCTGTTTCCTTGGGTTTTGAGGGTTGATATAGGGTTCCTATATATATGGGTGTGCTGAGATCACTAGAACTTCTTGATGCTATTAAAAATCATAAGAGATCAATAAGCCACTCTCAAACTCTCTCATTTCCTTCTTTGAGCTCTCATTCCTCTTCATGCATTGAAGTCTAGCTCAAGGGAAGTCATCCAAGTGCTTTCAAGCCAATCTCAAAACTTGGAGATCCTCTTCCATGCCTTGCATTCATCTATGAGTAAGCATCTCAAGGCATAGGTAAGAGTATTTATTTTACTTGGTGATTCTTGTAACACTAATTCTCTTTGTGGGAATTAGTCTTTCTCTCTTTGTGTGAGTTTATCTCTTTGTGGTATTAGGATATTCTCTTTGTGGGAATAACTCTCTTTATGGGAGTAACTCTCTTAGTGGGAGTTTGGTGTCCTAGTGTAGGGCTAACCCTAATTCTCTGAATGTGAGTTAGTAATTCTCTAGTTGGGAGTTTGAGTAATTCTCTAGTTGGGAGTTTGACCCTCGTGTAGGGTTGGTTGGGTCCTTGTGTAGGGCAAAATCCTCTTGGTGGTGTATCTCCTTGTGAGATTTGTATTCACTTCTCTTTGTGGGATTATAGTGAATATTGGTGTGGCTGGACGTACCCAAGTTTTTGGGAACCAGTGTAAAATCTTGTGTTTGCGTTTGGATTGATTGTGTCAATTATTTCCTCTTGCATTTATTATTCCGCATTTGCAAGTTTAATTTTAATTGGACAATTTATTGCCATTACACTATTCACCCCCCTCTAGTGTGTTGTTGTTAGTATTGTAAGGGTAAGGCGATCGTTACAATTGGTATCAGAGCGAGGTTATAACATACTACAACGATGGCATTCAACGCTACATCCGTGTCTCATGAAGAAGGTCATTCAACCGTTCGACCCCCGCTCTTCAACGGAACCAACTACCCAAGTTGGAAGATCAGGATGATGATCTACATAGAGGGTTAAGACCTATGGGACATCACGGAGGTGCCATTTGAGAAGCCCACTACACCTGCGGCTTCAAGGAAAAAGGTGGAGAAGGACTCGATCAAATTCAATGCGAGGGCTATGAATGCATTCCATTGCGTCCTCTCAGCAAATGAGTTCAACCGCATCTCCATGTGCAAAACGGCCAACGAAATTTGGTATACTTTGGAGATATGTCATGAAGGGACTACAAAAGTAAAGAAATCTAAACAAACTGTGTTTAGATCTAAATATGAAATGTTTAAAATGCAGGAAGGAGAAAGCATTTCAGAGATGTTCACAAGGTTCATAGATATTGTGACCGCTTTGGAGGGACTTGGGAAGACGATTTTCCAAGAGGATCGAGTAGAGAAGATCCTTGACTCTCTCTCACCTCATTGGGAGTCAAAGGCCAACGAAATTTTGGAGTCATATGACATGTCCAAATACACCGTTGAGAAGTGCATTGGAAATCTCATGGCGTATGAAGTGAAGCTTCAACACAAGAAGGAGATTCAACCATTAAAGCCCGAGAAGCCGGAGAAGCAAAAGGGGATTGCATTCCATGCCAAGGAGGAGCCAATCAGGAGGAAGTAATTCCATCGAGAAGCTCCTAGTGAAGAAGATGAGCTAGAAGAAGCGAGTGGAGAAGAAATTGAGGATCTTGCCGAGCAATTCAAGGCATTCCTCAAGTGCAAGCAATGTAAGTCTTTGTCAAAATTTGCCTCCAATTCTAACAAGGTTCCTACTTGTTAAACTTGCAATGGAAAAGGTCACTTATCCACCGAATGCCCTTCCAAACCCAACAAAGAAACTTACAAGGGTAAAGGGAAGAAGCATTGGAAAGGGAAGTCCAAGTCCAAAAATCACAAGAAGGGACTTGTCGGGACTTTTGATGATTCGAGTGAGGATACATCTAGTAATGAAGAAGAGGATGCAAAGGACGATGCTCATGCATGCTTTGTAGCAATTAATGTTCCTACACCAATCCCCTCTGCTCAAATGAAGATGAGTTGGAAGCATGGCTCAACTCCTATGAGGAATCGTGCCTCATGGCTATCGGGGAGAAGTCTTCATCAAGCTTTAGCGAGGAAGAAGTCGATGATGAGATTGAGGAGAAGATCTCATACGAGAAGCTTGAATATCGTTTCGGTATGGTTTTTGAAAATGCTAGTGAGTGCATCAACTCTTACAATAAATTAAACGTAAAATATAAGATTGCTAAGAGTAGGTTGCATGAACTAAAAAACTCTAGTGTAATTCATGATGAAATGCATGATTGTGACACTAGTGAGAGACACACACTTCTATCTCAAGTTAGGGAATTGAGTTTGACTAATGATAATCTTGTTGCTCAAAACCTTAGCTTAGAAACTCACATTCAACAACTTACATTGAAATGTGAAGAGGAATCCCGTAAGCTCAAAATCTTTGTGTATTCTAGGGATTCACTCCACGATTTGCTTGAAAAACAACATCCGGCAAATCATAGAGGAGGTTTGGAGTATATTCAAAATGTGGTACCCAAACCCACCTCTAATTCCTCTTATGGTGCAAATATAAGAAATATTGCTAAAGCACCTAAGAAGAATCGCCATGCTTTCTTGTATAACAATATCACCAACAAGAAGCATGTAAATCACAAGGTGATGAGGAAGAATGAAGACTCTTCATTTTTTGCTAAGACGCAAAATTCTCATTCTATGCATGCCAAAAAATTCGTTTCTATACTAAGCATGCCACATCCACCCCTCTTGCAAAGGCAAAACCCTTGCCTAGGAAATCCTTGAGTTTATGGATTCCCACTAAGGTTAGTGTGCAAGAGAGGAATAGTTACATCAGCTCTCTGGTTAGGGATGTGATCACCTCATGTGATTACATTAGGAAATCAAACTCCTCTTGGGTTTGGTTCTCTAATGTTTAGGTTCCTCACACATATGCATATTGCATGGGTATTGTGCTTTATTGTTTATTTTAGCATACCCATTGTTTGTGTGTGTTTCATGATTTTGAAATTATTTTCAAATTTATTTCTTTTCATAAAAATGGGAATCTTGGGGAATACATTGACATGCATGCATTTGTTGATCCATATGTATGTCAATGGGGGAGTTAATATGTGTATGTTTAAAATATTTTAAAACATATTTTGACTCTCATTTCGGGGTGTGATTGAGATCATTTTTTACAATTGGTTATTTTTTGGTCTCAAACCAAACCCCTTAGATATTGCCAACATGTTTTATGTTTTATTCTTTTTGGCAATATCATTGTGTATCATTGAAACTTGATTTTTCCATATCTATTGCTTTGATACACTTTAGGCCCATGGCTCCATTATATGTATATCAACTAGTAAAGAGGATTATTTTCCAAGATTTTTTTCTACAATTGGTATTTACCTCAATTGTTAGAGATTGTTAATCTCCTTCTTTATAATTGGTATTAGATCCTAGAAGGCAAAATTTGACCATTTCTATAATCTAGGGGAAGAATGGGATAGTGATTGTTACCCACTAAAATTTTCAATTTGGTATCATACTTCTCCTTATATCTTGCATATTGTCACATCTTTGATTAAGATGACAAAGGGGGATATTTTGGATGTCCACCTTTTTGACGATGTCAAGGGGGAGAGATATATGCATTATGTAAATGCACTTCTTGTATTTCATACATATGCATTTGGGGAGAGATATGTCTTTGGGGAGAGATATATGGGAGTGTATAAACCATTCATGTTTGCATGATATTGTCTATTACAATTGGTTTATGTAATCCATGCCTATTATATGTCACCTTGACTTGATTTGGTATAATGAGTATTTTTCTATTGTGTATCTCATTGAACAATTGGTGCACATAAGTAGGGGGAGCTCATTAGCATTGTGCTTTAATTCTTTGTGTTTTATATAATGTGTGTCATCATCAAAAAGAGGGAGATTGTTGAGTATTGGTGTTTCATACCAATCTTATTTTGATGATGATCACAATATTATGTTGTTGCTAATGACTCTCTTGTTTTAGTCTCATAGTTCATTTCAAGAATATCTTTCTTGGAGTCTAAACACTTGGTGCAAGGATGGACATCAATTGGAGAAGGGCCAAAGCTTGGACTCAATGGGTGCCAAAGCTTGGAGATGATGGGGAGCATCAAGGCATCAAGATTGAAGACTTAGACTCTAAGGAAAGCAATGTAATCCATGTAATATTTCCTTTATTGCTTTCTCTCTCATTTGAGTCTAGGTTAATGTAATGCCTTGATAGATGGTCTACTCATTCATGCATATGTATTTAGCCATCTTAGTGAGCCTTAGGATTATCATAAAATCCAACCTAATAGGTTCATCTTGACCAAAGACTCATTTGGAGTCTCTGGCTTTCCATCAGTCGCCTGCTGAAGGATTAACAGTCGACTGGGTGATTTCCAGTCTCCTGTCGATCCTTCTACAGTCGACTGATATGCACGGCTCAATTCAACATTTCTATTGACTCTACTTGAGCTTTTCACATCAGTCGATTGCTGCACAGTTTACAGTCGCATGTATATTTACAGTCGCCTGGGAATTGGTCAATAGTCGTCTGATTAGCGTAAGTGCAATCTCTGCCTCTTTCTGTTTTTCTCCATCTCCTGCAGCAGACGACTGATGAAGGGTTTATAGTCGCCTGGATATTTTACAGTCGACTGTCTACTTGTCAGCAGTCGCCTGTATGCATATTAGGAGAAAGAGTGCAGCTCTCTGTTTTATTCCATCCCCTACAGCACTCGCCTGCTGAAGGTTTTACATGCGCCTGTCCTGTTCACAGTCGACTGTATCGACTTCATCAGTTGACTGTCCTGGCTCAAATTATAGCCGTTGGATATTTTCTAGCCGTTGATCAGTCGACTGTCATTTGCTCATCAGTCGACTATCGGTGTCGTTTTCGCCTAGTTTCTAGGCGTTGCTGTCTTGTGCTTTTGGCTGTTTCCTTGGGTGTTGATGGTTGATATAGGGTTCCTACATATATGGGTGTGCTGAGTTCATTAGAACTTCTTGATGCTATTGAAAATCATAAGAGATCAATAAGCCACTCTCAAACTCTCTCATTTCCCTCTTTGAGCTCTCATTCCTCTTCATGCATTGAAGTCCAGCTCAAGGGAAATCATCCAAGTGCTTTCGAGCCAATCTCAACACTTGGAGATCCTCTTCCATGCCTTGCATTCATCTATGAGTAAGCATCTCAAGGCATATGTAAGAGTATTTATTTTACTTGGTGATTCTTGTAACACTAATTCTCTTTATGGGAATTAGTCTTTCTCTCTTTGTGTGAGTTTATCTCTTTGTGGGATTAGGATATTCTCTTTGTGAGAATAACTCTCTTTGTGGGAGTAACTCTCTTAGTGGGAGTTTGGTGTCCTAATGTAGGGCTAACCCTAATTCTCTGAGTGGGAGTTAGTAATTCTCTAGGTGGGAGTTTGACCCTCGTGTAGGGTTGGTTGGGTCCTTGTGTAGGGCAAAATCCTCTTGGTGGGGTATCTCCTTGTGAGATTTGTATTCACTTCTCTTTGTGGGATTATAGTAAATATTGGTGTGGCTGGACGTACCCAAGTTTTGGGGAACCAGGGTAAAATCTTGTGTTTGCGTTTGGATTGATTGTGTCACTTATTTCCTCTTGCATTTATTATTCCACATTTGCAAGTTTAATTTTAATTAGACAATTTATTGCCATTACACTATTCACCCCCCCTAATGTGTTGATGTTAGTATTGCAAGGGTAAGGCGATCCTTACAGCTACCGGATTGTCTTTGAGAAAGACAATCTTGATAAGGATGTCACAGAGGCTCAGAAATCAGAGATGGTGAGAAAGGCAATGGGTGCATTGCAGTTATTACTATCAAATGAAGTACTCAGGAAGGTATCTGAGGAAGCTACTGTGGACAAGCTTTTGAAGAAGCTGGAGGTACTTTATGCAAAGAAGAATCTGACGAACAGGTTACATTTAATGCAAAAATTATATGTGCTGAAGATGAGAGAGGAAACCCATGTTAAGGATCACATCAATACTTTCACGAAGATTTTATCTGACTTGCAAAATATGGGGTGAACATCGAGGATGAGCAATTGGCAATAATATTGTTATGTTCTTTGACAGATGATTTCAACCCATTGGTTAGGTCCATGGTTCATGGATTTGAAACACTATCTCTGGAGGAGGTTGAATCTGTGGTACACTCTAAATTTTTTCGTGTTAAAGTGACTGATTGTGAGAGTAATGATCAAGGGATGTACTTTTCGTTAGGGGATGTCAGGATTTCAGAGTCGACCATGGTTCTAGGAAGGACATGGGTCGCTCGGAATCCAAATCATGAGGGCGCAAAGACAGATGTCACTTGTGCAAAGAGATGGGACACTGGAGAAGAGACTACCCTAAGCTAAAGAAGAATGGAAAGGGATAGAAAGATGCTTCTGGTTCTTCTTCGGTAGGAATTAGTAACAAGGACAGCGACGACGGTGAGATTCTGATGGCGACTGCATCTGGAGATCTTGGGATCTCATGACTTTTGGATTCGGAATGCTCTATCCACATGACGTCGCATAGAAGTGGTTCAGTTCGTATTGTTCTAGAGAAGGCGGCAACATGCTGATGGAGAACAATATGGCTTGCAAAACAGTGGGAGTTGGAGAGGTGAGGATCAAAATGCATGATGGAGTCATCAGAATGCTTACAGATGTGTGTCATGTTCCAGATTTGAAAAAGAGTCTGATTTCTATTAGTGCTTTAGCTGGACTGGGGTGCATGACGGTCATTGAAGGTGACCTATTGAAGGTGTCAAAGAGATCTCTAATCGTGATGAAGGGAAGGATGGTACAAAATTTATATGCGCTGCAAGGACACACTGTAAAAGGTGAAGCTAGCATCTCTCAGGGCTCAGATGGTGAAGGATCGGCAAAGTTATGGCATCTTCACCTTGGAGCAACTGGATGTGAAGACGACGTTCTTACATGAAGAGATTGATGAAGATATATACATGCGCCAGCCGGAAGGTTTCGTGGTGAAGAGACCAGAGAAAAAAGTATGCAAGTTAAAGAAATCCTTATACGGTTTAAAACAACGTCCAAGGCAACTGTATAAGAGATTCGATTCCTTCATGTTGAGTATTGGTTTTGAGCAGAGTAAAAAGGATCAGTGTGTTTATGTTCACACACATGATGATGTATGTATGATGTACTTTCTCCTGTACGTTGACGATATGTTGATTACGTCACGGGACAAGAATGAAATCAATAGGATAAAGAGGAAACTTACCGAAGAGTTTGACATGAAGGATCGGGTGTCTATAAAGAAGATCATTGGAATGGAAAATAAACAGGGACAGAAAGAAGGGTGAGTTGAGATTGATCCAGGAGGGTTACATAAAGAATGTCCTAGCACACTATGGAATGGAGAAGGCAAAGCATGTCACCACACCGCTAGGAGCTCACTTCCAGCTTTCTGCAAAACAGTCACTGAGCACCAATGAGGAGACACGCTACATGTCGATAGTCCCATATGCTAGTTCCATTGGAAGTCTGAAGTATGACATGGTTTGCACATGCTCAGACTTGGCCCAGGCAGTTGGAGTCGTTAGCAGGTATATGGCGAATCCAGGAAGGGAACACTGGCAGGCTGTGAAGTGGATATTGAGATATCTGAAGGGGACATCTAGCATTGTTTTATTTATGGCAAGGGTAATGGGTTGGTGATGTCTGGATTTCGCGATTCAGATTATGCGGATGACAGAGATAGGAGGATATATACGACTGGATATGTGTTCACATAATCCTAGAGATCAGTCCTTCAGTCAACTGTAGAGTTATCAACCACGGCGGCAGAACTGATAGCTGTAGTTGAGGCGATCAAGGAAAGCAAATACATATGAAGTCTGCTGAGAGACTTGGGTATTCTGGAAGAAGTGACG
Organism: Scilla litardierei; assembly: GCA_030789695.1. Taxonomy (NCBI): domain Eukaryota; kingdom Viridiplantae; phylum Streptophyta; class Magnoliopsida; order Asparagales; family Asparagaceae; genus Scilla; species Scilla litardierei. The sequence continues at coordinate 13,458,288 of CM061140.1, forward strand.
AAGGTCTATTGTGATAGCCAGAGTGCTATCCACTTAGCAGAGCATCAGACATACAGTTCGAGGACCAAGCTCATTGAAGTACTGGACTTCTTCATACAGGAGGAGAAGAAGGTGATAGCACTGGAGAATGTCTCGACGGATCATAATCCTACAGATATGCTCACGAAGACAGTTCCTGCAGTCAAGCTCAGGCATTACTTCAGCTTGATCTTTACTTGGTAAGTATTGAACTTTTCCCGTTGTCATTGGTGTTTCAGAAATACTAGATCTGGGTAGAGATAATGTGAATTAGGGTAGAGTCATTATGGATAGCTTGGAAGTGTCTTGTTGATGTTTGGAGTGCTGCACGTGTGACGGAGAAAGTTTGAAGCATGGTAGATTGTTGAAGTTTATGTGTCAAACTCAAATATGGAATTTTCGCAGTCACCAGATGTCTGGAAGTATAGGACCAGACGTCTGGCTCTAGCAACTCCAATGAAGCACATCAAACAGACACGCCAGACACCTAATGTTGGATGATCAGGCGTCTGGCTGAAGGACCATACATCTGTTCACTTGCCTTCAGCCATCTGAAGGCATAGGGTGAAAAATCTCTAGCTCTTGGGAAACTGTAGCACCCTGTACAGTGTTTTTCAAACATCTAGTGGCCTTGGGTCAGACTTCTGATTGCTCAAGGATGCGACATGACTTATGGCACCAGACATCTGGCCGCATGTCACCAGACGTCTGACGACTATGTTTTCAGTCTATGCGGAAATGCACCATGGCCGTTCAATCGATTATTAATCTAATCGAACGGCCATCGATTGAGATGGCCTCTAAATCCTATTTAAACACTTACTAAGCCCTAGATGCATGAGACAGAGGCGATTTGAGTTTGGCTTTGAAGGAGAAAGAGAAAGAACGGCGACTCGCGCTCAAGGAGGTGAGATAGTCTTCTCTTTGGGTTTCTCATTGAGTTTTCTCCTTTTTTATTATATACTTAAGATCCTATAATCGCTAGAGTGCTAGGATTACTCTGTCAAGAGGGCTACATATTGTTTGGAGGAGATTTGGGAGCCGGTGTAAACTCTTTCTGTGAACATCTCTGATCTAGTAGAAGTCATGACAACGGAAGACTGGGCGTAGGTCATAGACTGTGCCGAACCAATATAAATCTTGTGTCTATGTGTGATTGACTTGTTCTTACTGTGTGGTGGTTGATTTTGTGTTTTCTATGATTCAACCAAGATCCTAACTATGTTCGATTAGAATTGGCGATACATTATTATTGATTAATCTGATGTACACACATTGGTGTTGACAATTACGTGACGGTTATTTAACAATATTTCATGTGATTTTGTTACCATGAGCTTTTCTTTTATCATATTGTTTTCATTGATTTTTATGGAAACCTACTGAGATTTCTTGCTGACCTGAATGTTTTTATGGATGTGTGTCAGACTTAGAGGACATGTATGTAAAGGATGAGCTCTATGATTTAGTAGCTGAGCCCGAGCATGATTTCCCTCAGGAGTAGATTTAGTAATTTTATTTTTTGGCCTTTAGATCTTGATTTTCCATTGTATTAGTCTTGTAGCAAATTTAAGATGTAATAATAGACTACAGTTTGTTGAAGAGATTTTTATTTATATTTATGCAGTTTGGATGTTTTGGTTTATTTCTATGATTTGTTTTTGTTTCGGGGTGTTTTCTCACCACTGATTGATATGTTGAAGGTCCGGGGTCGTCGCGGTCACGTGGGACGCGTGTGGCCTCCGGGGTTGATTGTCCGAGCATTCGTTGGGGCGAACACGTGTGGATCCGTGCATCGATATGCCAAAGGGTAGCTTTGGCAGAACGACGGCTTCCTGGGGCGATTGGTCGATCGGGCCTGGGGCTTGAGAGCGTTCGGACCCGAGCGATGGAGCGTCGAAGGGTGGCTTCGGTTGGTTGGCGGCTCCTCAGATCTGCATAGACAAGAGAGCTCGTCAAGGGGGTCGGACCTTGGTTCTGACCAAGTCCCCTCCAATGCCTAAGTCAACACTTGTTTGAAGGATGCTGGGTGGGATCGAGTATGGATCATGGAGAGACCAATACACGAGTCCTCGGGCTGAGCTATGGAGGAGAAATATAAGGTGGAAGAAAAGGTATCGAGAGGTGGAGTACCTAAGATCTCAGTATTCAGGATTCGATCCCTGGTGTTTTGTCTTTTTGACCTCTTATAGGAGTTTGTATGTCAACGCCTTTATGGCATCCTGTCATCTCGTCCTTCCTTCCTGCCCGCTTTGATGGTCTCTTCAAGGGGGCATGAAGGCTGTCGAGATGGTGCATTGACTGGTGTTCAAGACGGGTGTGAATTGGGGAGCGGTTTCCTCAATCGTGTAGGGTCAGCAGTTCCCCTGACGTGGGCTTTGGGCCATCGCGATTCAATATGCTTGTGGGGTCTTAAGGTTTGGGCCCAACCCCCACCTGGGCGGTAGGCTTGGCCCGTTCCATTCTTGGGGGTTGTATCAATTCCCCCCATCGCTCGGGCCGTTCGGCTCTTGATAGTTCAGACCGAGTGATGTGATTCGCATGGATATGTCAGGCGCGTTAGTCGAGGCGACACATTAAATGAAGACCATCATGGCGCTATGAGCGAGGAATTCTCCCGCCCTTTGAAAGCGGGATTCGGAGGGCCGCCTTCAGGGAGATGCTGATGCGTGTCCTTCTTTAGGCGGTCTAGATTTGGGGCTGCCCTCCATATAAAAAGTCAGGTTTTTGGGGTTCCTTCCACGCTTCTCGATTTTTCTTTCGATTCCTCTCATCGTTGCGGAGTTTCTTTCTGTCTCCTCTTCGACATCCCCTTCTTCAGCTTTCGCGAGGTAACCCCCTTTCCTACTCCCGTTTTTTCGTCTTGCTTAATGGCAAGGGTGCTGAGAAAATGAGCTTCGCCACCAGATGCTAATGATTTCAGCACGGTTGACGTGCGTTTATATTTCAGATATTTACGCACGTTTTCTTCCGTGTTTTTCTGTATTTTACCGCCGTCTTTTATTTGTTTTCTCGTGTTTTCTTGTGTTTTCTTGTTTTCTTTCACTTTTCCGTGTTTTTCGTGTTTTGCATGAGTTTACTGGCATTTGGGGCATAAAACGATGATATCATGTGTCCCCGGAGCAACGGGAGGAGTCACGCGTGATCCAGGGGGTCAAACGACGAAGATTGCATCTTTCAGCCCCTCACCCGGTCGGTTGGTCATCTCCAACCGATCGGGTGATGCATGCGTGCACCACCCGGACGCAGCTTGGAGCTCACGAGAAGTCACCCGGTCGGTTCAGTGACCGGGTTAAAAGCTCAAAGTCTCTGGAATTCGGAGCTGAATTACCAACCGATCGGGTGACCTTCACCCGATTGGTTCACCTGTTGCTGAATTTCATCAGCCAAGACACGAAGATCCAACCGGTCTCCTCACCCGGTCCGCACCAAGTTCCAACCGGTCGGCACCAAGATCCAACCGACCGCATCCAAGATCCAACCGACCGGTTCATCCTGACCGGGTGAAACCCCGCTTTGCGCTGTAATTTTGTGAAGCGGCTCACCCGACCGGTTGACTTGTCAACCGGTAGGGTGATGTCGTTTTCTATAAATAGAAACCTAGGTTTCCCAGATTCGGGAGTTGGTTATTTTTTGTTGTTTTCTTCATTTTGTGATGGCTGTAATTTTCCAGTTTTTGTAAGTTTTCGGATCTTTGTAAAACTTTAGTATTATCTTAATTGCTTTACTACCATTGCATTTCTATTGTCTGATTATGATTTTAACGGTTCATTTTCGTTTAGATCGCTTTTTAATGAATATTTGTGAGTAGTTCCCAAATCTGGGATTTTGGCGGGAACCCCTTCGGGGGCTCTTCCCGATGCATCCATAGGGTTAGGAAATCGATAGGGATTAGGAATCTAACGGTTCCGCGGGGTGTTTTATTGTCATCGGCGGGAAAAAGACCGCCTTTGACCGTTGGGCCAAGGGGGAATAAACTTGGCGGTTGACTCCCTAGCCATAGCTCACGCCCTTAGCGTAGACGCTGAATCCTAGCGCGCGGGAGCGGCATGATGAGACGTTGGGAGTTATCGTTGTGAGCTTAGTGCTCCCGGAGTCGATTAGTGTTAATGGACACTGGAGTGCCCACTGATCGAACCCAGGAAGTCCGACGTGTCATCCTGGGCACTGACCGGAATATCGGGCCCGTGGGATGCCGGTACCACTTTCAGATGCAACGTCTCACCATTAGACTCTAATTCCGATCGCCATCCTACCCGTAGGCCGTTTCGGCGAGAGTCGCTCGTTGGGGTCGAAACCAAAGTCCCGGGTTTTTCCTTCATATTGTCTACACCTTGCATTCCTTTACCGTGACAACCCATCAATCGATCTGGGCTAGCTCGCCCATGGGATGACTTTGATCCTCTTTGACACAAGCACATCCTCGCCTCCCTGTGTTCGACCCCCAAGCCACACTACAACACCGTGCGCTTGCGGTTACAAATATTTAGATTTCCCACGCCCCCGTTCGCATCATTGCACACATCCGGCGCGCCAAGAGCCGTGCCCGGCGGGGGCACCGGTCAAGTTTATGGCGCCATTGCCGGGGAGGCAAAGTGCTTGTTATTTTAGGATCTCATGAACCCTAGTGTCTAGCTCTCATCCCTACCTCGCGATAATTTTCGCACTCTTCTTTTTCCTTTTTATTTTCTTATTTTTATTTTTATTTTTATTTTTATTTCTTATCTTATCTGTTTCTTTCCCACTTGTCGCTTCACGGGTGTTTGTTGTTTTTCATGCGCAGGAGTTCAAGAAGTCTCGACGACTTGATCCCCGTTGATCCAGAGATAAACGCCACACTTAGGCGTTTGGCTGCCGAGAAGTGAAGAAGAGAGGATCCTGAAGCCATGGGGGAGAACACCCCGCCTCACAAGTCCCTGTTGGAGTACTCGATGCCTTCCATTGAGTCCACCTCCGCCATCCGTCCTCCAGCTATTACGGCCCAAAGCTTCGAGCTTAAGCCATCTTTGGTGACGTGGATCCAGCAGGATCAATTTTCGGGTGCACCCATGGAGAGCCCGATTGAGCATCTAGACTCCTTCTTGGAGAAATGTGACACCTTTCGGATAAACGGTGTCACAACTGAGGCGATCCGACTGAATCTGTTCCCCTTCTCCTTGCAAGATAAAGCCAAGCTGTGGCTTAGGGGGAAGGACCCAAATACGTTCAACACCTGGGAGAAGCTCTCAAATGCTTTCCTGACGAAGTTCTTTCCCCCGGGGAAGACCATGAAGCTGAGGAGTGAGATCTCCTCCTTCTCCCAGGCCAGCCACGAGTCCTTGCATGATGCTTGGACAAGATACAAGGAGATGCAGAGAAGATGTCCCCACCATGAGCTCCCCAAGTGGCAGATCATAAATCTGTTTTATAATGGGTTGAGGGACGATTTAAATCTTCCATGGACGCCGCGGCTGGAGGGTCCTTCATGTCAAGAAGCGAAGAAGATGCCGGGCAAATTTTGGAAAATATGGCATCCAACAATGAACGGTGGTGTAACGAGAGAGCCACACCAAGATCTGGGGGCATCCATAGAGTCGAAGACGTCGACAAATTGTCAAGCAAGTTTGACTTGCTGTCAACCCAGATCTCCGCATTGATGGTAGGTGTCGGTGGCGCCGGTTCACAACAGATTGTTGCGGTAGAATCCGAAGTTTTTGGGGAGTTCGACGGTGGTGACGTCTCACCACCGTTGGATCAGGCGAGCACATTATTTTACAATCCTACGGGGAATGCGCCATTTCCACCACGAACCAACTCAAACCCGGCCTACTCTCCCAACAACCGGAATCATCCGAACCTTAGCTACCGGGCGCCTTACCAACAGCCGGCTCAGCAACAACATCAGATATATCAGCCGGCTAGGCCCCAGCAGCAGTTTCAGCAGCAGCAATATCAGCAGCAACAACCACCACAACAGTACCAACAATATGCTCCTAGAAATCAGCAGCCCACCCAGCAGCAATATGGCCAACAGAGGGCCATTTCTCCGGTTGAGTCCCTCCTAACTCAATACATCGCCAATCAGGAGAAAAAAAATCTGAAGCTGGAGATGGGACAAAGAGTCCTCACTGATCAGGTGACCCAGCTGGGGTTGCAAGTGGCAAACCTTCAGAGACCGCAGAATCTTTTACCGCCACAGCCTGAGGTGAACCCTAGGGGGTAAATCGGACCTTGGCGCTCACGCATGAGCATGAGAACGTGTCCGCCATCGTCTTGAGGAGTGGAACTCAAATACCTACGAGAGAGCCCCCCAAGGGACCGGAAGCACCGTTGGTCGTGGAACGACCAACTGAGAAATTAAATGACGACGGTGGTTCGTCACCAAAGCCAACTACTCCAGAGGGAGTTCATAGAGAGGAGAAGAAGAAGGATGAGGAAGGGAACCCAAGAGTGTTCAAGCCCGTTGTGCCTTTCCCACAACGGCTTGCCAAAGCCAAAATCGATGAGAAGTATGGCAAATTCTTTGCCATGGTGAAAGATATGAGCTTACAAATCCCCTTCCTCGAGGCCATCGAGACAATCCCCTCATATGCCAAATTTCTGAAAGACTTGGTGACACGGGGATCTAGAAAAGAGAAGGTCGTGTTAACGGCGGAGTTCAGCGCACTTATTCAGCGTGCAAATCCGCCCAAGCTCAAGGACCCCGGAAGTTTCTCCATCCCTTGCTCTATTAGGGAAGTGCAAATTCAGAGGGTGCTCGTCGATCTAGGAGCGAGCGTCAGCTTAATGCCCCTATCTTTGTACAAGAGAATAGGGATGGGAGACTTAGAGCCCACCGGCATGACATTACAACTTGCTGACCGTTCGGTCAAGTATCCGGTGGGAGTAGTGGACGACCTCCCCGTCGATGTGAAAGGAGTACATGTACCGGTTGATTTCGTGGTGATGGACATGCCGGAAGACAATCATACCCCAATTATTCTTGGACGACCCTTTATGGCAACCGCCGGGGTGTTGATAGACGTGAAGAATGGGAAGCGTTCCCTCAATGTGGGCCAAGAAAGAGTCGAATTTGACTTAGGCTTGTCGATGAAGCATCCAAATCCCCCGGATGATCCTATTATCAATATGCTGGAGAATGAAGAAGATAGAGCTGTTGAAACAGGTGCCTGGGAAGTGCTCTCGAGGAATCCCCCCGATAGCTTGGGGGACCTTGGAGAACAAGTTGGCTCCCCAAAGAATGAAGTTGCTAATGAGGCGGTCGCGTGACATGTGATCCCTCCCGGATTCCCTAAGTCTCCTCCCACGAGGAGAAAAGGGAAAGAACCCATGGACCTCACCGGTGATGAGGTCCGGATCTTGAAAAAGATGGCGGTAGACGCCAATTTGAGGGAGAAGCCCCTGGATCCTGTAGACAAAGGGAGGGTAGTTGAGCAAATATTTTTACAGCCGTCGACTACACCAATAGCCACAACATCTGGAGCTGAAGAGATGCCGGATTTTGGGCATCACCCGTATCGCCCACCATGAACATCATCAACGGGCGTCGAGCTAAACGACGTTAAACAAAAGCTCTTCATGGGAGGCAACCCATGCTCTGAACTTTTACTTCCGCTTTTTAGGACTTTTTCTACTTTATTTTATCTATTTTTATAAATAAATCCAGCCGCAACAACTTCCGTCGTGTAACTTAGGCGATTTTTGGGTTTTTGCAGAAAACAAGGCCTCAACCGACCAGGTGATAACTCACCCGATCGGTTGGGATGTATCAGCTAACAGCAGTGTCTGTCCCCAAATGAACCGACCGGGTGGAGAAAGAACAAACCGGGTAAACAGACCGGGTGACCTGGGGAAACTCTCGGGAAAATTTCAGAATTCATCAACCGACCGGGTGACAAAAAGCGAGACCGGTTGAGTGACCGGGTGAGAAACCCTAAACTTTCGGGAAAATGTGTGGAGCGGTCAACCGATCGGGTGATAACTCACCCGACCGGTTCACCTATAGCAACTCTTCGGCCAAACTTTTCGACCACGAAGTCAACCGACCGGGTGACAACTAACCCGACCGAGTCGACTTAAATCCCTATAAATAACAGCCCCCGCCCGTTCGATCCGCCCTCGCCCATTTTCGAATCCCAGACCGACGTTTCGCCTTCTCCACTTGCGCCTGACCTCGTTCTTCCCTTAAATCAACCCCAATCGACCCCCCCTCCTCTTCTTATCCATCTCTCCATCGATTTCTCTCCATCTTTCTCGATTCCACCCGCACACAAAACCCTAACTTTCACCCATTCTCCCCAAAATTCGAAACTTACTGAAGAGATTGCCGCGGCTTCACACGTGCAGCTATCGAGTAGCATTGGGGCGTCTACGAGCAACGATCTTCATCTCATTTGGGTAAACTCGCTCCTTAGCTTAATTTTTATTTTACCCCAAATATTCCACTTTGCTCGTTGGTCGTGTTTGTGTTTATTCATTGTATTTTGCATACTCGCACAAACACACGACTCCCGCACAATGCCTCCCCGCCGTGCTAAGCCCACCGATGCCAGCTCTTCCAACCCTAGGCCCACCCGTCGCGCTCGTCGCACACAACCACCCGCTCAACCCACCACCACCAATCCATCTACCACCCTACGCATAATCGCTCCGGGACGTAACCCTAAAGAACGGTTGTAGTTTTACCACAAGTGCACGGTGTAGCAGCGAGCGGGATATCGAACACAGGGAGGACGAATGACCGTGCTTGTTCCAATCACCCTTGGCTATTCAAGAAGAAAGATTTGCCTTTGGCGATCCTGTCACAATCGTCAGACAAAGTGCGGAAATATCGAATCAAATAAAGAACGTCTAGGGAATGGGGAATCCCCGCTACTCACCGTATCTCATAAATGTGGTTCGTCGGTTTCAAAATTGCTAGATTGAGATTTTGGATGGACTAGTTGCAACTGAATGTAGAACCAAGCTCACGCTCTCGCGCTGTTGCCGGTCTATAGCTATCCTAGGTTTGGGTCCAATCTCTTGCAAACCCTAGCCTAGGAAAGCTAGCATTAGGGTCAACATCATCGTCCAATCGCGCACCGAGCCCAATCTCTTGCAAACTCGGCTCGCGATCTAGATTGAGATAGTTCCTACCCGTCCAATCTCTTGCAAACGGGTCTTGGATGGCGGATAGAACTTGTCAATGAATGCACTCGCCAACTCGTCCCAAGTGGTGAAGACACCCTCAGCTTGCGTCCTCAACCAGTATAGTGCCTTGTCCTTTAGCGTGAAAGGGAAGAGACGCATTCTGATGGCATCGGTGGAGACCCCCGGCATCTGGAATGTGGCGCACTTCGACAAGAACAATTGGATGTGGTAGTGGGGATTTTCATGGGCATTCCCATGAAATGGATCCTGCTGCATCAGAACCACTAGTCCAGTCTTTAGCTCGAAGCTCTTGTCAGCCGCCAACCCCGGCATGGCAATGGATGAGGTAGTAGAAGATGTCTTAGGCCGAAGCCTATCTCGAATAGAAATTATCCTCGCCATCCTTGCCGCCAATTGTTCAGGAGTTTCCGGATTGGTCATAAACCGCCCTTCCGGATTTTGTCTCCTTTCCGCTCTAAGTCTCCGCGCGGTACGTTCGATCTCTGGATCAAACAATATAGCTTCAGGGTCCGCCGTAGATCTCGTGTACATGCACAGGGAAAACAGAGTTTCAAAGAGATGATTAGTACCGTGGAAGGGTTAGGTAAAAATAAAAAAATGGAAATAATAATGATAATAATAAAAAATAAAAAAGGAAGTAGCTAGGGGTGGTAAGATCAAACGCAATCGCCTCCCCGGCAACTGCGCCAAAAACTTGATCGCTCCGGGACGTAACCCTAAAGAACGGTTGTAGTTTTACCGCAAGTGCACGGTGTAGCAGCGAGCGGGATATCGAACACAGGGAGGACGAATGACCGTGCGTGTTCCAATCACCCTTGGCTATTCAAGAAGAAAGATTTGCCTTTGGCGATCCTGTCACAATCGTCAGACAAAGGGCGGAAATATCGAATCAAATAAAGAACATCTAGGGAATGGGGAATCCCTGCTACTCACCGTATCTCATAAATGTGGTTCGTCGGTTTCAAAATTGCTAGATTGAGATTTTGGATGGACTAGTTGCAACTGAATGTAGAACCAAGCTCACGCTCTCGCGATGTTGCCGGTCTATAGCTATCCTAGGTTTGGGTCCAATCTCTTGCAAATCCTAGCCTAGGAAAGCTAGCATTAGGGTCAACATCATCGTCCAATCGCGCACCGAGCCCAATCTCTTGCAAACTCGGCTCGCGATCTAGATTGGGATAGTTCCTACCCGTCCAATCTCTTGCAAACGGGTATTGGCACGGAATTGCAACCGGAAACCCTAGTATCGGTCCAATATCTTGCAAACCGATACTACGGAAATTCGATTCCAACCCAATTCGGATTTCTAGGGTTTCCTATCGAATCGGGATCCAATCTCTTGCAAATCCCGATCGGTATGAACTCCTAGCTAACCGTAGTAAATTGATCCCAATCTAATCCCTAGATATCGATTCTAGCAAAATTTCTACTAATTCATCACAAATATGAAGTTGGGCTTGTAGGGTTCATCCCCAAGCCCTAAGACGTGGCGACTACTCACAATTCATAGCAAGATCACAAAAATAATCAATGAAATAAGCAATAGAATTCATCACAATATTGAGATATGCAATAAAAATAGAATTTTTGGGGAAGAGAAAGACAAACCAATGGAGTTCTTCAATTAATCCAACAAAAATCAAACTTTTTCTCCTCTCCAATCTCAAGAATAAAACTAAAAAGCTAATCTAAAAAGCTGCAAAAAATCTAAGGAGAAGCTCTCTAAAACTAGGGTAAAAACAGGGGTTAAATAGCCCCCAAAATCGTCCAAAAACTGTGACCAAAATACCCCTGCGCAGCCTGTTTTCCGCAATTTTCGCTACAGGCAGCGCGTCGCACTCGGCCGAGTGACAAAAGTCGCTCGGCCGAGTGAGAAACCCTGTAATTTTCCAGTAAGTCGGGGTCTTCAGGGGTCTCTACTTCGGGGGCGGCTCGGCCGAGTGAGTTGTCGTCACTCGGCCGATGGCTTCATTGTACTCGGGCAGACGGGATTCTCCACTCGGCCGATGTGGTCTCCGTTGCTCGGCCGAGTGCACATAGGAATCGTGTCTGATCTGGTCGGCCGAGCGGTGTCTCGCTGGTCGGCCGAGTGGGTCCTCCACTCGGCCGAGTGGGACACTAAACATGCCCAATCTGCTTATTTTGGCCTCCTCGTCGCTCATGCGATGTCCGTTCTTCTTCCGCTCCTCTCCAACAGCAAAATACCCCTCGGGGAGGTCGTCGGTGACCCTCTGGAGTAAGCGCATCTCGAGATCACTCCAAATCGCGCCAAATCACCTGAAATGCGACAAAAACAACAAATCGTGAAAAGCATCGCAATATCGTCGATATATCGTGAAAAACATGATTTGGGCGATCTAAATGGCATGCAAAAATGCGGAAAAAAGGTGTAAAATAAGGAGTGATCAACGCACCACTCCCCCTCCTCACGTTTACGATCCTAAATACGGGATGTCATTCCAAGACGATGACCAAGCCGACCGATTCGCGGCCATGATCCTCCTAGCTGGACATAGTGGTCGGGTAACTCAGGAGTCCGTCGACCGAGACCTCCCCTTTCTTCAAAGCTTCATTCGCCACATCCGTGAAGACCCACCGGATGTCTCCGAGCTCTACATTCCACCCCCCACGACTCCTGGTCGCCAGCAGAGGCCCCCATCACCACCCCCAGAGGGTGGTGCCCCTGCTTGACTTTTTCCCATCCCGCTTTTGTCACCCCTATGTTTGTGCCCATCTGTCTTTGCAGGGCCTGTTGGATCTGGATCCTAGCCTAGAGGGGGGGTGAATATGCTAATAAAAAATTCTCGTGCAACTCACGAGAAATCACACGAAGTTATAGCACAACCAGAGTAAAAGATAGGCAATCACAGAGAACACACAGATATACCCTGGTTCGGTCGTCCCAATGACCTACTCCAGCCCCCAAAGCTAATACTAGATTGAATAGTGCAATAGGTACAAAGTCACAAGTTAGAGCACGCTCAGAGCACCCTCTACGTCTCTACACTCGCCGGACTCTCAGTACCCCACACACAGTGTTTCCTCTCACTATCAATCCTAGCAAAGCTTTCTACCAGCTAGTCCCAAACCAATCCTAGCAAAGCTTTCTACCAGCTAGTCCCAAACTAGCTGGGTCCCACTTGTCTAGTCCCAACTAGACAAGTCCCAAAATAGTCACCAAAAACAGGTAAAAGTTTCCCCTACAGAGAACGTTGCACTAAGACACAAATAAAGGAGTTTAGAGTTTAGAAATGCTCAGTTTGTTTCCGTGTAGGCGTCTCTGTCAATCAGCACGTCGTCAGCTCCAATCTGACGCAAACGGTGTCTCAATCTGACTCCTGGATTGCAAGATACACACTGGTCTGTGTGTAAAGAAATTCAGTTCAAATCTATTTAATCTTCGGTCTGTGCACTCAGCAGATCACTTAAATAATGATGTCGGTGCAGTAAGCAATGCAGTTCATCTCTTTTAATTCACGGGCCGTGCGCAAAGCAATTTTAATAAATCTCAAGGCCACGTCAGCTTCCAGAATTTGCGTTTTCGTTTTGATTGTTACGCTCTCCTCGGTCCACGTCAGCACGTAGAGATCGTGCGGCTTTGTTTCTCTGTCGATCGTAAAAAGAATCTCCGTCGTTGAAGTTTAGATCTTGCGGCACAAAGTCTGCCACGTCAGCTCAATAATCGAAAACGTTTTCGATTCGTTTTCGTTCTCCTCGCTTCGAAGTTTAGGGCATGCAGGCGGCAATCGAGCGGTAACTTCAGAGCGAACGACGGCGGTCTTCGACGGTGGCCATTTCGTCACGGTGACTCGGAGCAACGACGAGATTTCGAAGGCTACGAGGGTTGCAGCAACGGCGACTCCGAGCGACGACGACAGCGGCGGACTTCGACAGCGGCGACCGGATCTGGACCGGCGGCGAGCTCTCCGGGGCAGAGACGAAGACTGGCGGTGCTCGGTGGCTCTGACGACGGCAGGCAGCGCTTCTCCTCGATGGCTAGTGATCTCCGTGTTCTGATCTCGTTCTCCGGTGGTGACCTCTCAGCAGCTTCGACTCAGCAACTTCGTGACGACGAACAACGGATGGGCTTCGAACGTCGACTCCTCCTTCACGTTCTTCTTCATACGGCGAGATCTCTGGCGATGGTGAACGGAGGCGGCCTCGTCTTCAATGATGACGGCGATGAACATTGATCTCGTCGACGTCCTTTCGGTGATGATGCAGCGTCGATGCTTTAGCGATGATGGCTCACGGAGCGTGTCTTCGACGTTGAAGAAGTTCGCACAGTTGAGGATGGCGGCGACTTTCTTCACGGCAAGGAGACATTGATGACGATAGCGTGGAGATCTTCTCGACGAGGATGATGGCAGCCGTCTTCGCTTGGTGCTTAGCGTTAGTCGACAACGAAGACGGCGATGTCTTCGTGCTTGGATGGCGACGTCTCCGGCAGTCCTTCGCTTAATTACGGTAGCTGTAAGGATCGATGGGTGCAGCGAGTTGTCGTGGCAACAAGAGGAGCTTGAGGGTGATGTTGGTTCGGGCCTTGGAGAAAATTGGAAGGGTTTTTAAAGCTTGCGGCTTGGGGAATACAATGTTGGGCTGCCCTCTCTTTTTCTATGATTACCGTGGGTTTTAAAAACTTGTATATGGCCGTGCCCTTCAATTTTTTGTGTTGCCTCCTAAAACGTAGCACCTCACAATTCTTTGGTTGCCGCAAATATTTTTTTCAGCCCCCGCCATCTTTGCATTAAGATGATGCGTTTATATAAGATGCCCCTAGGGTTTTTGTTTGTGCGGCTAGGGATGAGAGAGAATCTCTACAATCTAGGAGATTAGGTATTGGTAGAAGTTTGTATTTGACTAGGATTGGAGAGATTGGCTTTGACTTGATCTCTTCTCCATTTGAAATACAAATTCGGGCTAGGAGAATCAAATGTGATATCTCTAAAAGATTTGATATGAGATTTCATCCCTCATTGGACCAAGTCCAACTTTCTTTGATTTGAATTGGTCACACCTTATCACTTCATCTTGACCAAGTCTAACTTCTTTGCACACTCACTTCGCTTCTTCTCCTAACATGCTATACGAATAGCAATTCCGCCAAATACTGAGAATATATTGTTTCGCCAAGCCTGAAACACACTGAGCACACCCATTAGATATACCGACATGTTTGTCATCATCAAACCAAGATCCTAGATCATTGCTTCCAACAATCTCCCCCTTTTGGTGATGACAAACCCATTAAAGATTTGAGCAATAGATGGGTGTGTGAAGTGTGGTGAAGGGTGTGATGCAATATGAATCTCGGAATGAGATAATCAAGTAATACAACATAGCATGCACAACAATAAAGATTGCTCCCCCTTCTCTCAAGCTCCCCCTTCAACAAATAATACCGATATACAAATCTTTCTTTCTCTTTCTCCCCCTTTGTAATCACCAAAAGTGAATTCATAAAGTCACAACACTATTCCATGCACAAATAAACCATTATTAAAAGTAGCGTGCAATGTGCATGAGTTTTCCAAAATAGACAATCCATGCTCACAAAATTTAATAACAAGACTTCTTGACCTTTGTGTAAGTGTAGTGATATAGACAGTAAAGTACAAGAGGAGATTCAATTTCAGAAAATCAACCAAATCGATCCACATTTGCCAATTTTCATGAATATCACTAGGATTGATTTTTCCCACCTCATCAAAGATGAGTTCAAGTTACCGAACCCCGAAACATAGCCTAAAATCACTTATAAATGTGGGGTGGCATTGCTTGACGAGTTATATGCACCAACGCTAATTATTACCCATGTAGCACAAGTTGGATACTCGTGGGTTGTGTTTTAGCCATGAAGTGTATCCATTTTTCATACGGAGCAAATATCGTTTTTTTTTAATTCTTTTGTGCTCAATTTTAATTCATGGCTAAACACATCATATCCCTTAGAAATTTCAGAAATTAATCATTCCTACATTCACTTTCCATTATTCTTCAAAAGAATCTCCAAAAGCACTAATCAGTCAAATATCGTGAAAGTGAAATGTAGGTGTAGAAGTCAAGTTTGAAACTTATGAGACATGTCATGGCTACTAAAAAGAATAACATCATGTTCATGTAGCTACAACAATAATGAATTGACTTCTACAAGGGATAGAATTGATCATTCATACAATATCACTCAAGAGATTCAAAAGAGGATCCAATAAGCACATTTTTTTTATATAAATTTTTTGTTTTTTTTCAGAAATAAAAACATTAAAAAACATCCATGCAAGCACACAAAACAAAATAAAAACAAGCACACAAAAAAATCTATGAAGGTATGCAATGCAATTCAAAGAGGGATAGAAATTATACCTTCTCGTCGCTATTTGACGAAGGAGCTAAAAGAATGAAACATTGAATTTAACGCTCCTTGCCAAAACTCCATCACACCTACATGAAAGGTGTTAAGTGTGACCTTGGAATCCAACAAGGTCAACTAGTGTTAGCCAACATGGTTTTAGGAACCCACACTTGTTTAAACTTGATATTTGTGTTCCTAAATTTACAATAGTATGCTGTGTGGCCTACACTATCACAAGTAAAGCACTTTGCATATAAATTCTTCGCAATAGACGGTGCATTGTGGAATTTCTTGAATTTTTGCTTTTCAACGTTTTTCAGACCAAAACCAAGTCCTCTTCTATTATTGCCATATAATTGATTCTCTAAAATAGTGTCCAATGATTGTTTTCCCGTAGAGAATTTCTTAATGGCAAGTTCAAGATTAGAGACTTTGGTTTTCAACAATTTATTTTCTTCCACAAGCAATGTGCATTTACTTATAAAAGCTCTCTTGTTTTCCTCTTCCTTCTTTTCAAATTCAACCATTTTTCTTTTAAAATCATTATCCAACATGCAGAATTTATCATTAAGCTCTCTAATAACATAGTCTTTTTCAGTTTCGAGCTTAATCAAATCAAGTTTAAGCATGCTAATATTATTCATTAAGGAAGGGCAAGAGAGACAAGGTGCTTCATCATTAAAACTGGATTTTTCCTTTTTCAGAATATCAATAGTAGAGTCACGTGCAACAATATCAATTTTGAGTTTTTCAATCTCTTTAGACATTTCATATTCAGATTGTTGTATTTCAAAGTTCTCATTTTGATAATCATCTATAGTGGATTCAAGCTCTACTATTTTATCTTGCATTTCTTTACAAAGAGTAAGGAGTTCAGTTTTACTACCAGAAGTTACCTCATTGTGTATTCCCATCAATGCCATGCATGAATGGGCTTCGTGTTCTTCCTCCTCGCTCTCAGCTTCGCTATCCATGTCCCAAGTAAGCACCTTGGATTTTCCCTTTTCTTTAGCTACCTGAGCTGTCTCATGTGGGCAATCCCTCATTCGATGTCCTCTTTTCTTGCATTTAAAACAATTCATTCTATTAGTAGTATTCTGATCATAATTTTGCTTAGAAGACTGAAAAAAGTTAGAGCGATTAAACCTGGGTGCCATTTCTGCTCTTCCTTGCTTGGTCTGGACAAACTTTCTGAAATTTCTGACCATTAGCGCTATGTCATCATCATCATCTTCACTTTCGTCAGCTTTCAGAGCAAGTGGCTTGGTAGCTTTCTCTTTTTCCTCAGGTTTCTCCCTTTCATTAATATTTTGCAGTTCAAGCTCGTGGGACATTAAATTACCTATTAAGTCCTCCACCTTCATCTGTGACAGATCTTTCGCTTCTTGGATGGCAGTGACTTTAGGCCTGAAAGAGCTTGGCAGTGCTCTTAATATCTTTCTCACCTGCTCAAGGCTAGAATATGGCTTACCGAGCGAACTAGACTTGTAGACAATGTTGGTGAACCTCGCAAACATTTTTGATATCGTCTCTGATGGTAGCATGCGAAATCCCTCATATTCCGTGCTCAGAAGTGCAAGTCTAGACTCCTTCACCTGTGACGTTCCCTCGTGTGTCACCTCCAAAGTATGCCATATTTCCTGCGCAGTTAAACAATGTGAGATACGATTGAATTCAGATTTATCTAATGCACAAATAAGAGCATTCATAGCTTTAGCATTTAAAGAATAAAGCTTCCAATCATTATCATCCCACTTATCATCAGGTTTAGGCATCTCAGTATTTTCAATTTTGATAACAGGTGATTTATATCTTTTTTCAACAATTTGCCAAGCTTTATAATCAATAGAAATAAGATAGATTTTCATACGATTTTTCCAGTAAGCATAATCTCCTCCATTAAATCTGGGTGGTCGAGAAATAGACTGACCCTCAGCAAAAGCGCTATCAATGTGGTCCATGGTCAAACTAGGCTAGATCTACTAAACTGGCTCTGATACCACTTGTTGGATCTGGATCCTAGCCTAGAGGGGGGGTGAATAGGCTAATAAAAAATTCTCGTGCAACTCACGAGAAATCACACGCAGTTATAGCACAACCAGAGTAAAAGATAGGCAATCACAGAGAACACACAGATATACCCTGGTTCGGTCGTCCCAACGACCTACTCCAGCCCCCAAAGCTAATACTAGATTGAATAGTGCAATAGGTACAAAGTCACAAGTTAGAGCACGCTCAGAGCACCCTCTACGTCTCTACACTCGTCGGACTCTCAGTACCCCACACACAGTGTTTCCTCTCACTATCAATCCTAGCAAAGCTTTCTACCAGCTAGTCCCAAACTAGCTGGGTCCCACTTGTCTAGTCCCAACTAGACAAGTCCCAAAATAGTCACCAAAAACAGGTAAAAGTTTCCCCTACAGAGAACGTTGCACTAAGACACAAATAAAGGAGTTTAGAGTTTAGAAATGCTCAGTTTGTGTCCGTGTAGGCGTCTCTGTCAATCAGCACGTCGTCAGCTCCAATCTGACGCAAACGGTGTCTCAATCTGACTCCTGGATTGCAAGATACACACTGGTCTGTGTGTAAAGAAATTCAGTTCAAATCTATTTAATCTTCGGTCTGTGCGCTCAGCAGATCACTTAAATAATGTTGTCGGTGCAGTAAGCAATGCAGTTCATCTCTTTTAATTCACGGGCCGTGCGCAAAGCAATTTTAATAAATCTCAAGGCCACGTCAGCTTCCAGAATTTTCGTTTTCGTTTTGATTGTTACGCTCTCCTCGGTCCACGTCAGCACGTAGAGATCGTGCGGCTTCGTTTCTCTGTCGATCGTAAAAAGAATCTCCGCCGTTGAAGTTTAGATCTTGCGGCACAAAGTCTGCCACGTCAGCTCAATAATCGAAAACGTTTTCGATTCGTTTTCGTTCTCCTCGCTTCGAAGTTTAGGGCATGCAGGCGGCAATCGAGCGGCAACTTCAGAGCGAACAACGGCGGTCTTCGACGGTGGCCATTTCGTCACGGCGACTCGGAGCAGCGACGAGATTTCGATGGCTACGAGGGTTGCAGCAACGGCGACTCCGAGCGACGACGACAGCGGCGGACTTCGACAGCGGCGACCGGATCTGGACCGGCGGCGAGCTCTCCGGGGCAGAGACGAAGACTGTCGGTGCTCGGTGGCTCTGACGACGGCAGGCAGCGCTTCTCCTCGATGGCTAGTGATCTCCGTGTTCTGATCTCGTTCTCCGGCGGTGACCTCTCAGCAGCTTCGACTCAACAACTTCGTGACGACGAACAACGGATGGGCTTCGAACGTCGACTCCTCCTTCACGTTCTTCTTCATACGGCGAGATCTCTGGCGATGGTGAACAGAGGCGGCCTCGTCTTCAATGATGACGGCGATGAACACAGATCTCGTCGACGTCCTTTCGGTGATGATGCAGCGGCGATGCTTTAGCGATGATGGCTCACGGAGCGTGTCTTCGACATTGAAGAAGTTCGCACAGTTGAGGATGGCGACGACTTTCTTCACGGCAAGGAGACGTTGATGACGATGGCGTGGAGATCTTCTCAACGAGGATGATGGCAGCCGTCTTCGCTTGGTGCTTAGCGTTAGTCGACAACGAAGACGGCGATGTCTTCGTGCTTGGATGGCGACGTCTCCGGCAGTCTTTCGCTTAATTACGGCAGCTGTAAGGATCGATGGGTGCAGCGAGTTGTCGCGGTAACGAGAGGATCTTGAGGGTGATGTTGGTTCGGGCCTTGGAGAAAATTGGAAGGGTTTTTAAAGCTTGCGGCTTGGGGAATACAATGTTGGGCTGCCCTCTCTTTTTCTATGATTGCCGTGGGTTTTAAAAACTTGTATATGGCCGTGCCCTTCAATTTTTTGTGTTGCCTCCTAAAACGTAGCACCTCACAATTCTTTGGTTGCCGCAAATATTTTTTTCAGCCCCCGCCATCTTTGCATTAGGATGATGCGTTTATATAAGATGCCCCTAGGGTTTTTGTTTGTGCGGCTAGGGATGAGAGAGAATCTCTACAATCTAGGAGATTAGGTATTGGTAGAAGTTTGTATTTGACTAGGATTGGAGAGATTGGCTTTGACTTGATCTCTTCTCCATTTGAAATACAAATTCGGGCTAGGAGAATCAAATGTGATATCTCTAAAAGATTTGATATGAGATTTCATCCCTCATTGGACCAAGTCCAACTTTCTTTGATTTGAATTGGTCACACCTTATCACTTCATCTTGTCCAAGTCTAACTTCTTTGCACACTCACTTCGCTTCTTCTCCTAACATGCTATACGAATAGCAATTCCGCCAAATACTGAGAATATATTGTTTCGCCAAGCCTGAAACACACTGAGCACACCCATTAGATATACCGACACGTTTGTCATCATCAAACCAAGATCCTAGATCGTTGCTTCCAACATGGCCCTGCTTTGTCACTGCTAGGGGGAGGACCCATTCACGTGCCGCATCTCTTCCTTTTTATCTTTCTATTATTTCTCTTTGTTTTTTTTCTGACCCCCCTTGCATATTTCTGCACTTTCACGTTCATATTTCATTGCTAGCATTGTCATGTCTAGCTTGGGGGGAAGTCTGGTTTGCTGTGTTGTCGTGTTTTATTTTCTTTGTGTGTGCGTGCTTGTTTTACTCATTGTCGTGTCGTGTCGTTTCGCTCTGATCGTGTCGTGTCGTGTCGTCTAGTTTGTTCATTTTCCTTCTTTCTTTTTCTATTTTCGTGTCGTGTGGTTTGATTTTGATTTTTCTTTTTTTTAAGTTTCGTATCTGTGTTTTTCATTTCTTTTTGTGTCGGTGCGTATTCCCCCCCCCCCCCATTTTCATTGCCCTCCCGTACTCACTCTTATTGCATTGAGGGCAATGCAAGCTTCAGCTTGGGGGAGTCACACTTTGTGCGTCATTTGAGTCTTTCTTTTTCGTTTTTGTGTCGTTTTCATCATGTTTTAATTTTTCTTTTCTTCGTTTTTATCTCTTTCTCCTAGAGATGAACCCTATGATGAATCGCCACAAAATCACACACACCTAGCATAGCATCGATAATCACACTCACTAACCCTAGGATATCGAATCCCCTGCATTTCACGCATCGTGGGTCCACTTAGCTTTTTGTGAGTCGTGTGTCGTGCCTAGCCGTGTGGTGTGCTTCTACTTTGTGATTTACTTTATATACCTGTCCAGGAATGACCCCTAGATTATCACGAGTCGATATGAATAATGCGGTATTTTCTTCTCTTGCCTGTTTCTGTATGCATGCTATATATATCGTACACTTCATTTCGCATGTGTCGGGATTCCACAATTAAGGACTAGGATAACCCATTTAGCCCATGCTCTATTTAGCGAGAATAGTTTCCTATGCCCAAGTGTTTAGATTTCGACTTCTTTTTTGTTTTACTTGGTGCAAATCCCCTCGCCGTGTACCGTTCTCCCACTTGGGAGAGTACACATGTGTATAGCCAAAAAACCCCAAAAATCCAAAAAAGGAGAAAAGAAAAGAAAAACCCAAAAAGAAGAGAGAAAAAAATTGTATACCCAAAAAAATCCAAAAAAATACAAAAACCCAAAACCCAAAAAAATTCCCGTGTGAATATTTTCCTACTTGCCGAGAATAAAGGGAAGGCGATAATTTGCACCGAGTGTTCTTCTCCACATCATCTCAACCCCCATCGGTTTCGAAAACACTTGGCTTAGGAACTTTTTAGCTAGTATCTAGGCTATAGTGGTGTGATTTCCCTAACCCTAGTTGTGGAGTCCCCGACGCATGATATGTTTCGATTCTCTCTATTCTCATGCATGCTTGAACTATAAATTCACCGCTTTATTCAATTCGAATCAGTATTTGGGTCGTTTCCTGGATTTGTGTATATTGAGCTTTATTGCACATCGTAGATAGTGACACCGTCTGCTAGCGAACGACCACACTCACTCGCGCTTCACCGCGTGGGCCCACGGCACTTGTCTAGACTCAGATTCCTTGGTTTAGTGATGTGATTTGGCGTTTGCTTGCTTGGTGTGTCGTTTTTGATTTTGTTGGCCCTGACGGGCGATCTAGGATATAGAGTTTTCTTTTTCTCTCTTTCTCTCTATTTTCTCCCTCCGAGCTCCTACTCTCACTCGTCTTCCTCGAGGACGAGGAAGAGTTCAGCTTGGGGGATTTTGACGTGCGTTTATATTTCATATATTTACGCACGTTTTCTTCCGTGTTTTTCCGTATTTTACCGCCGTCTTTTATTCGTTTTCTCGTGTTTTCTTGTGTTTTCTTGTTTTCTTTCACTTTTCCGTGTTTTTCATGTTTTGCAGGAGTTTACTGGCATTTGGGGCATAAAACGATGATATCATGTGTCCCCAGAGCAACGGGAGGAGTCACGCGTGATCCAGGGGGTCAAACGACGAAGATTGCATCTTTCAGTCCCTCACCCGGTCGGTTGGTCATCTCCAACCGATCGGGTGATGCACGCGTGCACCACCCGGACGCAGCTTGGAGCTCACGAGAAGTCACCCGGTCGGTTCAGTGACCGGGTTAAAAGCTCAAAGTCTCTGGAATTCGGTGCTGAATTGCCAACCGGTCGGGTGACCTTCACCCGATCGTTCACCTGTAGCTGAATTTCAACAGCCAAGACACGAAGATCCAACCGATCTCCTCACCCGGTCCGCACCAAGATCCAACCGGTCAGCACCAAGATCCAACCGACCGCATCCAAGATCCAACCGACCGGTTCATCCTTACCGGGTGAAACCCCGCTTTGCGCTGTAATTTTGTGAAGCGGCTCACCCGACCGGTTGACTTGTCAACCGATCGGGTGATGTCGTTTTCTATAAATAGAACCCTAGGTTTCCCAGATTCAGGAGTTGGTTATTTTTTGCTGTTTTCTTCATTTTGTGACGGCTGTAATTTTTCAGTTTTTGTAAGTTTTCGGATCTTTGTAAAACTTTAGTATTATCTTAATTGCTTTACTACCATTGCATTTCTATTGTCTGATTATGATTTTAACGGTTCATTTTCGTTTAGATCGCTTTTTAATGAATATTTGTGAGTAGTTCCCAAATCTAGGATTTTGGCGGGAACCCCTTCGAGGGCTCTTCCCGATGCGTCCATAGGGTTAGGAAATCGATAGGGATTAGGAATCTAACGGTTGCACTGGGTGTTTTATTGTCATCGACGGGAAAAAGACCGCCTTTGACCGTTGGGCCAAGGGGGAATAAACTTGGCGGTTGACTCCCTAGCCATAGCTCACGCCCTTAGCGTAGACGCCGAATCCTAGCGCGTGGGAGCGGCAGGATGAGACGTTGGGAGTTATCGTTGCGAGCTTAGTGCTTCCGGAGTCGATCAGTGTTAATGGACACGGGAGTGCCCATTGATCGAACCCGGGAAGTCCGACGTGTCATCCTGGGCACCGACTGGAATATCGGGCCCGTGGGATGTCGGTACCACTTTCAGAGGCAACGTCTCACCATTAGACCCTAATTCCGATCGCCATCCTACCCGTAGGCCGTTTCGGCGAGAGTCGCTCGTTGGGGTCGAAACCAAAGTCCCGGTTTTTTCCTTCATATTGTCTACACCTTGCATTCCTTTACCGTGACAACCCATCAATCGATCTGGGCTAGCTCGCCCATGGGGTGACTTTGATCCTCTTTGACACAAGCACATCCTCGCCTCCCTGTGTTCGACCCCCAAGCCACACTACAACACCGTGCGCTTGCGGTTACAAATATTTAGATTTCCCACACCCCCGTTCGCATCATTGCACACATCCGACGCGCCAAGAGCCGCGCCCGACGGGGGCACCGGTCAACGGCCGTCGGGGCATCCTAGTCCCGTGAGAAGGGCAAGGGTTTTCTATTTGAGGATATGATCCAGCGGGAGAATCCTTCCGAAGCTGAGGGATCCGAGTATCCTCCTGCGATTCTCGAAGCGGCCTCTACTGTCTCGTATTCCATCACCGAGAGAATCAGGGTGGAATATCTCGCTTACCCATATGGGGTTAGGGTCCCATTTCAAGACGATAGGTTTTGTTTTCCTTGGGCTCGTGAGGTATGGGTGTATGTCGAGATGTTTTGGATGGGGCTTCGCTTCCCTCTTCATCCCTTCATCATCCAGGTGTTGGAGTTTCGGTAAGTGTCCATGTGCCAGCTGACCCCGTATTCAGTTCCGGTCTTGGTCGGCTTTGTCGTGATCTGCCATCTGCACGGGTTGGAACCGTCCTTGCTGTTCTTCTTTTATTTCTACAAAATCATGGTTGTCTCCTTGGCAACATGGCTTCATATTGACGTCTGGAGGGGGAGAAAGTGTCTGTTGGCTTGACCCGCTGGGTCGGTCATTGGAAGAACGGTTATATTTTTGTCACTTTTCCTGGGGACGCCACAATTCTAACTGGTTGGGGGAGCTCGGGCGCCTACGAGTTAGTGCTGGACTTATCAGAGGTCGACCAGGCTGTGGTTACCTTCCTGTCGACCTTGCCCAGGGAGAAGAGATTGGTCTGGCCCTTGTTGGATGATCTTCTCCTCAAGAGTGTCTTGTGGTCCCCCGGTAAAGGCACTTTTTAGACTTTGTCCTTCTACTTGGCTTACCCTGATTCTCCTTTCTTTCGCCGGAATGGCGGGCCATGAGTTTAACCATCCTTATGACGTGCATCAAATCATCCGTCAGGTTGCTCGGGGCTCTCGAGGAAGCTCCTCTGGTCACGTGCCACGCGGCACAGAGGAGGCGGCAGCCCGGGCAGCTGAGTTACCGGTCAGGACGCTAAAGAGGGTAGATGAGCCTTGACTGCAGGCTCTTCCCATGTGGTGATGGATCCGGTCGACACTCCCCTGAGCTTGGCTCTGGCCTTGGCCACTACCGGTTCTTCTCCCACTGCAGCAGGTTCGATCGGTGCTCCCCCGAGTCAGGCTTCAATCTCGGCCGTCTCGGGTTCTTCTCCCGCCGTGGCAGGCCTGGTTGACACTCTCACCGACCAGGTCCCCATCGAAGGGGCCTCAACTGACCTTAGGTAGGACACTGTCATGCCGACCAGAGGTCAGGGGTCAAGGAAGAAGTGTTCTTGCTCGGGTTTTGAGAGGCCCGAAAAGAAGAAGAAGAGAAAAGGGAACGACGCCTCCCTGGTGGCACGTCCCACGGTGGCCGCTTCTCCGGGAGGCCCCCAGGTCTTGGGGGAGGATTCTCCTACCCTCCAGGCCGATCATACTCCGGTTGGGGTAGGACACATGCTGTCTGTGTTTGGGCCCAGATTTGAGGCCCTGTCTAGGGGGTCGGTTTTTACCGACCTTGACGTGGCTGTCCGGTTGGCACAGAGCTCCGCTTTTCCGGCGATCGCCCTCTCCTGGAGAGGGTCCACTCTAAGAGCCTGGTGGACTGCATGGTATGGCAGATTTAGCAGGTAAGTCGTTTCCTTCTCTCGCTCCCATCTTGTTTAGCTCGATCCTCATCCCTTTCGTCTCGCAGGCATCCTCGATGGCCATAGAGGTGCAGTGGCGCGCAAAACGGGTCGTCGAACTTGAGGCGGCCCTCAAGTAGGAGCATCTGAGGGCAGAGGCGATCGAGCGACCGACCGAAGAGGCTCGCATGGAGTTATATCCCTCGCTCCACAAGGTCTCCGAGCTCACGTCGGAGGTGGAGAAGTTGAAGGAGGCGCTGGCAGCCACCGATGTCTCTCGAGCCACTGCCGAGGGGTCTGCTGAGGAAGCCAAAGGGGCGTTGTCCCTATTCCAAGAAGCACACAGGAAGGAAAGGGCTGAGCTTTGGTCTGATATCTGTTCCCTGCGACGGTCGGATCCCCAGCGGCTTGTTAATGAAGTTGTGAGGGGTTACGATGACGTCCTGGTCCGCAGATCGCCCAGTTCTTCTTGGAGGAATTATTGGTGTACGAGGAGCGGGTTCGGTAGACGCTTCTTTGCCCCTCCACTGCCCCCGACCAGCTTACCAGGGTGAGGGATGCCACTGAATCAACAGGGGAGAGTTCCTCCCGGTCTCCCTAGTCGTAGGCGGTCGTGGTGGTCTTCTTTTGTTTCCCCCTTATTTGTAACAACCTGGATGAATAATAAATGTTTTCACCTTTTTGGTATGTTCGTTGTGTTTGCGCGTTGTTGCGTTGTCTTTGGCCTTGCCCCCCCCCCCCCCCCCCCCCCCCCCTCTTCCCGTTGTTCGTGTCGAGGTCAGTCGGCAGCTCGAGCTGTGGGAAGGGTTTCTAGGGGACGCTTTTTGAATGGTTAGGACTGAGGGTGTGATCAGTTCACTGGGGGAGTCTCACATCGGTCTAAGTTCGATCGCACGGTCGTCCCGTTGGGGGAATTTCCCCCGCCCTCGTGGTCGGCTCACAGTTAGCTTGCTGGGGGGCCTGCCCTAAGGCTCACGGTAGATCAAATTATCGGCCTGCAGGAGGAGTTGCCCCAGCCTTATAGTCGATCGAGGGGTCAGCCTGCTGGGTCGATCAAGGGGTCAGCCTGCTGGGAAAGTTGCCTCAGCCTTACGCTTGACGGGTCGATCAGCCAGTTGGGGGAGCTATCCCCAGTCTTATAGTCGATCGAATGATCGGCCTACTGGGGTAGTACCCCCAGCCCCAGCATTACGGTCGACGGGTCGGTCGGCCAGCTGGGGGAGCTACCCCCAGTCTTATGGTTGACCTAATGATCAGCCTGCTGGAGGAGCTGCATCCCAGCCTTATGGTCGATATATGGCCGGCCTGCTGGGGGAGTTGCCACCAGCCTTACGGTCGACAGGTCGGTCGGCCAGCTGGGGGAGCTACCCCCAGTCTTATGATCGATCGAATGATCGGCCAGCTGGGGGAGTCACCCCCAGCCTTATGGTCAAGATGTGGCCGGCCTGCTGGAGGAGTTGCCCCAGCCTTACGGTCGACGGGTCGGTCTGCCAGCTGGGGGAGCCACCCCAGTCTTATGGTCGATCGAATGATCGGTCTGCTGGGGGAGCTGCCCCAGCCTTACGTCCAATTGTAAGGTACCATCGATCCTGCTGGGGGAGTTGGCCCCAGCCTTACGGCAGATCGAGAATTCGATCGATCATACTGGGGGAGTTGGCCCCAGCCTTACAGCGGATCGAGAGTTCGATCGGTCTTGCTGGGGGAGTTGCCCCCAGCCTTACGACCGATCGAGTGTTGGGTTGGTCCTGCTGGGGGAGTTCTCCCCAGCCTTACGGCTGATCGAGAGTTGGATCGGGTCCTGCTAGGGGAGTTGCCCAGCCTTATGTCCGATCGAGGGTTCCGTTGGTCTTGCTGGGGAGTTGCCCCAGCCTTATGGCCGATCGAGGGTTCCGTTGGTCTTGCTGGGGGAATTTCCCCCAGCGGTCTCGATGTCGGATCTGACAGGCGATTACCAAAACTTGAGGGACGTGTAGTTGTGAGCAAGAACTCAAGTTCGTGTATTTATTTTAGTAGAAGAAAAACTGGGGGTACATTTAAAACTGAAATGCGTAAAGAGGGGAAGATATGGGTGGGCGAGTCGCTCGCCCAGAGCGGTGAGACGCGATCGATCGGCTGACTCCTTATTCAATTATGTGCACGGGGGTGTGGACGACGATCACCTTCTTCCTTTTATCTGCTTGCCTCTATGTGCCCTCCTCAGAGCATGCCTTCACAGCATCGACGAAGTTCTTCAAATATCCTCGGCTAATCAACTGGTCGATGTCCTTCTTTAGGTGCCAGCAGTCGTCGATGTCGTGGCCGTTATCCTTGTGATATTTGAAGTACTTTTCTTCGTCTCTTTGTCCCCCTTCATCCTTTGGGGAGGCATGTTGACGTGGCCCTCTTTTTGGGTCTGTGTCAAGACGACGTCCTGGGTTGCGTTCAGCCTGGCGGGCGTTGTTTCCCCTCTGCACGGCTTCACCATGGGCCTCTTCTCCTGCTTGCGGTCCTCGAGCTCACGGTGTTCGTCTTCGCCACGTTTCGAACTCCTCCTGGCCCTCGCAGGGGAGCTCCTTTCTCCGCGGCCAAAGCTTCTTCTGTCAGCATGCATCGCTTTGCCCGAGCCAGGACTTGGACGAGGCCCTGAGGGGGGTCTTGATGGAGCGATTTCTTTAGGCCTCTGTGCCGGAACCCTTTTTTCAGAGCTGTCATGGTGACCAGTTCGGGCAGCTTTCGACATTTAGTCTCTGGGCATTGAAGCGCTTCATGTAACCACTCAAAGTCTTGCCTGGCCTCTAGATTATGTTGAACAGGAGGTCCGAGCCTGGCTTCCTTTGTCACCCGGCCATGAACTATTGGCAGAACTTCTAGGACAAGTCCCGAAAGTTGTCGATGGATTGGTCGGGGAGGCTGTTATACCACTCACTTGGCAGATTTCTTGAGGGTGGTATAGAAGCTATAGGAGGATATATGCCCATAATGCGATTTATCCTAAGTGTACGTCTTGTTCATAAGATATATGGTGTCCATTATCCTAAGTATGAAATCGTTTGAATAAATGTGCTTAGATAATGTCCATAGACTTATAGTTAGGTCCTTACGTATCCAGATAAGATCTTGATTATGAGTAGTAAGCGACCGAATAGAAACTTAAGTCTTAAACGGTTCGTGGTCATAGATGTGTCGAGAACTGGATATCGACACATCGGATAGACCACTGTGTCTTTGTCTTACCTTAGGGTAATGATGATCTCATAGTCATTTGACTTGGTGAAGTCCGAGACGAGACACAGGTGCTCATTGGAGAATGAGTTCACTGAACGGCCAACTTAGAGTTATTAAATGGTTAAACTTTAACTAAACTGTCTATAATAACTCTAGGGCGATGATAGGTTAGCTGGTCCTTATGACATGAAGTAATTTGTACGAACCTATGAGTGAACGGTGTAGCTTAGACCTATGATCTAGCTTCGAGGCTTGGCCTGCTGAAAGATCTTAGGTTGGGTTGCACCTAAAGCTCTCGAGGTGAGTAGATGACTAAGATGGGATTCGTCTCTTCCGTTAAAGGGAAGTTAGTGTCACAGGCTCAGTACGGTCTTTGTGTTAATCCTCGGTCGGGGTACGTTGTAAGAAGTACAACGTAAATACAACTGAGACCGTCGTATACTGACCAATGTTGTCTAATAGGGTTGACAGTAAACCATACCCTAGGCCAACATGTACACAGTCTTGACTAAAGGATTATAGCTAACGGTATTCATTGCTGACACAGCCAATGTAAACACAACGATACTTTTGTCAATGGGTCGATCACGTTATGATGATTCTGAAACAGGGACGACAACTACTGCTCGTGGTGACCGTCGTCTAGGGGTTTCGAGCACCAACCTGTACTTAGGTCAGGCTGTAGGGTCTCACACCGAATAGCGTTCGTGTCTTAGTAATAGGAAGAATAATCAGAGAGATTCATTTGATGAAATGGAATAGTTGATGTTCACAAAGCTAGTTGTGACAATAAGTCGTAGATGCAATAGGGATAATGTTGCATTTGATGCAAACAAAGATTAAACTTGTCGTAAATTGGTTACGAAAATATTTGTAGGAAGAAATACATTGGAAAGGGTTACCTAGCTGACGGGATCGTCCCGGTCTAAACACAGGTTCAAACCGCGTCCAAATCGGAGCGCAAACGAGCCCAGAAACATAAAAACAGTCCAAGGCAAAGTGGGTTAGACCCACTGGGCAAACAAGCCCATCCGCGAGGACAAACGGGCGCACGACCTGCTGCTTAGCGGGGTAAGCGGCCCGCTGCACAGCGGGCTCGGCCCGCTGCAGCAGCGGGCGCACTCGCTGCCCAGCGAGCCGGCGCGCCCACCCTCCTTGCCTTGGGCGGGCGCGCCCACTAAGCCTAGCGGGCGCGCCCGCAACTTAAGTGAAAAATAGGGTTTTTGAAACCCCTAATGACGGCTACGAAAGTTGATTTTTTGCCCAACTTTGGGCAATTGTTTGAAGGGTCAAACGAAGTCAAAATTCGTCGTCGTTCGTTCCTACGCGTTCATCATTCGAATCCCTTCGAATTGATTGCTTGTTTGGTGTCTAAAGTTTAATGGATAAGGAGAATTAATTCATTGAAGTTGGCATTTATGAAATGCTTACTAAAACTTCAATTAAGGTAAATTAGTTTAAATTAATTCTCCTCTTTTGACTATTGTCCCACATTGTTCACAACGAAAGGAGAGGTGCCGACTCCATATATAAATAGGGGTGCACTCTCTTCGTTGAAAAATGCACAAAGTCCTCGATCGAGTAGCTCCAGATTTTAGAAGAAGCTCGATCTACGACTAAACTATTCTCTCTCTCTCTCTCTCTCTCTCTCTCTCTCTCTCTCTCTCTCTCTCTCTCTCTCTCTCTCTCTCTCTCTTCTTCCTATTCTCCCGACTAGTCCTAGCAAGACTACGAATGGGGTTTGGATTCGGATCCAAACGTCTAAGACGCAGGTCTACTCAAGTGAAACTTTCTACCGCGTGTGATCGGCTTGGAGGCGGGAGTCGACTCGGGCAGATCGGTTCGAAGGTTCGAGGCGGCTTGGGTGCATCGATTCAAGGCGGTTCGGCTACGAGGAGGGTCAGAAGATGGTGTGGTACATCGTGCCCGCTCCAGGGTCGAGATTCCGGGTATGCGGTTAAGCAATTTTAGAGTAGTTTAATTTCGTCGCAGTAGAATAGATCCCTCTTGGGGTGGTCAGATCCACCCCAAGTTGGCATAGATCGGGCTAGGTTCTGGCTCCCTGAGGGCCTAGCTAAATTGTTTAGCTAGAATAGTTTTAATTTTCCGCTGCGCTTTTAGCCCTTGTGGTCCGTCCGACTTAGGACGGGCATAGATCCAATCTCTGAGGGTCAGCCAAAACCCTTACAGTGGTATCAGAGCCAGGTTATGCGTGTAGATCTATTTTAGCGACGATTTTAAATCCTCTAATTGATTGTTTTGAACATACTGACTATTTGACTTTATGTTAAAATCAGTTTAATACTTTTTTTGTGTTTTAAAATTGTTTTATAACATGAAAAAAAATTTGGGGACGATTTAAAATTTTATGAGATAGTTTTAAAAGGTCTTCCATATTTAAATGCTTTTTTTCTAAAATTTTATTTTATGAGATAAGATAATTTTAGCATGAATTTAAAATTTTTTAAAGTTTATGTAACATAAAAGAAAATTTTTATTTCATGCGATGATATTGAAAATTTAATTCTTTTGGTTGCATAAAGATACAAATTTTTTTTATCCGAAAGTTTTAAAATTAATTTCAAATGATTTTAAAAGGGTTTTAAAATTGTTTTAAAATATATGTGATATAAAGAAAAATTTTATTCCCATGAGATGGAATTGTAAATTTAATTCTTTTAATTACATATTGGTTTCTAGATTATTTTATGCGATATTTTAATCTTAGAAACGTTTGGTTTTAAAGCTTAGGTTTTAAAATTATTTGATAATTTTTGAAACCTAGTTTTATGTGATAAAATTGTTTCAAGCTTTAAATTTTAGATCTTTTAATTTAAATGTTAAATTTTAGATTTGCACATTGTTTGATTATGTTATAGATAATTTTTAACTTGCATGCTTTCATTATATGTCACTAGTTGGACCTTTAATTTATGTGATTAAATTAGTTGGTTTATGTTTTAATGGACATGCTGAATAATGTATTCATGAACTTTTAGGTTAGCCATTAACTGATTAAAACTTTATAAGATAAAATTTTAATGACTAGTGACATGCTACGTTTTAAATAAACAAAAGCAACATCGAAACCTAATACCAGATTAGAGTAGTCCCTTTGATTGACAATCATTACAATAAATCGTTTAAATGATGATTATCATTAAAAGACTATTTTTGAAAAATGTTGTAATTGTTTTATTAAAATCCTAATTAGATTGGGGTAGCACGATGAACATATGAACCTTATAGTTGATAGGGATCTAATAAAAACTGTTCAACAAATCCATAAAATTTCGAATTTTAGGATCCACTAGTTGATAAGGATTAACTAGTTTTAATTAAAAGCCGTTTAGTTGATGGACGAACATAAAATTGATGAAACTCCTTCAATGGATCATGATGTCGGTCAATGTGATTGGCTAAATTTGCTGGACCACCCTAGCTACTCTAGGGGCCGAGTGGTCATGGCTTAGTCAATTCCCTGGCCGCGTCCACTGGACCGCAAGGAGTCGAATCATGACTATGTAAGTCCATTGACTATACCTAAGTCAAATACGATAATAATCTTGTTCAAGATAAATCGTAGCCCTCCTTGTTTTAGGAGTTGGTAATTGTAAGACCCGTGCTGCGGTTGTTGAGCTACACTCAATCTGTGACATGGTAATCTTATAGAAACCGATTTCTTGATAACATCTTGACTTGACCCAAACTGTCGTCTCGTGCATTCGCCGATCACCGGCGTAAGTCTAACCAAGAATGTAGTCTAAGACCTTACCCAAACCGACCTGTCGCGCATACACCGAGCGGCGGGGCAAGTCAGGCTAGACACGAAAACAAGGGTCCGACTAGGCTAGCCATTGTGATTCGGATGAGCAAACTCATGATCACAAATGACTAGGGGTAAAATAGATAGGGAATCATATTTAATATGATTGACGACGAGTTCGTCTACCGACTGCAGGGTCGGACAACTTGTTGAGACACACTCAAGGTTGTCAGACTCAGGGTAGTCGGATCCCTCTCTCACAAATGTTATTTTATAATAAACTGTTTATTATTATGGCCTTAATAAATTTAGTGGGAGAATATAGTTTTATTAAAAACCATTGAAACTATACAACGAACATATACTGACTAAAGTATCTACTAAATTGCAGAATGGATTCGGGCCTTAAGTATATGGTAGAGAAGAACGTGCTTGATGGAACGAACTATAAAGACTAGCTTATGAACATTAAGTTAGTCCTTTCTCTATCCGGGATTGGATACATGCTATTCGAGGATGCTCTGGAGAAGCCCGATGAAGATGCGACCTTCGAGGAAAAGGAAGCCTATAAGCTATGCCAGAGGGATGCAGAGAAGGCCATGCGCCTTACTCTGGCTTCGATGAATAACGAACTGCAGAGGAAGCATGAACATATGGATGTTCAAAGTATGCTTCTGAATGCACAAGAGTTATACAGCAAGCGGTCTAGAGCTGCCAAGTTTGAAGCCACGAGCAACCTCTGGGGCACAAAGATAGAGACAGGGCCCGTACAAGATCATGTCATTAAGATGATCAGGTACGTGGAAGACGCCGCCCAGTTGGGTTTTGTCCTGGACAATGAGATGTCAGTGGACACTATCCTTAAGTCTTTAACCCCGGACATCAAGCCTTTCATTACTGGTTTCATTATGAACAGTATTGAAACGGATCTTCCTGATCTCTTCAATATGCTTAGGCATATTGAGGAAATCGAGAAGAAACCGACTGCATTGGTTGTTGGCTCTGCTTCTTCAGACCAGCTGAAAGGCAAAGGTAAGAAGAGGCAGGTCCCGCAACCTGCCAAGCCGAAGAGGGAGAAGAAAAAGACGAAAGGGGCCCCGTCAAAATCTGAGTGCTTCCACTGCCATAAGATGGGTCATTGGAAGAGGAACTGCAAGATTTACCTTGCAGAAAAGAAGAAGGGGCATACTGATGCCTCTACCTCAGGTAAAACAAATTAAATTCAATAAAGCATAATTATTTTCATAAATGCTAATAGTATGAGATACTAAGACATCTGTGTAATGTATACAGGTGGCTGATATGAAGCAATGGTTGGAAGAAGTTCCGAGGATGGTCAGCATCTGAGCAATCATTGCTGCTGGAGCCGTGCAAAGACTTCAAAGAGACATGAAGAAGAAGGAGCTGATACTTATTTTCTTTCATGAATAAAATGTATCATTCCTTAAAGTTAAAACAATGATTGAGTGTTTAACACTCAAAGTTTATTTGATAAACATATTATGGTTCATCTTTATGAATCCGTTGTTTTGGATAAATGTCTCGGAAATATGCTTTTTGTTGAAATTGAGATTTGATTGAGATTGGCTTAAATTTCTGTAAATGTGGCTTTCTGAGTTGGTTGCGAAAATTCTCGAATTATGATGCAGAGCTTCAGAAAATTTTGTTTGTTTTGGAGCTGACTTAATGTTATGGTCAATCAATAGTTACGTATAAGTTCCAGGAGCGTATAAATTGTGTGTGATCACAACTATACGCATATTAAGGTTGATTCTTAATAAACTACATTTGGTTATTAAAGAGTTAATATTAAATGTAGTTAAGGGAAAAGTACACTGTATGACGTTTGACAGAGTAAGTCAATGTCAAGATTCCTTAAACCGATCTTGACTTGACTCATTCGTCAAACCCAACCTGATACTAGTACGCTCCATCTAAAAGCACTAATCGATTGGTTATACTCCTCATATATATAGTCTAAATATGATTTAGATATATGATTGAAGTACTCAACCGGATAATTCTTAAATTCAGTGGGAGCTAGTTCATATACTTAGTTCCGGTCTTTCGGACTAAGTAAAAAGGTTTCCAACTTATTTGAATCATTTATATAAAACATTGAATCAAAATAGTTTTGATTTAATCGTATATATATAGAATTAGGATGTCATGCATGTACTTGACATATTGACACAAGAAAATTGGAATAAGCAGAGACTGACTTATAGAAATGTTAGACCCTACATCTAGATTGTATAAGCTAATTGTTGGCTATACAAAAAAAGGAAAATTGATGCATATCATTTTTCCAAAGGATCAACTTTGTGTGATCAAGAAATAAATAATAATAATCCATTAAAATGCATTATAGATACTCGTTAGTAAATCCACTCTTAGGTTTGTCATATAAATGTCAAAGTGACTGATATGCTATGACGGTATGAGATACCGAGATAAATAGCCTAAGTGCAAGTGGGAGATGTAGGAGGATATTTGCCCATAAGGTGATTTATCCTAAGTGTACGTCTTGTTCATAAGATATATAGTGTCCATTATCCTAAGTACGAAATCGTTTGAATATATGTGCTTAGATGATGTCCATAGACTTATAGTTAGGTCCTTACGTATCCAGATAAGATCTTGATTATGAGTAGTAAGCGACCGAATAGAAACTTAAGTCTTAAATGGTTCGTGGTCATAGATGTGTCGAGAACTGGATATCGACACATCGGATAGACCACTGTGTCTTTGTCTTACCTTAGGGTAATGATGATCTCATAGTCATTCGACTTGGTGAAGTCGGAGACGAGACACAGGTGCTCATTGGAGAATGAGTTCACTGAACGACTAACTTAGAGTTATTAAATGGTTAAACTTTAACTAAACTATCTATAATAACTCTAGGGTGATGATAGGTTAGCTGGTCCTTATGACCTGAAGTCATTTGTACGAACCTGTGAGTGAACAGTGTAGCTTAGACCTATGATCTAGCTTCGAGGCTAGGCCTACTAAAAGATCTTAGGTTGGGTTGCACCTGAAGCTCTCGAGGCGAGTAGATGACTAAGATGTGATTCGTCTTTTCCGTTAAAGGGAAGTTAGTGTCACAGGCTCAGTACGGTCTTTGTGTTAATCCTCGACTGGGGTACGTGTAAGGAGTACAACGTAAATACAACTGAGACCGTCATATACTGACCAATGTTGTCTAATAGGATTGACAGTAAACCATACCCTAGGCCATCAGGGACACAGTCTTGACGAAGGGATTATAGCTAACGGTATTCATCGCTGACACAGCCAAGGTAAACCCAACGATACTTTTGTCAATGGGTCGATTACGTTATGATGATTCTGAAACAAGGACGACAACTACTGCTCGTGGTGACCGTCGTTTAGGGGTTTCGAGCCCCAACCTGTAGTAAGGTCAGGTTGTAGGGTCTCACACCGAGTAGCGTTCGTGTCTTAGTAATAGGAAGAATAATCAGAGAGATTCATTTGATGAAATGGAATAGTTGATGTTCATAAAGCTAGTTGTGAAAATAAGTCGTAGATGCAATAGGGATAATGTTGCATTTGATGCAAACAAAGATTAAACGTGTCAAAAATTGGTTATGACAATATTTGTAGGAACAAATACATTGAAAATGGTTACCTGGCTGACGGGATCGTCCCGGTCTAAATACGGATTCAAAACGCGTTCAAATCGGAGCTCAAACGAGCCCTGAAACGTAAAAACAGTCCAAGGAAAAGTGGGTTAGACCCACTGGGCTAACAAGCCCAACCGCAAGGACAAACGGGCGCACGACCCGCTGCGTAGCGGGCGTGGCCCGCTAATTGCAGCGGGCGAGCACCCGCTGCCTAGCGGGCCGGCGCGCCCACCTTCCTTGCCTTGGGCGGGCGCGCCCGCTAAGCTTAGCGGGTGCGCCCGCAACTTAAGTGAAAAATAGGGGTTTCGGAACCCCTAATGACGGCTACGAAAGTTGATTTTTTGACCAACTTTGGACAATTGTTTGAGAGGTCAAACGAAGTCAAAATTCGTCGTCGTTCGTTCCTACGCGTCCAACATTCGAAGCCCTTCGAATTGATAGCTTGTTTGGTGTCTAAAGTTTAATGGATAAGGAGAATTAATTCATTGAAGTTGGCATTTATGACATGCTTACTAAAACTTCAATTAAGCTAAATTAGCTTAAATTAATTTCTCCTCTTTTGACTATTGTCCCACATTGCTCACAACGAAAGGAGATGTGCCGACTCCATATATAAATAGGGGTGCACTCTCTTCGTTGAAAAATGCACCAAGTCCTCAATCGAGTAGCTCCAGATTTTAGAGCAAGCTCGATCTACGACTAAACTACTCTCTCTCTCTCTCTCTCTCTTCTTTCCTA
Source organism: Scilla litardierei (assembly GCA_030789695.1). Taxonomy (NCBI): domain Eukaryota; kingdom Viridiplantae; phylum Streptophyta; class Magnoliopsida; order Asparagales; family Asparagaceae; genus Scilla; species Scilla litardierei. The sequence goes on from CM061140.1 coordinate 13,494,537, forward strand.
TTCTCTCGACTAGTCCTAGCAAGACTACGAAGGGGGTTTGGATTCGGATCCAGACGTCTAAGACGCGGGTCTACTCAAGTGAAACTTTCTACCGCGTCTGATCGGCTTGGAGGCAGGAGTCAGCTCGGGCAGATCGGTTCGAAGGTGTGAGGCGGCTCGGGTGCATCGAGTCAAGGCGGTTCGGCTACGAGGAGCGTCAGAAGACGGTGCGGTACATCTTGCCCACTCCAGGGTCAAGATTCCGGGTATGTGGTTAAGCAATTTTAGAGTAGTTTAATTTCGTCGTAGTAGAATAGATCCCTCTTGGGGTGGTCAGATCCACCCCAAGTTGGCATAGATCGGGTTAGGTTCTGGCTCCCTCAGGGCCTAGCTATATTGTTTAGCTAGATTAGTTTTAATTTTTCGCTGCGCTTTTAGCCCCTGTGGTCCGTCCGACTTAGGACGGGCACAGATCCGAGCTCTGAGGGTCTGCCAAAACCCCTACAGAAGCCTCGGTAGCGCAGGGCGTCGTCGGCCCCCTGGAACCTCATGACTCCCTGGTAGTCTTACACATGCTCCTGGGGGTCACCCGTTTCGTCGTACTTCTCCAAGGTTGGTACCTTGAACCTGGAGGGTACCTGCTCATCGGTGATACTCCTCATCAGCGGGCACCGTAGTCCCCTGGGGCTTCCAGGTCGATCTGACCCTGCGGCGATTTCCCTCGGTGCACGGACGGCTTTGGTGGATCAGTGGGAACGTGCGAGGGGCCTCCTTTGCGATCCTCTCGGATGGGGATCGGCGTCGGTCGCCGAACGCGTTCCCTGCGGTGGCGATCTTCACGACTCCTATGCCTCTTTCGACGCGGACTTCCGCTCCGCCCCCCGGCTTCTCGGCAGTCGTATGGCTGGATGATTGCTGTTCGTCCGAATGGGGTCGCTTGGACGAGGCCGTAGTTGATTCGTCCCTGGTCCATTCGGGTCTCCCTCCTCCCTCACCTTGAAGAGTGGTGTGGGTAAACGATTTCTCCCAGTTCAGGCCCTCACCATCGCGGTCTGTGACTATGGTTGAGCGCAACGGGGGGCGTGCCTCCTAGTGGTCGGGAAACCCCACCTGGTTCCCCCCCCCCCCCAAAGGGGTGTTGCGGGCTCGCGAGGTGCTGAATGGCTTCTGCAAGGGCTCGTAAGTTGGCGTTCATCTCATGGGTGAGATGGTCGAGTTGTTCGCAGGTCACCGAGCGTGAGTCGCCGGTTTCCCTGCGGAGCGGCTGTGCTCGGTTTCATGTTGGACGTAGCTATCATCCTCCGGGATGGTCGGCATTCGGGCCACTCCATCGTTGTGCTGTTCCATTTTAGTTGATGTGGATGACGTGGGAGATGATTTCTTTCCCACAGATGGCGCCAGATGTTTCGAAGTGTTTTCTTACCACTGATTGATAGGTTGAAGGTTCGGGGGTCGTCGCGGTCACGTGGGACGCGTGCGACCTCCGGGGTCGATTGTCCGAGCGTTCGCTGAGGCGGACACGCGCGGATCCGTGCATCGATATACCGAAGGGTAGCTTCGACAGAACGACGGCTTCCTGGGGCGATTGGTCAGTCGGGACTGGGGCTTGAGAGCGTCCCGAGCGATGGAGCGCCGAATGGTGGCTTCGGCTGGTTGGCGGCTCCTTGGATCTGCACAGACGAGAGAGCTCGTCAGGGAGGTCGGACCTTGGTTCCGACCAAGTCCCCTCCGATGCCTAAGTCAGCACTTGTCTGAAGGATGCTCGGTGGGATCGAATATGGTTCACGGAGAGACCAATACATGAGTCCTCGGGCCGAGCTATAGAAGAGAAATATAATGTGGAAGAAAAGGTCTCGAGAGGTGGAGTACCTGAGGTCTGAGTATTCAGGATTCAATCCTTGGTGTTTTGTCTTTTTGGCCTCTTATAGGAGTTTGTATGTCAACGCCTTTATGGCGTTCTGTCATCTCGCCCTTCCTGTCCACCCGCTTTGATGGTCTCTTCAAGGGGCATGAAGGCTGTCGTGATGGCGCATTGACTGGTGTTCAAGGCGGACGCGATCTGATGAACGGTTTCCTCAATCGTGGAGGGTGAGCAGTTTCCCTGACGCGGGCTCTGGGCTGCCGCGATTCAATACGCTTGTTGGGTCTTAAGGTTTGGGCCCCACCTGGGCCGTGGGCTTGGCCCACTCCGTTTGTGTGTGTTTGTGTGTGTGGGGGTGGGGGGGGGGGGGGGGGGGGGGGGGGGGGACTGTATCAGTTTTAAAGAATGATATGGAGAATCTGTAGCTCGCTCATATCGACCAAGGAATCGAGCAGAAATGGTTATAACATGATTTGTTTACTCTCAAGCTTTGTTGTAGGCTCAACGAAATGCAGAAGCAGTGAAAGAAGGATATGGACGATTCGGTCTCAAGTCATGGGCTGGGCTACGCTGGGTAAAAGGATCGGGGGGAGATAATTTCAGCAAATCCTCAGACTTCTATTCATACTAAGATAAAAAGAAGCACATAGGTTCATGAAGGAGATCTTATGATCCGAATCCAGCCATCACCAGAAGTCAAAGATCAAGCCGATGTTCCTACGCATACGAATTCATTGTTTGCAAGATTAAAACACACACAATCTTTTGTGGCAAGACCATTGATGTTGAAGATAAACAACAATGACAACAATAAATCACATTCTTGTAGGTAACATGCATGCAAGAAAAGATCAACTCAAGAACCGCTAGCTGTAATCTAAAAAAAGCTACACATCAACTGTGAGCTTTTTGATCCCCACATCAGATATCAACTCGCAAAGTTAATTCCTCCGAATGAAACGCTTCCCACCGTGCAAACTACACATTGAAGCAAAGCAGGTAACTGAAATTGCAGAAATTGCATTGCCAAGCAATCTAGCTGTGAGCTTCACACCTTCTTTAATTAAAGCATTGGAAAGCAATTCAACGATTCACTGAGTTGATAGGTACGCTTCAAGAAATCCTCCTATATTTTGACTCGTTTCAAGAAACCCAAGGCTCTAAATCTTCCTCAAATTGACAAGATTAAAATATTTAACGATCTAACAGTGCACCACATTTAACAAGTACAAGCAAAATTCACACACCATCTTCTCATGAAGTACAAAGGAGGAAACTAGACAAGTAGAAGCAAGAACTTCACACCATCATCTTAGAGCTGATTTATTTTATGGTACGTACGTATCTAAACGTCCGGACTCTTTAACTTACCCAGAAGCGCATTAACATGAACCGAGATGATCTAGCAAGAAACCTTAATACCCAGCAACGACATTAGCTGAGAAATGAACTCTGGATGCCCAGGCCAAGCTGCGCCGGTGACCAGATTTCCATCAGTGACACATCGGTGGATAGGCTCAGGCTCCACCCATGTTGCTCCTGCCAAAACCACCTGGAGCTTCACCGCAGGATACGCCGTGCATTTCTTGCCCTACAACGCATATCACAACGCAAGATCCACATGAACGAGCAGAAAGAGAGAGATTGAATCGCTGACTTGTAGAACTGCAGGTGGAAAGGCATAAATATTTTGCTTTCGCGGGATTTTTGATTTATCGATAAAGAAGTACATCAACACTGTTCAATAAAGAAGATGTAAACAAGGGCACATTGTCACTAAACCATCTATAGAATCATATTATATGTTCAACGCAAGCGTTGGAACGCTGCAGAATGCCAATGACTGCAACTTTGGATACCGGTGACATCTTCTATATCCCATATGAGAACCATTGGAGTAGAATTATGAACTAGAAAAACTAAATTGGTCCCAGAAGGTTTAAGTTGATGTAAGTTGATGTCTTGCCGTTATGTCCAAAAGCAATGGGCAATTCCACAGCACTGATTTGACAAGCCATCCACTTTGGTAACTTTCTCAGATATATTACATATGAAGTTACCGTAAAAAAACTATGGGGTTTTTCGTTCTCTCTGATGCTTGCTGATTAGGGTCTCGGGTTGTTGTTTTGGGTTTCTGGGGCTTTAGCGGCTCCCTCTGATGTTTGCTGGTCAGGTTTCATGTTCGCTGTTTGGCTCGACGGGACTGTCGGGCTCCCTGTACCCTATTGTTTTCGGGTTTGGCTCCTTGTTTCTTGCCGTTTGCTGTTTGAGACTGCAATTCCATGTTGATCCTACAGAGGGCTCAGGTTCCTCGACCGCAACCACGAAGTAACTCCCAAAACTGAGATCCAATATGGTTACATTTATCATATGTGCTTTTAACAAGTTTAAATTACTTTTATTTTTATTTACTATTTTAGAATAGATTTCAGATTTAAAGTTTAAGTGTTTTGAGAGAGTCAAATCATTTAAATTGGAACCATGCATGATGACAAGTTTAATTTTGACAATTCCTTTGAGTCAAAACAATATGTTATTGTTATTTGGAATGTTCTGAACGACTACACTACCCAAACTGTAACTGTTGGAATACCTTGGTAAATTCCATAATTAGGAAGGTGTGCACATATAATATTGGACTCGAGTAAATTGTGGCTTGATAACGATACTTGATCATAGGACATGAAATTTTGAGAACACGGATTGAAACACAAATTTGATACATAGAGTGGACAGCATGACACACATGCACCCAAAACAACTAGACAACTAGAAAAAGTTATTGTACCATGACGTGACACTTGACAATAAACCTGAACAACAATAATACACTTCAGACTCACGGGGTTTCAGAGTAACTCACTGTCTAGATGGTACGGGAGCAACGATGGGCCATGTACTCCGTTTTCCTCTTCCCACATGGAATGAGGTGTTATACTATTGCTTCAATCTTCCTCTTCTTGCACGGAATGAGGGGTTCTATCATTACTTTCATTTCCCTCTTTCTTTATGAAATGAGGGGTTATATTATGATTTCCACTTTCCTTACGGAATGAGGGGTTATACTACCGTATCCATTTTCCGCTACTCACACCGGTAGCGTGGTCATATTTCAGGACTTTAAAAGTCTGACTGAGTGGCATATCATACCCTCGGACGTAAGTCACGACTTAGAAATAGTTAACCGAAATACTTAAAATGATCTAAACCCTTAACATTCATACACTGTTATTTCTCTTGCTCCATAATTGCATGCCCTTCACCTGTCACACTTCAATTCAGTAGTTATCTTACATGTCTTGTGTTTGATCATTATAATATTTTGATTCGCATGTAAACTGTTTACTTGGAGGTAAATATAATCTACTTTTTAATCCAGTTGGACATTTTGCAAATATAGTAGGAGACTACATAGTTCTAGGATTAGCTTATACATCATTTTGAGCTTTACACCAAGTTTTTGAAACTACTCGTTTAGATATGAGTTTACAGTATATTTCTATGTTGCATATATTGTTTTCACTAGTAACCAACAGGACCTGTAGATTCTTATAATTTGTGATGGCCCTGGAACCAGATCGTTACATGGGGAAAGCCAAAGCTCAGGCCGATTAGGGGTGGCAAAATGAGCCCGACCCGACCCGCCTCCTTAACTGAGTATGGGTCAGTGTTCTATCGTATATCAGTCACAGTGCTATATCGGAGGCGAATCCACACCTTGATCCGCTAAACTAAAAAACGCAATCGAATGTCGTCAGCGGAGCGTCGAGAGTTGCTGCAATATATATGCCTAGAACACTGGTATGGGTAGGGGCCAAATCCGGGTCAAGTGGTATTCGGTTGACCCGGCCCGAAACGAATAAAATCCTGATCGGGTATAGGTTTGCCTTGTCAACCTGGTTGACCCGAATTCAACCCGGTTAAAAAGTTTAATATATAATAAATATTATGCATAGTTGCTTCACAAGCATCATTTGAAAACTTGGCTAGAGCTCATCCTTGTTCCTGGGCGGGTTGCTGCTTCGAATCCCGTTGGATGCACTCAATGTGAATGTTTTGGTTTAATTTTAAAATAATAGGGTGTTGTGAAACACTATAAGACAATTGAATAATATTAGTTCACAAGCAACAGTGTAGCCTAGTGGTATTTCTAGTGAGCACACATAGAATGGTATTTCTAGTGAAAACACATAGAAGGTCTCAGGATCAAACCATCCCATCAGCAGTTGGCTTTGAATTAAATAAAACTTTTTTACAACCCGAACCCGACCCGTAAGACGAATCAGATCGGGTACTGATTAACCCAGGTTACACCGGGTCGGGTACGGGTTTCCTATCCTCGACCCAAATTAAATTCGGGTCGGGTTCCGGTTTACCCATATTCGGGTCTACCCATATTCGGGTCGAGTCAAACCTGGTCCGACCCGACCCGTTTGCCACCGCTACGGCCAATGTCACCTTTCAGACAAGGGTGATATATGTGAAGATCACTTTCCTGAAGACGCACCCCGCTCATGCCACTATGCTCTCCTTCCTGATGAAGGAGGAGACTCCCCTGTTGCTAGCGGAGTGACCCCTGAATATGAAGCAGCCCATGTCGTTGATTAGCCCGTTCCCGGACAGAATATGTAAATTTTGTTGACCTGCTTGTACGTGTGAAACGGCTAAAGACTTTTTGTAAAGAAAAACTTTTCATGTATGAAAATTTTTCCTTTTCCACCAACCTATGATTTCCAACTTCTTTTGAGATTTCTAACTGCTTCATCTTTTGCACCTGTCTTTTGTGATGCTCTTGTGTGTCAACCCCAAGCTCAGGAGACTAAAACTAGAGCCGCCGGCCTTGCGCACGGTGTATCTGTACTGGGCACCTTAGTCTGCTGGGCAAATGGTTTGCTGTTTCGAGATCATTTGCTAAGATGTAGACTTGACGCAGAACTTCGAGGTCATGCCAAACGGGCAACAATGATGCCCACATTAGGACCCCGAGGAAGGTACAAGCATGGGCCCCAACCAGAGCTAGGGGCTTTAGCGAAAGAAGGCGGCATGATCTTGCACATGCTGCCAAAGCGAGATTCTTCGCAAAAAAAGGTCCAAAAAGATAAGAAAAATGCCAGAGAAAAAGGATGGGGTATTCAATGACGTTGGGAGACTGAGGTCGGGTCAATGGGGGCCCCAGCTCCACATCATGAGCTGAGGGTTAAGCTCAACATGACCTGTGTCGAGTGATATTTATCAGTTTGGACGTGACACGACTGGGTCGAGTGCCAGTGGTCAAAGCTGGAACTGTAGGTTGCGCCAGCTGAGTTTAGACGTGATCCGACTTGGGTCAAGTGCCAGAGGTCAGAGTTGTAACCCTAGGTTGCGCCATCTAAGTTGGCAGTGGTCGAGTGCCAAACGACAAATATGTAACTGTAAGTTGCGCCAGCTAAGTTTGGACGTAGTCCGACTTGGATCAGATGCCAGCAGTGCTAGGACCGTGGACCTTGACATCACATTTTGAACATGACACAACCGATGGTCGATTGTCAGAGGTCGGTTTGGATATGACATGATCTGTAGATCGAATACCAGAGGTTGGTTTGAACATAGCACGACCGAGGGTTGAGTGCAAGAAGTCGGCACTAGGACCGTGGATCTCGACAGCGCGTTGCCCTAGTCTGGGTTGAAGGCTCTACTTCAGCACGACCAAGGTCGAGTGCTGCTTGACAACTGGGGGCTGAACCAGCAAGGGGCCCCAGCCTGAGTTGGGGGTTAAGCAGGAAGAATGCACGACTGTTGAACGGAGTGCTGCGTGTCTTGCTGGGCTGCCGAGGTCGGACCAGCAAGGGCCCAGCGGGGGCTCAGCCTGGACTGAGGGCTTTGCTGAAGGCAACACTATTGAGAGGAGTAATGCTTGCACCGCTAGGCCACTGAGGTCGGACCAGGTGGCCCCAGCCTGGACTGGGAGCTGGGGGCTAGGGGCCTGGCTGACGGTAGCACTGCTGAGAGAAGTGATGCTTGCCCTGCTGGGTCGCTGAAGTCGGACCAGCGGGGACCCTAATATGGATTGGGGCATGGATCTTCCATATCTCACGAAGCTCAATCACAAAAGATTGGAAATAGGGCTATGATTGCCGACCCTGTCTACACCTAGAGCTGGGCTGAGCCGACCTGTGGAGTTGAATGGAAGGTTGATCTGTGTGCAGAGCCATGGCAGGAGTTCGAACATGCTGACCTCCGAAGTTCTTATGTATATGCTGCTGATGTCGTCCTTGTAGAGCATAGTTGTTAAGGAGCTGTACACATGTGTAACCGCTATGGCCATCCTTATAGAGCGTAACTTGTTAATGAGCAGACCGCAGGTGTAACCGCTAAGATCGTCCATGTGAAACATAACTGCTAAGAAGTCAGCCTCGTAGAAGTTGTCTTTGTGGAACGTAGCGGTGAGGAACCCGGCTCCGGGTGTCACATGCTGACCTCCGAAGTTCTTATGTATCTGCCACTAATGTCGTCCTTGTAGAGCATAGCTATTAAGGAGCTGAACACATGAGTAACTGTTATGGTCGTCCTTATAGAGCGTAACTTGTTAATGAGCAAACCACAGGTGTCATCGCTAAGGTCGTCCTTGTAGCATGTAACATGTTGAGCAGACCACAGGTGTAATCGCTAGGATTGTCCCTGTGGAGCATAACGATTAAAAAGCAGACACAAGGTAGACACAAGGTAGTCTCTGAGAACTCGTTCGGCTTTTTGCTCATGCATTATTTGAGGCGCCTTGATCAAAGTTATCTGCCACATGTTCTCCTTTTGATATAGGTGTGTTTCAAGGCTGAAACTTCTTGATGAGGCGTTGGATCTCCTTCTCGGGTTAGATCCAAGACCAACTTATGTAAAGCTTGAACTGACTGGACCGAACCTCCTGCATCTCATGGAGCCTTATCGTAAAAGATTGGAGAACAACGATTGTGGGAAACAATATGTGCTTGTGTAGGCGTATCGCCAACAGGTCGCCTCACACATTCTTCTTGCCCTTCTCCATTAAAGATGGTGAAGGAGACACTAAAGAAGATGATGATATGTTGAAGATGCTGGATGTAAAGCCTATGTAATGAATGTTGTCACAAGGCCATTCCTCTAGCGCCAACTGTTGATACAAAAATCTCGTAAGGTCTGAAACAGGCTGCTGAGGCGAGAAATCTGGACAACAGAGAGCCTGTATAGGGCATCGCCAGGCCAGCCCCCTTCTCTGGTAACTGAAAGAAAAAGAGAGACGTCAAAGGATGGGGCAGACTAACCGACTATCCTTAGATGCCTAAGTCATAAGATGATGGAGGAAGGAGTTGAACGTAAGCTAGCCCAAGAGTTGAGACGTGTGTGTATTGAGCATGTGTCTTTGGTGTACAAAGCTAGGTGCATGAAGGCGTAAGTTTAACTGCATCAGAGAGGCCGTCTATGATTATGTGGGAAAGTCTACCATTTATATAGAGCTTGGATGAGGTTACACCATGCCAGCAGGAGTTATGGAGATCCCGAATCTTCAACACGTAACCAATTCCTCAAATTGCGTGGTTAATGAATCAGGAAGAATCCCCGCAGACTTCCAAGTAAGGCACGCTACTCGTTACGCGATTGAATGAACATGGATGGTTATTCGCTCGTAACGATCTGGAGATATCGCCAAAGATCATGCATGGCATTTGTGAAAGATGAGCTGTCAGACGGGCGTACCCTTGGATGAAGTAGCTGAAGGAGCCGACCTCAGGTGTATGCCACTGAGGTTGTCCTGAGGATCCGTGTTGCTAAGGAGAAGACCTCGCAAAGGTTGCCCTCGTGAGGCTGTTGCTATCGGATAGCCGACCTCGTAGAGATCGCTCATGTGAAGAGTGGCTGCTGAAGGAGCCACCTCGGGTAGCGAGGTCGTCTTTGTAGGAGTATGCCGACCTCAGATAGCGAGGTCGTATTTGTAGAGGACCACTGACAATGAATCTACATCGGGTAGCGAGGTTGTCCTTGTGAAAGTCTGCTGGCAAGGAACCGACCTCAGGTTGAGAGGTCGTCCTCGTAAAAGTCTGTTGGCAAGGAGCCGACCTCGGTTTACGAGGTCGTTCTGAAAGGAGCCGTGCTGATGAAGGAGCTGACCTCAGAGAGGTTGTCCCTGCAAAACCGAGCTTGGGTCAGGTCAGGCTGACCTTAAGACAAGGTCAGTGGGTCTTCGAGGGCAGGGGGAACCCGTGGCAGTTCCCATCTGTCAAGCTCAGATGTGCCCCACTGTCGGTAGGCCCCAGTCCAAAACGTCATCTACGGACAAAGTATAATTACAATATTATTGTGTTTTAAAGATGTTAATACGATTATTTGAGTCGGGTAAAAAATGTAAGAAGTTTATAGTTATGCAAATCTTCAAACTTATTAATTGTACCATAAGATATGTTTATATATACATATAAGCATGAACACATATTGACATCATTTAGTATATTATAACTAGGTAAAAATTATTATAGCTATCATAACTACATTGATAGTTACTATAACTCTTTGATAAATGAAGTGATATAAAGAGAAGTCCTTACCAACATATATAAATGATTAAGTACATTAATTAAGAAGAATTATCATTTATTTATTTTTTGATTAATTATTCCTCGCATCAATAAATCCATAAAGTGAGTGTTATATGTAAAAATAACTGACATTAATAGATTTTCATATATATCATCAAATGAATGTATATTTATGTTCACTCTATTGGTTGATATGTAAATGAATTGTTTGTATGGATTGAAAATCATGTCATATAGCTTTGGGAATCCAATGATTTCCACTTTTCGTTCAGCCCTCAACATCTTCACCTTCTTTGTCAAAAAAATCCCCAATCGAAACCTTAGCCAGAAAACCCAAACCAAACCCTAGATTCAATACCAACCCCGTCTCCATCTGCTCCTTCATCAACAATTTAAAAAATGATAATTCTACTAACATCCATCAAAGTATTGCATGTGTATTACTAAACATCCCTAACATATAAAATTATTAAATATGCCTACTGAGCAATGGAAAATGTAGAAGCTTGCTAAATTTCAAAAAATTTCTTTTGTGCACTTCCATGTTTCTTCTTCCATGCTTTTGCTTCTAGTACTCTCTCCTCGCTTTCTCTCTCCACTTTCTCTCCTCACGCCCTTATTCACCTCTACCAAAAGAGACAGAAAAGTGAGATGAAAAGTGCGGAGAGAGTATGACAATAAAGGGGATGAAGAAGAAACGTGAATGGATAAAAAATAAAAAAATTTAAGATTTAACATGCTTTAACATTTTCTACTAACTCAATAGGTGTTTCTACTAATTTCATAATTCAGATGTGTTTAATGACACATACAATACTTCAAACGGTGTCAGCGAAATTTACCCTTAAAACATCCAAATCAAAACCTAGCCCTAAAACAGAAACCTTAAGCCTTAAGCCAGTTCCCAAACCTAACATAACACTCAACCTTCTTCATAATCATCTTCGGTTTTGTTTAACCACATCGCACCACACCGCAGTTATATATATGAGAATAATGTGTATCATATGACATTGGAGGCATCTCCTCATCTACCAAGGCCTAAAAAGTGGGATGGTACAACAAGTACAAGTCCATGTGAACTTGTACTTGTACAATCCCTCTTTTTGTGTCTTGGTATATGAGGAGATGCATCACATGTTATATGATCCATATAAAATTATTTTATATATATATATAGAATAATGGGTATCATATGACAATGGAGGCTTAGCCTCATATACCAAGACACAAAAAAGTAGGCAGTACAACAAGAACAAGCCTATGTGGGGCGTGTACTTCACCACTTTTGTGTCTTGATGTATGAAGCTAAACCTCCATTCCCAAATGATATCCATTATTCTTATATATATAATTATATATATATATATATATATCCTCGATTGAAGCCACCGACAACATGAACAGGAGTTTCCGCAACTGTTACCGTCGTCACCAAGGGTCGGATCCACCACTACCTTATCAGTCATCGTCTTCAATCTTCACCGCCTTCTTCATCAGGGTCTACTTCCATCACCACCACCAATTTCTTCTTCACTCTTCTTCGTCATCACCATCGAGGTCCCTAACAGTTACCATATCGTCAAAGTCATTGCTGCCAGAGTTCTTTACAATCAAAAAATGTCAGGGGTAGATATGTCGCCATTTGCATAATTCGTATATGACTCAATATATCTAAGTTCTTGAAAAAAGACCTCGACCCCTGCGATCAACGTAAGTTCAAATTGGATTCCTGTACTCAGCCGACAATCCATTCAACAGACCCAATTCAAATTAAAGAATAGATCCAACTTGTTAGCAATGCAGACCCCACCAGACTATTGCTATAATGTAGCATGATAATTTTAAGGAATTTTTTGGATTTTGACGTGGCTACAGTACAAATGCCCAGTTGCTCTATTACTACTATGATACCTGTAAACTATAGTACCACATCACCACATTGCTACAGTAAGCTGTTCAATTTTTGATATATATTTCAAATTTTATTGCATATGAACCATAATCAAAGGAATTTTTTGGTCATTTTAAGCCTATTTTTGATTATTTTGAAACCGTTTCAATCCAGAATTTCAAACCATTTGAGCCAGTTTGAAACCAGTTCGAACCTATATATATATATATATATATATATATATATATATATATATATATATATATATATATATATATGGGTCAATGTGCCTGAGAACGTGCGCAAGCAGAATTACCTGCACACGCCCCCTCTGTTCGGCACTTTTAAGTATTTTTTTATTTTTTATTTGCAGTAGTTAGATAAACTTGTTATGAAGCTCCCCACAAAATTTCAGGTCAATCCAACACCGTTTGAGCCTCCGTTCATCGATTTCAAAAAACGTTGTGCTAGACAGTTTTGCGCAACGTTTTTGAAATCGATGAACTGAGGCTCAAACGGTGTCAATTCTGGACAGTTTTGCGCAACTTTTTTGAAATCGATGAACGGAGGCTCAAACGGTGTTGTATTGACCTGAAATTTTGTGGGGAGCTTCATAACAAGTTTATCTAACTACTGCAAAAAAATTTGAAAAAATACTTAAAAATGCCGAACAGAGGGTGCGTGCGTAGGGGTGGCAAAATAGACCCAACCCGACCCGACCCGAACCCGGCCTCTTGGGTCGGGTATGGGTAGGGGCCAATCCGGGTCGGGTCGAATTCGGGTCAACCCGACCGACCCGGATAAAAATCCAGGTCGGGTACGGGTTTGACCCCTCGACCCGGTTGACCCGAATTCGACCCGTATTTTTACTCTTTTCACCCCAAACCCGACCCGGACCCGACCCGAACCCGACCTCTTTTGTAAAATAATCACTCTTTCACACTAAACCCGACCCGAACCCGACCCGTAAGACAAACTGGGTCGGGTACGGGTCACCCGGGTTACGGGCGGGTCGGGTACGGGTATTCGAACCCTGACCCGAATTTAATTCGGGTCGGGTCAGGTTTGACCCGACCCGAACCCGACCTGACCCGACCCGACCCGTTTGCCACCCCTAGGCGTGCGCAGGTAATTCTGCCTGCGCACGTTCTTAGGTACATTTTTTGCATATATATATATATATATATCTCTCTCTCTCTCTCGAATGCTCCAATAATTTTATATACCAAAAAGGAGCTATATAGGTCTAACACTTATTTGAATATCATTAGGTGCTTGTTTACAACTAAAAGTGAGAAAGATAAGCGTAGGATTAGTATTTTCCTACCTATATTGAGATAGATGACAAGTCCTGTAAATTGATTATTAATAGACATGATTAATAGAAGTAGTTTTGTTAATATTATAGCCAAATCAGCTTGAGGAAAGATGCATCTAAAATCTAAATATCTAACACCCAACGATATTTAGTACCTATCAAGCTTTTGAGCTATCGTGATCATATTTGATATGACGTTATACGTAAGATACCATACATATCTTAACCTGAACAAGAGATGCAATTCGAGTCAATTCTTGAACACGAGTTAAAACGTGAGTCCATGCCAGAGTTTGAGGTTAAGCCAAAGCCAGAGTAGGACCAAAGATTCAGCTCAAGTCAGATTTTGAGCCCAAGATGAACCTACAATTGGAGAAAAAATCAGAGGTAAATTTTAAGTTAACGCCTCACTTAGAACCCATATTGACGATGTTATCTAAGTCATTTGTTGAGTTTGAAAAAATTGAGCACATCAAGTTTATCATTTTCGATCCTCTACAACCTATCAATCATTAGGGTTTGCATGCCTTCCTGTCTTTTGTATTTGGTACATTCTTCAAAAGATGATCATCTGCAAGTTCATATGTTGTTTCAATTCAAAGTTTGAGAACAAGTATTCTAACTAATTATCAAAGTACAAGAGACTGTTAACTTATATCTGATTGTGTATTCTTGTCACCATTTATCATGAGGTGATTTTTTCAAAACTGAAAAGAATTATAGGAATCCAACTTGGATCCAAATTATTCAAGTAGTCTTTTAGTATTTAAGTCAATTTGTTTTTATGATCTTTGATTACTTTAGAATTTATTATTTGAGTCTTCAGAGTTTCATGTTTTAAGGATTTTGAGTTTTTGAGTCTCATGTTTTAAGAAGCTCTGTTATTTTATATTATTTAAGTATTTGAGTCGTCTGTGTAAGAGTTGTGATAGGAGTTTGCTTTTTCGTCTATAAATATAGGTCTGTATGTCAACTTTTTCTTTTATGATGATAGATTAAATGAACATTTTTATTTGTGAACTAAACTCTTGACCATGATATGTGAGAGCATTATTGGCTGTGTGTGAGGTCTGAATAAATCTTCGCGTGAGGCGTTGAAGTCGGTGATCACAACATTTCCATAGTGAGAGGCATAAACTTATCATTTTTTATTTCACATGTTCCTAATTAATTCTTCCCTAATTTCCTCACCATAATTCCCCCCTTCGGTTCCACATCCACCCAACCAAAAAAAAAGAAAAGAAAAATAAGAAGAAAAGGGGGGCAATAGAATGTTGATGGCGTCCTACACCTGCCAGGAGCAGGCCAGTAACAGCGAAACACTACACATGACTAGCCTGGCCCTAGGCTTCTGGAGCACAAAATTCTGGCCTAGATCCAGATCCACTCAAGCAGACTTTCGGCCAGCCTTGGTTACATTTGGCCCTGTAAAGTGTGTGCAAATGGGCATGCCAGATTGCCTGGCCAAGGCTAATAGAGGCTTTACTTGTAAAGCAAAGTCGACGTAGTTGAATTAATACTGTCGTGAATCCAATAGACATGTATTTTCCCAAATAAAGGATTCAAACCCTTTATCATGCAAAAGAAAGTTCCAATTTTTATTTAAAAATGACCTGCCTCACCATTAAGTGTAAGGCCTACCAGAGTTGTTCCTTCGCCCAACAGATCAAACCATGGGCCAGGGCCGAGAAGGGTGGAACTGAGCTCGGTCCTGATATCATAATTATGGTCCAATGATAGGATCCCTATCCTATCCTACTTATCAAAGGACTATCCTTGCGTCAGTCATATCTTTTCCTACGCTCTGATTTGACCCTATTACCCTAACAAGGAATAATATATCTTTGGTATGTGCAATAGATCATGAACTAAAGTATGTGCAATAGGTCATAAAAATTAGTTCACGAACTCTCTTTCCTTGAATTTGTTTAAAACTTTAACATTGTCTTTTTCCCATTCATGTGTGCGATAGCCAACAAATTAAATTTAAATTATCACATGTGTAATTCAGATTTTTCCTCTAAAACTGCACTATAGAACATAAGCATCAAAAGACAGGACACGTTGTAAGAATTAGGCACCTTAAGAACTCCTGCCGCTGCTAAGATCTGTTGTCCATGGCAGATTGATGCAACTGGCTTCCTTCCATCCATGAACTTCTTCACCAAAGCAAGGACTTTCTCATCCAGAGCAAGGTACTCCGGAGCACGGCCTCCAGGTATCACGAGCGCATCATATGATGAATCATCCACACTATCAAAGCTTGCATTTAGGGTAAAATCATGGCCAGGTTTTTCACTGTATGTCTGGTCACCTTCAAAATCATGGATGGCTGTGGGGCATTTTTCACCTGCAGCTTTCTTTGGGCAAACTGCATCAACCACGCAACCAAGAGCCTGAAGCGACTGAAATGGAACCATAACTTCATAATCCTCCATATAATCCTGCAATTCATGTCAAATAAAAATATATGTCACATTAGGTATATAGTCACCAAATAACATGAATATTTTATTAACATTATCACTAGAGGTTACCAACCATCAATAATGGGAAACATTGTTTGCAATAATTTTCTGTGGTCTCCCCTCATCAGAAACAATATAAACATTATTTTCAAATTTGACAAACAAACATATATTGTACACTGGAATCCTCATAAGTGGAAGAATATGATTTTCCAACACTGACCATAAATAGGGCTTTAGAATATCATAATAACCCAAGATAAAGAATAACCAGCACAACTGAACAGTTCTGTTTCTTCTATAAATCTGGGAAGAAACCAAAATGGCAAACAAGACAGATTAGGAAATAGATCAGAAAAAAATGATACAGTCAAGAACTGAAGAAACCAGAGACACAATTTTCGAGAAAATGTTAGGGGGGAGTTAGTTGATTTCTTCTCTCCCTAGGATCTATTATCTATATTATTAATATATTGATATTTTTACATAAAACCCCGTAATCCCTTTTACATAACATATTTTATTTCTTAACACTCCCCCCCCCCCCAAAACAAAAAAACAAAAAAACAAAAAAAAAAAACCCTAGAGCATGTCATATCCATACCCAGTTTGTCGGAAATGGAGTTCATTCTCGTTTCCTAAAGACTTGGTAAACATATCAATCAGCTAATTTATTGATTTAAATTGTTTCATCTCTATCACCTTCTTATCAAGCTAGTGTCTCATTATAAACAATCGATCTCGATGTGTAGATCTTCTCATAAAAGACCAAGTTGTTAACAATTTATATAGTAACTTTGTTATCACAATACAACATCATAAGTGTAGGTGCCACGAATCCTGACTCGAAAAATAAATAACTACTGAGTTTATATCTTACAAGTGACGTTGGACATGACTATTGATTCTGCATTGGATTGAGAAACGATGGATTGTTTCTGACTTTTCTAAGACACCAACTTTCCTACCTAAACATACAGTAGCCAATCTTCTATCATTGATCAAAATACAAACCAATCTAATGTGAATCTAAAAAGGCCACAACTCTACTAAAAAGGCCACAACTCTACAATAACCACAATCAAACGATATTAGACAGGCATATGCCTGATGTATTCTTTAAATATATCAAGACTTGCATCTCAACATTCTAATGTGTAATCAAAACATGAACTATGAACTGACTCAGCACATTCATCGAAAAAACAATATTTGAACATATCATACTAAGGGAGTTCAGCTTTCCAATCCATCTCATGTATCGCCTTGGATTATACAATGACTCTGCCTAATCCGGTATAAATCAAAAGTTTAGATCCATATGTAAGGGCATCCTGGCATCATTGACTCTAAATCATATCCAAAACATACCTCTGATGGGATAAATAGATTCATTTCTTCAAGTATGACACATCTTAAGAAATACCTAAAAGGCCCAAGATCAGTCATCTTCTTCACGTCTGTCGAGATTAAAAATATGAAATTCAAATTTTCATATAACTTGTTAAAGTATGTGCAATGCTGAAAA
The DNA here is from genome assembly GCA_030789695.1 of Scilla litardierei. Taxonomy (NCBI): domain Eukaryota; kingdom Viridiplantae; phylum Streptophyta; class Magnoliopsida; order Asparagales; family Asparagaceae; genus Scilla; species Scilla litardierei. Next base: position 13,512,128 of record CM061140.1, read on the forward strand.
AGTCGATTCTCTTCCTGCAGGCTTTTTCAAAATAACTAAGATGCATCATATGCTCTAAAAAGATTATTCTTCTCAAAATATAAATATCTCTAATAGCTTTTAAATCTCCTTTCAAGTTTTTATCCAATCACAAGATTCTCAATGCTTTACTCGAGTTCATCAACTGATTCTTTATCTGGGCATCCTCCCGCTTCTATTCGGATGTAACCCTCAGATAGAAAATCATCAGTCAAGTGATCATCCATGCCTTTACCATTAAGATGTGTCTCCACCAAATACTTCACTACTTGCAATTGATGCATTTAAGTTTTCCAGTAGTTATTAGTGCCAAAATCAGCTCTGGATCCACATACCGCTTCCCCTTTGACTGTGAAAATATCATCTTAACACCTCCTTACTTCTCCCAATGAAAAACAACCTACCAAATACCAAAGCGCCCAGCGCCAAACTCTAAACACCAAACTAAACCAACCAATCAAACATCGTTGGAGCATCCTCTTTACATAAGAGAGAGAAAAATAAACAAAAACTTTCTTCCTGAATTTTTAATTGTATACTATATTTTGTATAGAATATACACATGGTTATTTTTTACAGAATTAAACTATTATTTTGGTTTGCAACAAAATAAAAATAAATGAGAAAATGATGAAAAGAAGATCAAAGAAGAAGAGGAATAGGCTAATGTTGAAGAGGTCAAGGGAAGAGGACATAGAGCTCTGAAGTGTCATCAGGTGGGAGTCTTACCACTATGTCAACATTAGAGGGAACCTCAGACGATATCGTCGGTGGCAGATATAGCCTGAGATGGGTTCATCAGCATCGGACCATGACGAAGGCCAGTCTTAACACCTACTTACTTCTCCCAATGAAAAGTAACCTATCAAACACCAAAGAACCCAAACGCCCAACCAACCGGCGCCAAACTCTAAACACCAAACTAAACCAAACCGTCCAATGTCGTCCAATATCGTCCGAACATCCTTTTTAATACATAAGCTGTTGGAAATTTTGAATTTTTCAAATGGGTTTTTCAAAGGGTTTTGTGTGTGGACTCTCTCTTTTGGTTTTTCCTCCATTTGGTTTAGTTCCATTTGGTTTAGTCCCACATTTCTTGGAAAAGTTGCCTTGGATGAGTATATAAGGGATTTGTTGAGACTTGGGGATGTGCCTGATGGGATAATGACGTACTCAAGGCGGAGGCGGCTGCGGACCAGAGGAGGAACCGGCTCAACCACTTGACTCAGGGACGTATTCGCACCCTTATTATTTGATTTCTATTATTTTATTAGAAAAAAGGCAAACTTGTAATTTGTTTTAATTTCACATTTGGTTTATATGATGGGTGCACTTGTAATTTGTTTTAATTTCACATTTGGTTTATATGATGGGTGCGGCGGCCGGCCCTAGGGCATGAAAATATTGAGTTTTGAGTGATTAATCTAGGGAAGAGTGTGGACGTCCTCTTAACGGCGTCTTGGGAGGATGGTCCCCTACAATTGTAGCCAAATTTATCCTTTTTATCATTATTTTCTTCAATAAAAGTTCAAATTTGCTTCCGGTTCTATCATTTTGGTATTAAAGTATCGATCCATGGCGGCGTTAACGAGGGCAAAAGATCGAATTGATGCGATGGAAGAGAAACTCAACACAGCGATTGATGTGGTGAAGAAAACCCTAACGGAGAACGGGAAAGCGATTGCGAAGTTGACGGCTTCTGTTGATCGGATCAAGGCTTCCAACGAAAGGTTGAACGCAAGGCAAGACAAACAAGACGAGGCCCTCGTGCCAATCATCTTCCAATTATCGATTCTCACAGGAAAGGAAGGAAAAGATGGCGCGAACTCTAGTTCTTTGATAAAGACACCACCTTTGGACAGCGTGAACCCTAGATCTTCAAAAAGGTACCGCCTTTGGACACGAAAAATCACAAGATGGAGAATTTTGATGAGGATTTGATTTCCGAGAAGGGGGAGTATCACGAAGTAGACGAAGAAGGGCAGTGAGAAGAGGATTAACGTGAGACGATCCGTCGAAGGGCCGAAGAGGGTCGGCGCAACCCTAGATATCAAGGGGATGGGCGGCCGGCCCTAGAATTGGGCAGGGGCAGCCGCCCTACCCCGGAGGAGCCCCAGCAGGGGAAGCCGACCCCTGCCGGCCTTCGACAGGGTCGGTCAACCCTACCGGCCAACCCGTCGGGGCCGCCGGCCTTTCGACAGCTCCGGCAAGGGCCGTCGAAGGTCTGGCAGCCGCCATGGGGGGTTTTACGAGCATGGTGGGCCCCGATCTACTGTTTTTCAGCCTCCTAAGACGCGTCCTAGCTACGAAGAGCACTTCCCGACGTCCAGCGGCTATCCAGGACAGATGCAAGTTGATGGGACTCACTGCATGGATGAAGGCGGTGGAGGCTAGTATGACGACGGAGGGTGAGGTGCCTATGGAGGTGGTGAAGAATAGGGAGGCTACGGAAGACAAGAGGGCCCCGCGGGGGCTATGGAGATCGTGAAAGAGGGCCACCTGGAGGACAAGAGACACATCAGGAGAGGTGGCAGCATTATCATCAGCCTCGACATGCAGACGAACGGACAGAGCAAGGGCACTTTGGAGTGGATGGCAGAGTCTGAAAGTTGAAGATGTCGGTATTTGAGGGAGGTGATCCACATGCGTGGATTTACCTAGCAAAATGATTCTTTATTGTATCTTGCATGCCAGAGGCACAAAAGCTAGAGGCAACGGCAGTATGCATGCAAGAGAGAGCCTTGGGATGGTCCCAGTGGAGAGAGCAGTGACACCCATTTCACAGTTGGGATGAGATTAAGGACCGCATATTGGAGAGATTTCGAGCACAGGGGGAACCTCCATGAGCAGTTGTTTGCACTCAGGTAGGACGGGCCCGTGAGGGAGTACATAGAGAAGTTTGAGCAGTGTCGGGACGAGTTTGGGGAGTCACTGACAAGTCATTGGAGGGCACTTTCATGAAGGGCCTGAAGCCCGTTATCCACTCAGGAATTCGGCCATACAAGCCCCAAGGGCTGGTGGAGTTCATGGAGATGGCACAGATGGTAAAGGATCGCCAGACGGAGGATAAGAGAGCCAGGGACGGTTGGAGCGAATAGGCTCAGTATAGAGCTTCAGCAGTTTCAGGGGGGATGAAGTCTACCACAGGAGCAGATCAAGCAGGTAAGGAGAAGGCTGGGGAGAAAAGCGATGCGTCGCCAGCAGGAGGCAGTTCAGGAGGATGACTGATGCTGAGATGAGGGAGAAGCGTCAGAAGGGACTATATTTCAGATGCGACGAGAGGTTTACCCCAGGTCACAGGCGCAGGTCGTAAGTTGCAGGTGTTGCTGCTGGAGGATGAGGACAATGGGATGGAGCTGCAGGACGAGACCATCGAGGAGGAGGCTTAGAGGATCCTCAGTTAGACGTAGCAGAGGTCTCTCTAAACTCTGTGGTAGGGTTCACCCCAAACCATACTATGAAGTTGAGGAGACATATCGGCGATTGGGAGGTGACAATACTCATTGACAGTGGGACTACCCGTAATTTCATCTCCCGGAGGGTAGTAGAGCAGCAGGGACTATAGCTGGTGGACATTGGTTGTCCGCCTAGGGCAACTAGAGTCGCAACTTCCGTGGCCGTCCACGCGCCTGCGCGGACGGCGCGTCCTGATTGCTGCTTCGGGCGTGAGACTCCTTCGGATCTTGCGACGTCACCATCCGGCGCAGATCTGGGCGGAGACCGTCAAGGTCCTGCTGCAAGCCGCCAATGATAGCCAGGGTTTATGTTCTCACTCTCGTCTCTAATCGGAATCGATCTCTAGACTCTAAGAGATGGATCTTCGATGGAGAGCACGCGATTCCCTACAAAGCCCTTCGGATCCCACGCCTTCACTTCCTCTCCGCTCTCACTTCAAAATCCCAAGCCGTGGTTTGGTTCTAGTCGTTGAGTCACAGCCCACGTTCTACTTCGATTTGTCTGGTTCGGGTTTTAGATCCGCTTGGGTGGAAGTGGGTTCCAGATCTGCTGAGTTAGTGCTCGCCATGCGCGCCTCAGCCTGCGCGCAGCACCTCCGCCTGACTCTGTGCCGGTGCCAGCCTTCCGACGTGCCCACGATCCTGTACGCCTCGGCCTCGCCTTCGGGCCAGCTTCGGGCCTCGCCTCTGCTTCGGGCCGCGCATATTCCTAACAGTTTTAGCGTGAGGATGGGGACGGGCAAGAAAGATAGTAGCAGAGGTGTGTGCCGAGGGCGGGTGTTGACACTGTAGGGGGACAGGTGTTGGCAAACTTCTTACCCCTAGACTTGGGGAGTATGGATGTCATTCTGTGCATGACATGGTTGCAGACGTTGGGAGAGATGAAGGTGAACTGGAAGCTTTTTAGGATGGAGTTCCAGGAGGATGGAAGAGCAGTGTTGTTGCAGGGGGGGATCCCAGTCTGTGCAGAGTTTTAGTCTTGCTAAAGACCATAGTACGGGCCCTTCAGGCAGAGGGGGAGGGGTTTCTATTGGAGTTACACACGATAGCAGGAGATGGTGGTGCTAAGGCAGGTAGGGAGCAACCGATTCCAAGAAAGGTGCAGGCTATGCTGGAGCAGTTTGGCGAGGTTTTTCAAGAGCCTCGGGGCCTCCCACCACCTAAAGACCACGAGCACGCTATAGTCTTGCGGGAGGGCGTGTTTCCCATTAGCGTGAGGTCCTATCGCTATCCCCAGAGACAGAAAGATGAAATAGAAAGGATGGTAGCAAAAATGGTTCAGGCCGGTGTTATCCAGCCCAGTGTTAGTCCATTCTCCAGTCACATGCTGTTAGTTAAGAAAAAGTATGAGAGCTGACGCTTCTGCGTACACTACAGAGCGCTTAATAAGGAAAGTGCCAAACAGGTTTCCCATACCGGTGATTGACGAGCTCCTGGATGAGTTACATGGGTCAGCCACCTTTTCAAAGATAGATCTCAAATCAAGCTACCACCAGATCAGAATGAGGGAGGCAGATGATCCCATGACCGTCTTCAGGACTCATGAAAGCCACTACGAGTTCTTAATCATGCCCTTTGGCTTGACTAACGCGCATGCCACGTTCCAGTCCCTGATGAACAAGGTATTCCGTCCATACATGAGGAGATATGTACTTGTATTCTTTGACGATATCTTGGTATACAGCCGCTCGTTGGATGAGCATTTGGATCACTTGCAGAGAGTGTTCCAGGAGTTACAGTACCACCAGTTGTACGAAAACCGAAAGAAGTGCTTATTTCGACAGCCACAGGTGGAGTACTTTGGGCATGTTGTGTCCTCAGAGGAAGTAGCTGCAGACAGAGCGAAGATATCTGCAGTGCTGGACTGGCCGCACCCAACCACTCTGAGTGGGCTGATGAGGTTCCTAGGCCTCACAGATTACTACATAAGGTTTTTCGAGGGATATGGTATGATCGCCCGGCCACTCAAGGAGTTGTTGAAGAAGAATCAGTTTGTATGGGGATGACGAGACGACACTTGCTTTTGAGGCTTTGAAGAAGGCCATGACTACCGTATCAGTGTTGGCTATACCCGATTTCTCGAGACCTTTTATTGTGGAGGCTAACGCATCAGGACATGGACTAGGGGCGGTGCTGGTGTAGAATCAACGCCCTATCGCTTATTACATATCGCTTATTACAATCAGGTGCTGACGGCGAAGGCCAGATTGAAGTCGGTGTATGAGAGAAAGCCGATGGCTATAGTCCTGGCTATTCAGAAGTGGAGACCGTATCTGCTGGGGAGGTGCTTCTTAGTGCGCACAGATCAAAAGAGTCTTAAGTATCTTTTGGAGCAGCGAATGGTAGCAGAGGAGCACCAGACGTGGCTGAGGAAGCTGACGGGGAACAGATTTAAGATAGAATATCGTCCAGGGCTGGAGAATAAGACGGCAGCCGCTCTGTCACGAAGAGACGATGAGACGATGATATACAGTTGGCGGCATTGTCTGTGTCAGTGCTTCAGGACTGGGAGCCATTGCAGAGGGAGGTCGAGGGGGGCCAGAAGCTGGCAGGTATTTGGGCGGCACTTTTACAGGGGTTAACGGATCACCCGGGATATATTTTGCAGGAAGGGAGATTGGTATATTGGGGTCGCCTTGTGTTGGCTGTGAAAACCATATCAAAACCACAACCCGCAAGGGTGCCAGCGATTTCCAAATGAGAATGGCAGCTTAATCAACAATTCCCAACAATATGGTGGTATCAAGAAGATTATCTGCTAGAATGGAGGCTACACAGAGCCCCAGTCAATCACTCCAATCCAAAATAAACATGGATGCATATAGTAAAAGAATGTCATGGTGATAGTTAATCTACCAAAGGTGGTTTCACTAAACAAAACTAATGGAGAAAAGGTTCACATAACTAGCAAAAATATTTAGGAAACACTATGTGGTTGTTTCTATTGCTTTTGTTGCGGCAGCAGTTGTCAGCATTGTCATCAATGTACACCTTTGTTATTCTAAATGCATATAGCTCTCTGTAATATTCAAAAAAAGATGGATAACATAATCTTTGCCGAGTTTTCCGGAAGAAATTTTTTATATATATCATTAGTCACTAATTATCTATGGTTCCATGTGTCCTGTTGAGCACCATCATAACCATACAACATCATCGAAAGGCATTAAGCAGAGTTATAGTACAATAATCTACACAAAAGTTAATGTCAATGTCATTGCCTTGGTATTAGGATGTATTCAGATTAATCAAATGCCACAAATAAAACTGATAAAGAAATATGGTAGCAAACATCCATCCAACCATGATTCTTGTTAATAGTTGATGGATAGAGGACATACCCCACATAGGAACAGAACCTTTTTATCTGAACCGGTGATGGAGCAACCTAGTGCCTTCACAAAGAGCTCAATAAACTCAGGATGCTCTGCATATGTTGGCGCAGTTACAAGATTACCGTCAACAACACATTTCACATTCGCCTGTGGCTCCACCCAGTGAGCACCTGCAGCAACTAGAACTGGCTTCACAGGAGCAAATGCGGTACATTTCCGACCTTTCACCACATCTGCAGCTGCCAGAATCAACTGTCCATGGCAAACGGATGCAATGGCCTTTTTACTCTCATCAAACTTACGCACTACATTTACAACAGATTCATCCATCGCAAGATACTCTGGTGCCCTCCCTCCTGGGAGAATTAAGCCATCATATTTGGCAACATCAATCTCGCTAAATGTTGCATTAAGTGTGAAATTGTGTCCTCTTGATTCACTATATGTCTGCAAACATGACAAGTACTTGATGTAAGCAGAGAATATGTATAGCATTTGGATAACTACAGCAACTTCGCAGGGAACTAGATCCGATCACATCCCAGCAACCCGCATTAATAATATGTATTCCATAACTAGTGGGTTCGCACCTATAAAATGACCTTGAGATCACGCGCCCAAATGTTTGACCCCACCAACTAGGTAAATTATATCAAAATAAAACCACCCAACACAGGCAGCATAATATTCATTCAAAATTCCAGCCTCATTTTCTAAATCACCCGGGCCAACCAATCTGTTGATAACCCATAACCCAAATGACAATAATCGTAACTCGGGCTTGCATGGATATAGGTAAAATTTGAATCCACAAAACACTAAGGTCAAGTTTGGCGTTGCTTTTGCTTTAAAAATTCTTCTACTTTGCTGAAGTGCTTTTAAGACGAAAGCTCTTAGACAGAGTAGGTATTTGGTAATTTAAAAATCTAAGTGTGTATCAGAAGAATTAATATTTAAATTTAAAAAATTGAGTAAGGTTCTATTATGCATGAAAGATTAGAAATGATATTTAAATACAGTTGATGAAAAAAAGAGGGAAAATGAAAAGATTTTCAGCTAGAGAGAGGTGGTGCCATGCGGGATAAAAGAAAGGAGGGAAAAGAGAAGCAAGTCTTTGATATTTAAATGAGAAGCCAAAAAATCGCTTCTCAAAATCCAACTTTTGGAATTTTGTTTATCCCAAAAGTCCTTTTTAAATTGGTACCCAAACATCCCCTCCCCCCCCCCCCAAAAAAAAAAAAAAAGAAAAGGAAAAAGAAGAAGAAAAAAGAAAAGCACGTATGCTTTAAAAGTCGTGAAACCATCAATTTTAAACAATGTCAACCAGACCTAAGCCATTTGCAGATTAGTTATCAATAATTTTGTTTGGTTCATTAATTATTAAGCTAATTCCCAACGAACTCGTGTTGGACTTCAGGTCAAATTTGGTCCGCATTGGAGCGGACCCCACCAGCTTCCTTGGTCAGCTGTTAAAGCCAAACCAAAACCAAACAATATGAGTTTGTTTAGGCTTCTATGGAGCCTTAGTTTTCAAGGCTTTAATATAGCATGGATTATGTCCAAATATGTATCTTCTAGTAGAATATTAAGTGCCCTTTAGATCTCATCCATTGGTGGATGAAGACTACATGTCAGAGGTAAAGTCAAAGATGGAAGCCTAATATAAATGGGCCTCATCTTTCTCCCTAAACACATCAATAATTTATAGTGATTTGTCACTTAAGATCTTGAGCAACGTCATTATCATTACGCTGTAAATGACCATCACATGACGCCATCCTTGTTGAAAGAAAGAAAAGGATCATTAGCCTTTGAAGCTACATTAATCAGAAGCCAAAAGACCAACTTATATGTATGGTTCTTCTATTTAATTTAATATTTCTACTCACGAAAATTGGATGTAATTCAAGCTATAAAGCATATAAACCCAACAACTCACAGCCAATAGTAATGTAAGGTACTTAACCTTGTGAATGGTGAATCAATACAAGAACAAAAATATGCAGGATCATGTGGAAGGAGGAAAAGAATAGAAATGAATATTGCTTCATCAGATAACTTCCACATTTGGTATTTAATTCATAAAGTAACATGGTAATAAACTTAAAAATAACTCAAGAATGGCTATAAACCAGTAGCATCCCAGACCTGTCTATTTGCAGCCATAGGATTTAGTGGCATATTTGCACACCAACTCTCATCTATACGGTAAGTTTGGCACAAGACGGAAGAAATGCACTACTCGTAACAGTGCAAAGGATGTGTTCCTCGGTGAACCTAAAGATGCCTAAAGATGATACGATGACCAAACTTAAGTCGCAAGATGCTGAGTTCTAAGAAAAGTTCCCTTGCAAGAGGAAAAAGAGCCGCGATGAGTTTTTTTTAGCTTGATAACGACACATCTACCCAACTAGTATCGGATCCTAGAAAAAAGCAATACTGCTGAAAGCGGTTATCACTTATACATGAACCCTAAGAACTTTGACGTAGCCAAGATGACCAGATTCTTCGTAGTCTTTTTGAAAGTGAAGGAAAAATCTGCATGATGAGATCATAATTAGACAATACAAAGCCAAGATCTTTCTGACCTTTATACGAAAGATCATGAATGACAAGATAGAATCTATGCGAGCAAATCAATTTTGACACTTGGTTGATCTTCCTACTAAACGTAATGCCATAGGGAACAAATTGGTCGTCAAAGCTAAGCAAAATGCAGCTAGATCCATAAATAGGTTTAAAGTATGCCTTGCGATGAAGAACTACACCTAACATGAAGGAATGTAACCTCCTGGGTGAAAAGGTTTACCTCGATTTGTACAAATTTAGTGATTGCAATGTACAAGGATTTAGAATTGGTCCAGATGGACGTTGAACTCAATTTTGGTAAAAATTTCAATTTCAACAAATTTTTCTAATTTTATTGCCTTCGTTTTAAGTTATGGTGTCGAATTTATCTATATTTTTATGTATATATTTGTATGAATATGTATTTGTAGCAATTTTTAAACCCCTACTAATAATTTAAACACATACCCAAACCCAAACCCAAACTCATATGCGTGTTATCGTAAACCCAAACACATAACCTGAAAACATATGCATGCTACGTTCCTGGTTTTGAGTTTCTCTATTTCTCCTCTTTTTTGTTTGGGCCATAAGCCCATGAAGGCCCAGCAATGGATTATATAAATATCACTACTGCTTCTTCATTACATCATTCTCTACCTGGACTCCTAATTTACCAAAAGACTATGAATCAGCGATGACCATGTCGAATCGTAGAGGAAGCAACTGCGAATCAAAGATTATTGTAAATCGAAGATGAAACAACAGCCAATCCATCAGCGACAAATGACGACGACGATGAGTTTATGGTTTTTATCTTTGTTCTGTGTTCTCTTTCTCTTTCTTTCATCTTTTTTATTGTTGATGTTGTTTCTCACATGTTAAGGTCTTACAAATAGCAATAGAAATTTAGGGTTTTTTATGTTTGGCTTTGTTGATACGCTTTTCACAATCTCCTTTGGGTTCTTGTAGATTGGGTCGAATTTCATTTTATGATGATTTTTGGTATTTTCTCATATTTTTATTATTGTTTCATATGCTGCTATTTCTTTTATTTCTGCAGCTCTTCTTCAATTCAGCTATTGGAGCTGTTTTCTTAAAGTTTCAACTGAAACTGAGTTTCCAACCTCATTCTGTACCATTCTCTGTTTGAAATTGATACGAAACGATCGAAACATACCGATTTTGACGAAAATCTCAAACCTTGGGTTAAAGAAACTTGAAGAGATGTTCTTGCGTCAACCAAAGGGTTTTACATCCAAAGATTATGAGTAAAAAATATGATGGCTTAGTCGCTCAATCCGCTTAATCTTCGGATTAAAGAAATCATCCATGTAAAGGTATCTAAGGTTCCATCAAGCCATATATACATGTATATGTACATGTATACTATATACATATACATGTACACATATTTTCAAATGAGAACATTTCGCACTAAATTTTCTGTGTGAAAATTTTTTTTTGAAATTGTTTTCAAAAAAAATTTCATCATACGTTTCATGTTGTTATACACCCCTCAAAAGATAATGGTTAAAAATACTGTGATTTGGCCTTCGATCAATTTATTACAAAAAAATTTATTATTCTGAAACCGTTAAATTTTGTAACGGTTTGATCAGTGCTTTAATTCCTCTAGAGTTCACCCGTTATTTTCCATGTGGCATATAATTGTAAGTATTAAACATCAAAAAAAAATAGCAAAAAAATTTCTCAAACCGTTAACAATATTTTTGCACTGGCTTTCACACCATGTTTTTCGCACCAGAATATTACTATATATATGTGTGAATTTACAATAATCAAGGAAGACTGTTGTGAGTATCTTAAGCAATCTAATGAAATATACCTGAACTTAACATGTGCAAATGACATACCGATGGATTCTAATGATAGAGAGATTGTCAATGCAACTAAGGGTTAGCCTGATCTTATTTTGACATAAAGGATATGAAAGATGCATCATAGATATTAGGAGTTAAGATCATTAAAGGATTAATGGATCAACGGAAGAAATTCCTTACTCTATCGGGAGAAGTACATAAGGAAACCTTGAAGTGCATTAACATAATCAACACAAAATCCACGAGCACGCCTACCACTAAGAATCGGTCTTAGCCTTGGCCTAAATTGTTGCTCAAAGATTCATTAGAAACATAAGTAAATGACGCAAAACTTATATGCTAGTGTGATAGGTAACTTGATGTGTTATGATATGCATGACCTAACCTTACCCATGCAGTAAAAATTTTTAAGTAAATAACAATCAACCCTAGGTCCTAGGTACGAAAAGGTATTGAAACAAGTATTAATATATCTTGTGAGTACTACCGATTATACCCTCTGATGTAGTGGATCAAATTTGAGGCTTTGAGGTAACCAACACAATTTGGATGCAAAATCTCGACGAGCGCATTTTGACTTTAGCATATGCTTTCTTGTAAAAGAATGGTGAAGTCGTCTGATGGTGCAGCAAAAAGCAGACCATGGTAGAGTTATCGACAATGAAGGCAGAGTGTGTTGCAAACGTGGTGGTAGTATAGGAAGTTGTCAAGTTGAAACAATTTATTATGGATTTAGATATAATAATGCAAGCATCTGATCCAATGACATTATACAATGATAGCATATCGAGACCAAACACATTGAGATCATGTATCATTTTCTTACAAGCCACAAGCCACATGGTGACAGTGTTTGTCAAACACATGCCGACGTAACAAATAGTTGTTAATTTATTTAACCAAGCCATGAACATTAGTTCTTTATAGGATTCGTGTAAGGGATTTGGATATTTGAAAGGAGTGGTGTAGTGTATCTTGGATACTATTCTAAATCACAAACTATAATATCAAAAATGAATGAATTTTTTGAAAGTTTAAGTATTAATTTAATTTATAATTATTAAGCACACATGTTATATTGAGTAGGTCTTGACTGGCTCACTAACATAAGCACCCTTGTCACTTGGGGAGCATGCAAGGATGAGATACAGCGGCATGTGCATCACATTAAGACGACTGGGATAAGATCAACAAAATGACCAAGGACAAACAACCACATCCATTTAACCTTAAGGCAAGCCGGATCGAGGGCATGATTTCACAATGATAGGGTTCGCGTAAAGTTGACAGCACCAGCCTATATTATTTAGCATGTCGGGAATATGGTTGAAACAATCTAAGTTATGACATGTATGATGTAACATGAAACTTAACAATTCAGTTATGCTCCATAGCATATGTTCATACCATGTGTGCTGTATGACTAACAATAATAGAATTGATCTAACGATCTATTTATGGTCCATAGCATGTGTGTATACAAGGTGTGTTTTATGACTACTAACAGTAGAGAATTAATCTATGCTTTACTATTATAATGTGAATCATGATGAAGAAACTTTTATTTACAAATATACCCTTAAAGACATTCAGCAATGTTTGACAAGCTAAAATAAAAGAAAGCTTCGTTAACTCATTTTCGATGGATAATGATTGATTCAGCTTAGGTGTGCAATATTAAAAAAGCTATTGATCAAGGCCAAAAGAACATGTGTACAAAAAAGATCATTAGTGCATCTAAATAGCAGCATAATGTTTCGCTGCATGTAACTTCTGGAGCACCTTGAGTTAAATATTATTTTACATAGATGTTATTAAAAAAGCGATGACATAGATATTATTTTTAGCTTACCCAGGCAATCAAGTATGCATCCTGATTTAGGCATCGGTCTACTGTTGGTTTAGATTATAAGGTAACTAGATATGAATGGTTACTAGTCATAACCCGTGCCCGCGGGCACGGTTCATTTAAGATTTCCCCCGTAAAATCTTTATTCCCCGAAAAATTATTTCCAAAATCTAATATACACAGATACCTTCTGATTATTTTTGTCTTAAAAGTTGGATGCACTATATGAATTTGTAGTTCAGTATATTAACATCAACGTGTAATCTCAGCGGTCACATGACATATAACGCGCAAGAAACAGGTTGGCTCTAAAGATACATGGTGTATCGCATCTCACTCGGTAAGTACGAGTATGTTGAACTTCAGATCGGACGGACCCAAATCTGCATTAAAGCAAACCATATCCGCTCCTTTTGTGGGTTATCAAAGCCAAACCAAAACCAACCCATTACTGATCGATTTAGGCTTCTATAAAGCATTTCGTTTTCAAGGCCATATCAAGTCCAAGTATGTATCTTACTTCTAGTAGTGACCCATTAGACCTCGGTTGATGAATATCATTTAAGAAAAATAAAGTCAAGGATGAAAGCATACATAAATGGGCACCATCTTTCTCCCTAAACGCATCAATAATCTATATGGATTAGCCCCCTACGATCTTGAGAAACTCCATTACCATCACATTGTGGACATGTATGTGATGATCCATTGTGTGACATCATCACTTGTTAAGAGTAAAAAATAATTAACATTCAAGCCATATCAATTAAGAGCCAAACTATTGATGAATATGTATGCTTCTGCTATTTAATTTAATATCCTTATCCAAGAAAATTGGGTTTAATTCATGCTATAAAGAATGTAAACCCCACATATCACGACAAAATGTTATCATACAGTGCTTAACCTTGTGAAAGATTAATCGGTACAAGAAACAAAAATATTCAGGAACATCATAAGGGGGGAATGGAAAGAAAATAAATTGTGCATAACTTCCATATTTGGCATGTTGAATACAATAACATGTTAATCTTTTATACAATTGAGTTGTACAATTGAGGGATGTTTTTGAATTGGGTTGATAACTAGGACAAAAGGGTGGATGGAAGGACGGTTGATATTAAATCTTGAATAATTAATGGATGTGATGAGAGTTTGTGAAAAAAACTGGAGGGAAAATCCCAAAATTTTGGGGGAGAATTTTTGGGGGGGAAATCCTAAATGTTTGGGAGAAACTCAATCTGGATGGAACTAAATTTTGAGAAAAATAATGTTTTAAATTTTACGGGAAACTAAATCTGGATGAAACTGAATTTTGAGTAACTAAACTTTTTGAGAAAAATAAATTCTCTTGTGAGAACTAAATTTTTAATTTAAAATTTTGAGGGAAACTAAGTCCAAATGAAACTAAAATTTTGAATTTTGGGAGGAACCAAATATGGAGGGAACTAATCTTTGTGGGAGCAAAGATTTTTAGAAGAAACTAAATTCTTCCCGGGAAACTAAATTTTAGTTTGAATGTGGTTAAAAAAATTTGTTGGAGTGAAAACTTTAAAGGTGTTTACAATTTTTGGCGTGATTTTGAAGCGACTGTAATTTTTTTGAGGGAGAGAGAATTTGAATGGGTTGAAAGTTTTGGAAAGAATATTTTGAATGCGGCGTGATGGGCTATGACTAGTAAACTTACAAGTGACAACAGAAGAAACGGCCAATTTAAATATGAACTTAAATATTAAAAAAGTAGTCATAACCCGTGCCCGTGGGCACGGTGCATTTAAGATTTTTTTCCGCGAAAACTTTGTCCCCTAAAAAATATTTCTACAGCCAAAATTTAAAAGAACAACAAATTAGCGTAAAAAAATTTAGAGGCACGACCGCCTTCGGCAAGAAACAATAAATTCGGTGCTCCTTCGGCGCAGAACAACAAATTAGCGTATAAAAATTTAGCGGACGCCTTCGGCGCGGATAGGTTGGTTAGACCTCTGCTTGATGCCCAAAAAAACTCAGCCCGCCTATTTGAACGCACATTCACTGTATTTTTTTTGGGTTTCAATTTTTTTGGGGTCAGCCGAAATAAGCTCAGCCGATATAAAGTTCTCTTTTGCATACTTGTAATTTAAGTTGCATATTTTTTGGGTTTCATTTTGTGTGTGTGTTTTTTGGGTCTCATTTTTTTGGTCATTTTTGAATGAAGATTATTAAATGCTGATGGTGCCAATTTCAAAAAAGAAAAGCTTTTGTATTCTCCCAACAAATTTTCCCCCAACCCAAAAAATTTTCACCCCAAAACTTGATGTGACATTGCCACATAGGATAAAATTCAAAAACAGCTCTCAATTGTAATATAGATTCTTAAAATCCCAATAAATTGAAACCGACAAACACGTCAAGAATCAGCAACTAAAACTCAAAAAAAAAAGGTCCAACCTTTCACATGGAGAATATCAACTCCATCGACTATAATTATACCTGATGGCCCCTGCCCTCATGCACCGCGGTTCTGATGATTTCTCCCGATTTTTTCCCAGGGCAAACCGCATCGACCGAGATTCCATAGGCTTGCAGCGCTTGAAACGGCACCATCACCTTGAAACAAATCAATCACATTCCAATTTTTCAAAAAAAAATCAATCACAACAGCAAAGTTTACGATCGAAAAAAGAAGCTAGAGAACAGATCGATCGATCCCAACTTCCCGAGCAGTACCTCGTAGTCTTCAACATAATCGCCGCAGATCAGCAGAACACTTCTCCCCATTTTTGGCCTCCTTTGTGCTTTTCTTTTTTCCCCTTCTTTTTCGTTCTTGCTCGATTGGCGGTAGTGAGGGGAGCTAGAGCTAATATAGCATCACAATGTGCGGTTGGATGCCACGTGTGGTCCAGATGGCACGAAACTCTCCAGAGCGGGGGAAAAAACAAAAAACCCACGTGCTCTTACAATGGACCAGTTGTTGTGAATGGATATTTACTGGGTTGATGAGTTATTGGGCCAACCCAAGTGGTTGGGCCCATATCTGTATAAGCCCACTTGTATTCTCCCCTTTGGCTATAAATATAGACCTGAGGGCTCTCCCCTCAGCACTTGATTCATAACACGTTATCAGCACGAGTCTCTAAAATTTTTTTTTCCACAAATTTTTCCGTTCGTTGCGAAGGCGAGGGCGAAGGCGAGACGGTAGATCCACGAGCGCGGTGCAAGGCTTCCTCCATCAAGGGTCGTCATCCGCGTATGGCTTCGAGCAACCGTCGCTATATCCGGAGGACGGATATAGAGGTAAAAACTCTAAAAACAAAGTTTTTAATCATACGTATGATTACCCCTCCCCTAGATCTCACAAGATCGTCATGGGGATTCATCGTCGCCTTGAAAACGATGGATTTTTCTTCCCAAAAATCAAATTTTTTTAGGGTTTTTTGGATTTTTGTCAAACCCTAAATCAAACCCCGCCGGCGGCCTCGCCGCCGCCCCCCCCCCCCCCCCCCCCCCCCAATAGGGGGGGGGCGGGCAGCCGCCGCACCCCCCCTGCAAGGGGGGGGGCGGCAGCCGCCGCACCCCCCCTGCAAGGGGGGGGGCGGCCCCCGCCGTCCCCCCCCCCTGCAGGGGGGGCGGCGGCCCCCTCCCGTGCCCGCCGTCCCCCCCCCCCCCCCCCCCCCCCCCCCCCCCCGCAGAAGGGGGCGACGGCCCCGGCCGTCCCCCCCCCCCCCCCCCCCGCAGCGGGGGCGGCGGCCGCCTACCCCCCCCCTCCGGCCGCGCCCCCCCCCTCTGCGGGCGCCCCCCCCACCGCGGCGGCCCCCGCCGCTCCCCCCCCCCCCCCCCCCCCCCCCCCCCCGCAGCGGGGGGCGGCGGCCCCCTGGCCCCCCCCTCTCTGCGGGGGGGGCGGCGGCGGCGGCGGGGCCCCCCCCCGCCGTAACCCTAAACCGCACAAACAGAGGAAAAAAAACTGTGCCTGAGCTGTGGGCCTGAAGCCCACAGCAGATCTGTGGGCTTCAGGCCCACAGAATTCAACACACAAAAAAAAATTCAGATCTGTGGGCCTGAAGCCCACAACAGATCTGTGGGCTTCAGGCCCACAGATTTCCAAAAAAAAAGCCAGATCTGTGGGCCTGAAGCCCACAGCAGATCTGTGGGCTTCAGGCCCACAGATTTTCATCAAAAAAAATTGGGGGGAGGCAATAGGGCTATGAATGTGCCTCAAAAAGGCAACCTATTAGCTTAAAATATTAATGGGGATTCAAAGGCAAAATATTCGTGAAAAATCACGGTAAATTACGGGGCAAATATCGGGCAGACAAGGGCGTTTTGGGGATTTGTTGGGGGACTTTTTGGGACGACGAGGGAGACTTTTCCATCTGACAAAGAAAATGTCAATTTTGGCTCTTAATCAATTTGATTGATTAAACCATTTACTGTACAACCTATGCATCGTAATCTCTTTTACATGATTTACATCTCTGGCAAAATTATGTGGATATTATTTGCGTGGTTGTACATTTTATTTAAAAACTTAATAATTAGGAAGATCCTGCGACCGCTCTGCCGTTAGTTACCTAACCTAACGGTGTATGACGTTGCCCAGTGGTCCAATAATTATTAAGTGATTAAATATTGATTTATCCTCATATGAATAAACTGCCTGTGATGTCTGTGGAAGAAAATGTTGATGAGCACAATATTCTTGCATGAATTGCTAAATGTGGTTTTTGGATCGGCCGTTTAGTCCCACAGCTTTTTTTTTCCCGCACTTTTCTTTTATTTTTGAGAGAAATTGTAGTGACGAATTTATATAAATGTCAAAGAAAGAAGACCTACTTCCATGGAGTCGGAAGCTACGCTTGAAGACGAAGATATTAAATGGGACCCACGGGGTTTCAAAAGTTGTATTTTCATTTTAATTCAAGCTGCAAATTTGTATAATTTGGACTGTGGACTTTTGGACTCTTTCTTGTGGGACTGGCCGATCCACACATTTAGCTTTTCATTAAATATTGCTTCCGCATGAAAATGTTTTTCTGGTTGATTATTAATTCATGCATGTTTGTGCTCTGCTAGATAAATGGCTAAAATTGCAAGCGTTGACTTTGAAGTGCTGGATGCATCAGGCAGAAACTATCTAAGCTGGCAGCTAGATGTTAAGTTTCACCTGCGGGCCAAGTCCCTCATCACTGCTGTGACTGAAAAAGAAAATGTTAGCGATATAGAGAAGGCGCAAGCCATCATCTATATTCGCCGCCATGTGGACAAGACCTTAAAGGCTGAGTACCTTACGGTCGAAGATCCACTTGAGCTATGGACCGCCCTTGAGGACAGGTATAAACATCAGAGAGATGTTATACTCCCAAGGGCGAGATATGAGTGGGAGAACCTGAGACTGCAGGACTTTAAGTCCATTGCTGAGTACAACTCAGCACTTTTTAGCATCACCTCACGCCTGAAGTTGTGTGGTGAAAAAGTCTCAGAAGATCGCATGCTGGAAAAGACGTATACGTCTTTCCATGGAAAGGATGCGATACTTATGCAGCAATACCGTGAACGTAAGTTCACCAAGTATTTAGAGCTGCTGTCATGTCTTCTCATGGCCGAGCAAAACAGAGAGCTTCTTCTCGCCACTCACAATATGTGCCCTCCCGGCACTGTCCCCCTACCAGAAGCTCACCATACCTCTTCCTTCAAAAAGAAGAGGCACAATAAAAGAAAAGAAAGACCACAGAAAGGGGGGCAACAGAAAAGAGCCAAGGGCCCACCACAGCAGCGCAAGAATGAAGGGAAGCACAAGTTCACCTGGCGCAGGAATTATAACAAGAAAAACAATGCACCCCCACCCAAGAGGGACTGTGAAGACCAGTGCCACAGCTGTGGCATGACAGGCCACTGGTCTAGAGTGTGCAGGACCCCAGTGCATCTCCAGGAGCTTTATAAACAAAGCAAGAAAAAGAATGCTGAATCAAACCTGGTGGCTGCGAATAATGCAGTCAAATTTACAGCAAAAGACTTCGAGTCAGATAATCTGCTTGATTAGCATGTTATCATTTATCTTAGCATTTCTATTGTATGAACATTTTTATTTCATGAGAGCTTTTATGTATCTTCAATTCTGCTGAACAAAATTTAGCTTTTCTGAATGCAAATGTTTACTCATTTTTAGATGGAATGCTCTCATGACTGCTTAGTAGACAGCGCGTCAACACATACTATCCTTCAACACAAATGCTATTTTCATAGCATTATCCCGTATAAGAGCCCTGTAAACACAATTTCAGGGCCATCGGACATAATTGAAGGTTCTGGGAATGCAACCTTGTTGCTCCCCAATAGAACAGAAATAAAAATAAAAGATGCACTTTACTCTCCGAATTCCAAGAGAAACTTACTAAGTTTTCAAAGATATCCGTTTTAACGGATTCCACTTGGAAACAGCAAATGTCAAAGAAAAACGAATTATTGTATGTAACGTCTCAAGAAAATGGAGTTAAAACCATTCTTGAACGTTTTGAGAGCCTCTCATCGGGCCTCTACCATACAAAAATTCGGAGAGAGGAAGCAAACCTGACGGAGCACCTGAAGTGCCCGACATCGGCCAAATTCTTACTTTGGCACGATAGACTTGGCCACCCCGGATCTGTGATGATGCACCGCATCCTAGCACAATCCCATGGGCCATAACCTGAAGAACCAGAAGATTCTTCAGAAGGGAGAATTCCCTTGTGTACCCTGCTTTAAGGGTAAATTAATAACAAGGCCATCACCACTTAAAGTGGATATTGAGTCTCCTAGCTTCCTTGAAAGAATACACGGAGACATATGTGGACCTATCCACCCCCCTAGCGGGCCTTTTCGGTACTTTATGGTACTGATTGATGCATCTTCGAAATACTCGTATGTGTGTCTACTTTCAACCCGCAACTTAGCTTTTCCAAAGCTTTTGGCACAAATAATAAAGTTGCGGGCGCATTTCCCAGACAACCAAATAAAGAAAATACGTCTGGATAATGCGGGGGAATTTACCTCTCAGTCATTCCAAGAATATTGCCAGGCAACGGAATAGAAATTGAACATCCGGTGCCACATGTTCACACCCAAAATGGGTTAGCTGAGTCGCTAATTAAAAGACTCCAATGGATCGCACGACCATTGCTGATGAAATCCCAGTTGCCGGTGGATGCATGTGGACATGCAATTTTGCATGCTGCATCACTAATAAAAATTAGACCCTCAGGAGGTCAGAGTCTATCTCCAATGCAACTCGCATATGGAACGCCGCCGAACATCTCTCACTTGAGAATCTTCGGCTGCGCAGTTTATATCCCCATTGCACCACCACAGAGGACCAAGATGGGCCCTCAACGTCGCCTAGGTATCTACGTAGGGTTTGACTCACCCTCAATTATAAGATACCTAGAACCCCAAACGGGGGACGCCTTCAAGGCACGCCTTGAAGACTGCAATTTTGATGAGACGTATTTCCCCAAAATGGGCCTAGACATCGAAAAGTCTAGTGCAAAGCAAATGTTGACGTGGGATACAAAAAGCTTGACCCAATACGATCCGGTAACAAGACAATGTGATGATGAGATCCGGAAGATCTTACACATCCAGGACACAGTCCATAGATTACCTGACTCGTTCACTGACAACCAGAAGATTGTCAGATCACACATCCCTGCTGCGAATACTCCAGCTAGGATTGACATCCCGAAGGATGGATGCAATCCACCTGCAGCAGAAGTGGCTGCACCTCAACAGAAAAGAGGCAGACCACCAGGCTCCAAGGATAAAAATCCAAGATAAAGAAAAATATCCGGAGACCTTGGGACGATACCTCCACAGAGAAACGAGCTCGTGTCCATACCCTCTCCACTCCCGGAATCCACTGCAGAGGAACTGCCGGGAGAAACAGAAATATCACTAAATTATGTACGTACAGGGGAGGTATTGGACAGAAAGAGTACAGTCGTCGACGATGACTTCGCGTTTCACATTGCCATTCACGTCGCCGGGAAGCGATGATGATTATGAACCACACTCCGTTGCTGAATGCAAACGTAGAGATGATTGGCCAAAGTGGAATCAGGCAATAGAAGCCGAGCTGGACTCGCTTCAGAAACGAAAAGTCTTTGGGCAAATAGTCCAGACACCTACCGGTGTCAAACCTGTGGGATACAAATGGGTATTCGTCAGAAAAAGAAACGAAAAATAATGAGATCGCACGCTACAAAGCTAGACTTGTAGCACAGGGATTCTCCCAAAGACCGGGTATAGACTATGACGAAACATACTCCCCGGTCATGGATGCGATCACGTTCAGATTCCTGATAAGCTTAACAGCAAAGGAAGGCCTAGATATGCAGCTAATGGATGTTGTGACTGCATATCTATACGGCAATCTCGACAAGGAGATCTACATGAAACTTCCTGATGGCTTTTCAATGCCTGCTGAACTGAAAGATAGACCTCGGTCGTCTATTCTGTTAAGCTACAAAGATCATTGTATGGTCTCAAACAATCAGGAAGAATGTGGTATAATAGACTCAGTGAGTTCCTTGTTCAACAAGGATTCACGAACAATGAAGTCCTGCCCTTGTATCTTCATAAGAACAAAGGGAAAAGGATTCGTGATAATAGCTGTCTACATAGACGATCTGAATCTCATAGGATCTCCCGAAGAGATCACTGAGATATCTGTAAGCCTAACAAAAGAATTCGAAATGAAAGACCTAGGCAAACCCAAATTTTGCCTTGGCTTACAGATTGAACATCAGAAAGACGGAATTCAGCTTATTACACCAAACCACATATACGAAGAAAATGTTGCAAAGATTCCATATGGACCATTGCCATCCATTAAGTACACCTATGGTAGTACGATCCCTGGATGCACATAAAGACCCCTTCCGGCCGCTGGAAGAGGGGGGAGGACATACTTGGTCCGGAAGTTCCCTATCTGAGTGCCATCGGAGCACTACTATATCTGGCAAACTGCACGCGTCCCGATATAGGCGTTCGCAGTAAATTTGCTTGCCAGATACAGTGCAGCGCCTACGCAGCGCCACTGGACCGGGGTAAAGCACCTTCTGCGCTACCTCCAAGGGTCTACAGATTTGGGACTCTTCTACAAAAATGGAACATCCTCTACACTTGCAGGTTATGCTGATGCAGGGTACTTGTCTGATCCCCACAAAGCAAAATCACAGACTGGGTACGTGTTTACCTACGGAGGGACAGCCATTTCCTGGAGATCCATCAAGCAAACCTTGACGGCAAACTCATCCAATCACTCGGAGATCATTGCCATCCATGAAGCAAGCAGAGAATGCGTATGGCTATGCTCAGTCATCCACCACATCTTGTCTACGACCGGACTGAAGACTGGAGACCTCGAGCCCACTACCATGTTCGAGGACAATGCTGCTTGCATAGCTCAGCTACGAGGTGGCTTCATCAAAGGCGACAGAACGAAACACATTTCACCAAAGTTCTTCTGGACGCACGAGCTACAGAGAGATGGCAAGATCGACATCAGACAAGTGCAGTCATGTGACAATTTGCCAGATTTGTTCACTAAAGCCCTTCCTAATGCTACCTTTAGAAACTTGTACATAGGATTGGAATGAGACGCCTAAGAGATCTGAAAGCTTGAGAGCTTGTACAGATCAGGGGGAGCTTGGTAGAGTTTGTACTCTTTTTCCTTAACTATGGTTTTTCCCACTGGGTTTTCCATAGCCAAAGGTTTTAACGAGGCAAATCTCACCAACTCTGGATCCTGAAGTATCCACCCCATGTGAGACCCATACAGGCTCAGAATCCTGAAGTATTCATGAGCGGGGTCCACAACCATGGCTGGATAAGGGGGAGTGTTGTGAATGGGTATTTACTGGGTTGATGAGTTATTGGGCCAACCCAAGTGGTTGGGCCCATATCTGTATAAGCCCACTTGTATTCTCCCCTTTGGCTATAAATATAGACCTGAGGGCTCTCCCCTCAGCACTTGATTCATAACACTAGTATTATTTATCAAGGCCTTGCAGTATTGTTCCTTTTTTATGTTACAAGGAGATGGGAATAGGCATATCCAAAGCTTGGTTACTTCCAATTAGACAGGTTGCATCATAATCCAAACCCTTCACCATTATCATGTGCCCAAATCATGACCATGTACATCATTTCGTTTTAGTAGTACAAACATCATATCGTCGTCCCTTATTTGTAATATAGACTAGAAATAACACGTGCACATAGTGCACGGACACCCCCCAAAAACCAACCCACACATGCTTTGGAGGGTGATTTTGGGGTGTGATTTTGGGTGTGTTTTGGAGGGTTGGGTGATGTTTTGGGTTTTTGGGGTTTTGGGTTTAAGGAAGTTGTCCTATGTGACGATGTGACATTGCCACATGGAACAAATTCAAAAACATCTCTCAATTGTAATAAGGACCATCAATTGTAATAATAAGGATATATTAGC
>CM061140.1:13536155-13579292 GCA_030789695.1 Scilla litardierei
AATTTTTAGTCTTTTTGAAATTTTCTGCAAATTTGTATTTTTCTGATTAGTATATATAAGCCATGGGTGTGGAGGGATTTCCTTAGGCTATTTGTGAGAGAATATTCAAAGAAGGTGTGATATTATCCCTCGACATCGGGAGAGTGCGGACGTCCTCTTTAATTGGCATCTTGGGAGAGCGATTACATCTTCAATTGTGATCTTAATATCTTATATCTTTTCTACTTTCAGTTTTCCTTTATTTCCAATTTATTTCCAATAAAAATCACTCTTTTATCCCAAATCTTCTGTCTAAACACCTAAAAATTCCACCTTTCCTATAAAAATCCCATCTTTCTATCAAACCCCTAGCTTTCTACCCCAAATCCCACGAAAATCATATCCATATGCAATGCAAAAGAAATAAATAGAAGAATAGGCGATAACTTGCCTTACCCATGAAAGCAGCAAACACCGTCTTCAGCCCCAACACATCCACAAACCTCTCACACGCCGGAGGATACTTGGTCATTGCGAAATCCAATGCCCTGATTGCGGATCCATATGCAGATTTCTTCTGCTTCATAATAATAATCATCAGCTCCACCCCCTCAGACTTCATAAACTTCTCCTTATTCTCCACCGGCATCAGCAAACAACACAAGCAATCAAACAAGTTCTCCAACATCTCCTCCTCATCCGCACTCTTCGGATCCCTTGATTTATACATGGCCACTGCCTGCAAAACCCCATCGACCCCATTCATTTGCCCTAATCTCTTCTGATTTGCCGTACTATTCTGCAACAAAATCGCCAGAATTTCCGAAGCATACTGCTTATTCCCATCAAATTCCCGAACTCTAATTCTCCCAAGAAGCCACCTTAACAACTTAGTCCTCTCACAAACCAGTTCAGCCACTGCCGGCTTCACTTCAATCATGTTGTCAATGGTTGAAAGAGTATTATAAATTGCCGCTGCCTCATCGGGATCTGACTCCGACAACCTCCCAATGTTCTGCACCAGCAATTCAAGTGCGTTGTTTTCAATCAATGCATCTACCAAAACCTTAGCCGGCTCATCGTTGTCTTCAAGAACGTCCTCATCTGTCAAATCGACGAGCAACGAAACGACATCCATCGCGATATCGGTGTTGTCATGCCCTAAGAGGCCGACAATTGACGGAATCGTATTGAGGGCGACGAGATCTGGGTAGAGGTCGGGGCCGCCGGCGAGGATCGTGAGCTTCTGGATCTCCTCGTGGAGCTCGACCTCAGAGTCGGCGAAGCGCTCGGGGTTGTCGGGGTGCTTCATACGGGCCTCAAGGTTGTCCTTGAGGCGGCGCTCGAAGGAGAGGACGAGTTTCTTTAATACTTTGAGATCGAGGACCTCGACGCCAGAGTTTTGGGATTTCTCGACGGCCTCGAGGAGGGAGAGATCGACGACGCCGTTCGATTGGGGTTGTGGCGGCGGAGACGGAGGCGGGAGGTCGTCGCGCTTTCGTTTGAGATGGGTGGCCATTGTTACCTCTGGGAATTGGAGAACCCCTAAACCTATAAGTCGTAAACCCCCGGTTGATCTTTGTTTTTCGGGAAGAAAAAATGATGATATGGGAACGAAGAGAAGAGAGAATGGTAAGGCTTCTGCAGGGTGGTCACGGGCCGGCCCGGTCCGTTTGACCAGACGGCCCGGACTGGCTGGTCCGGTGGCCCGAATTGGTCCAGGTCCGAGCCTGGCCTGGCTGGTTCAGAAAAATTAAATAATAAAATAAAATAATTGTTGGATGATGATGAACTCAAGAGAGAAAGAGACAAGATTTCTTAGCAAAAGAATAAGTCACCATGGCTAAGAGCCATGGTGCTCTATTTATATATCTCATAGTGGGGAGGCCAAAAGCCTATAAGAGACCAAGGGTCCCCATTACTCTACGTAATGGGGGCCTAATGAATGGGTAATGAAGGAGGGGAGGCCAAAGGCCTCCCTCATTCATAACACTCCCCCTTACACATTCATCACTTCGGTCTCAGCTACTGAGGCAAGGGGTGGATACTTCTGGATCCAGAGTAAGTGTGTTTGCCTCGTTAAAACCTTAGCTGTGGAAAACCCAGTGGGAAAACCCAACAGCTTAAGGAAAAAGAGTGCAACCCACATGTTACTCCCCCTGATCCGTACAAGCTTCAGGCTTGCAGGTCTTTCAACTGTCGCATACCAATGTTCTTTACAAGCTTTACAAAAGTACATTTAGGCAATGCCTTAGTAAAAAGATCAGCTAGGTTGTTGCATGACTGGATCTGTCGAACTTCAATCTGCTTGTCGTTCTTCTGCTCGTGCGTCCAGAAAAACTTGGGAGAAATGTGCTTTGTCCTGTCGCCTTTGATGTAGCCTTTCTGAAGCTGAGCAATGCACGCGGCGTTGTCTTCGAATAAGGCAGTAGGCTCCAGATCACCGGTCTTCAGGCCAGTGGATTGGAGAATGTGTTGGACGACGGAGCGTAGCCAAAAACATTCTCTGCTCGCTTCATGGATCGCGATGAGCTCTGCATGGTTAGAAGATGTAGCAGTAGTGGTTTGTTTTACCGATCTCCAGGAGATAGCAGTACCTCCGTATGTAAAGACAAAACCAGTCTGTGATTTTGCCGTATGCGGATCTGAAAGATAGCCTGCATCGGCATAACCAAGTAACTGGGAGGAGGCACCTCTCTGGTAGTAAAGTCCAAGGTCTACAGAACCCTGGAGGTATCGCAGAAGATGCTTTACTCCATTCCAGTGGCGCTTTGTAGGCGCTGCACTGTGTCTGGCTAGGAGATTGACTGCAAACGCTATATCGGGACGCGTGCAGTTAGCCAGATAGAGAAGTGCACTAATGGCACTTAGGTAGGGTACTTCTGGACCCAGTATCTCCTCCCCCTCTTCCAGAGGCCGGAAGGGGTCCTTTTGTACGTCTAATGATCTCACGACCATATGGGTACATAAAGGATGACATTTATCCATTTGGAACTTATTTAAAAGCTTCCTGGTATAATTGGATTGATGTAGGAGGATACCACCTCGTAGGTGTTCAATCTGTAAGCTAAGGCAATACTTCGTTCTGCCTAGGTCTTTCATTTCAAAAGTTTGCTTTAGCCTTGCAGATATCACATTAATCTCTGCTGGAGAGCCTATGAGATTTAAGTCATCAACGTAAACTGCTATGATGACGAATCCTTTTCCCGTCTTTTGATAAAGATGCACGGGCAGACTTCGTTATTAGTGAATCCTTGCTGTGCAAGGAAATCACTTAGTCTGTTATACCACATTTTGCCTGACTGTTTTAGTCCATACAAGGATCTATGTAGTCTAACAGAGAATACCTCCCGAGGTATCTCTTTCATCTCTGTGGGTAAGTTAAACCCATCTGGTAGTTTCATATAGATCTTTTTATCTAAATCGCCATAAAGATATGCAGTCACAACGTCCATGAGCTGCATTTCTAGGCTTGCCAGAGATGATAGGCTTATTAAGAATCTGAATGTAATAGCGTCCATTACCGGGGAGTATGTATCTTCATAATCGATAACCGGTCTTTGGGAAAAACCCTTTGCTACAAGACACGCCTTGTAGCGGACGATCAGATTTTGTTCATTTCTTTTTCTAATGAAAACCCACTTATATCCCACAGGTCTTACACCTACTGGTGTTTGGACTACAGGTCCAAAGACTTTGCGTTTCGAGAGTGAGTCCAGCTCTACTCTTATCGCCTCGTCCCACTTTGGCCAATCATCTCTGCGTTTACAATCCGCTAGAGAAAGTGGTTCGACGTCATCGTCGTATTCAGCGACGTGAACGGCAATAGTGAACGCAAAATCGTCGTCGACGACTGTGCTATGTCGGTCCAGTACCTCCCCAGTACGTACAAAGTTTAATGATGTTTCTCCTAATGTTTCCTCTGCGGGGGAAATTAGGAGGGGAGAGGTAGCTGTCCTGAGCTCAGTATCCTGTGGAGGGATAATCTTATTTTCACCAGGAATCTTCCTCTTTCGAGGAACTTTATCTTTTGAACCTTGTGGCCATCCTCTTTTCAATTGAGGTACAGCCATTTCTGCTGCGGGTGGATTGCATCCATTTATAGGGATGTCAATCCTAGCTGGAGTGTTAGCAGCAGGGACGTGTGAACGGACGATCTTCTGGCTGTCCGTGAATTCATCCGGCAATTGGTGTACTGTATTCTGGATGTGAAGGATCTTCAGGATCTCATCTTCACACAGATTTGTACGCGGATCATAAAAGGACAAAGACTTATTTTCCCAATTAATGGTCTCCGAAGCTTCAGGCTTCTTGGAATGTTTGCCCAACTTTGGAAAAGTTTTCTCATCGAATTCACAATCAGCAAGACGTGCCTTAAATGCGTCCCCCGTTAGGGGTTCTAGGTATCTAATGATCGAGGGTGAATCAAATCCAATATAGATTCCTAAACGACGTTGAGGACCCATTTTGGTCCTCTGAGGTGGTGCTATTGGAACATAGACCGCACAACCAAATATTCTCAAATGAGATATATCTGGAGTTGAGATGTATGCTAGTTGCATCGGAGATAATGTATTGCCTCCAGAGGGGCGTATCCTGATAAGAGACGCGGCATGCAGAATAGCATGCCCCCAAGCATCCACCGGCAATTGGGATTGCATAAGCAATGGACGTTCAATCCATTGGAGTCTCTTTATAAGGGACTCTGCTAATCCATTCTGGGTGTGAACATGAGCTACTGGATGTTCAACTTCTATACCCGTTGCCTGGCAATAGTCTTTGAAAACTTGAGATGTGAATTCGCCCGCATTATCAAGACGTAGTTTCTTGATATGGTTATCGGGGAAATGAGCACGTAACCTAATTATCTGTGCCAACAGCTTTGGAAAAGCTAGGTTACGGGTGGACAAGAGGCACACATAAGACCATTTCGTGGATGCATCTATTAGTACCATGAAGTACCGAAATGGGCCACTTGCGGGGTGAATAGGCCCGCAAATGTCACCATGTATCCTCTCAAGGAAGCCAGGAGACTCTAAACCCACTTTTAGGGGCGATGGTCTCGTTATTAGTTTCCCCTTGAAACAAGGGGGACAAGAAAATTCACCTTTCTGAAGAATCTTCTGGTTCTTCAAATCATGTCCGCGGGATTCAGATAAGATGCGTCGCATTAGAATGGATCCAGGGTGACCAAGTCTGTTATGCCATAGTTGAAATGGTGGCATTGGCTGGCACGTCTGGTGCTCAGTCATATTGGCTTCAACTGGTTGAATGTATGTTTGGTAGAGACCCGACGGGAGTCCCTTAAATATTTCGCAGATGGTCTTCTGGCCATCTTTACGAAGAGTGACATACAGGTATTCAACCTTATTTTCATCTCTAGTTTCTAAGTGATATCCGTTTAAACGGATGTCCTTGAAACTTATGAGATTTCTATTTGATCTTGGAGAAAATAGTGCATTATTGATTTTTAGTCTTGTGTTATTTGGGAGCAATAATATTGCATCACCAGATCCTTCGATTATTTTGGACAGTCCTGAAATTGTAATGACAGGACCGTCATATTTACTTATGCTATTGAAATAGAATTCATTGCGAAGGATAGTGTGCGTCGAGGCACTGTCCACTAGGCACTCATACATCATCTATATAAGCCAAAAACGAAAATTTATTGATGGAAATGTAAAATGCATACATTCAAAATTAAAAATCGTCTTTATTAAGCATACTAGAGATGAAGCTGCAATTTATTCTTTGAAAAGCATAGATAAAGATGAGGCTCAATCGAGCAGGTCGTCATTTTCGAAATCCTTGGAAGTGAACTTCGTCGGATTTTCCACATTTGCCATGTTTGTTTCAGGCGGAGGCTTCTGGCTCGCCTGATACAGTTCCTGGAAGTGGCGAGGTGTGCGACAATGTCCAGTCATGCCACAACGATGACATTTGTCCTCCCATGTCTTCTTTGGATTTGACACTGTATCAGTGTTCTTACGTTTCCAAGTGAAGTTTTTCTTCCCTTTGTTATTCTTGCTTTGGGGAGGAGCAATGGCTGGTTTCATAGGGGCATTTCCTTTGTTCTTTCTGCCCCTCTTCTTGTTCTTCCACTTCGGGGGGTGAACACTGTGGGCTTCGGGAATAGGAGCTGAGCCTGCCAGGCGCTGGTTATGAGTGGCCAGTAAAAGGTCTCTATTCTGCTCTGCCCTAAGGAGGCAAGAGAGCAGTTCAGAGAACTTCGTGAAATTGCGTTCACGATACTGCTGCATGAGGATAGCTTCTTTCTCGTGAAACGAGGTAAATGTCTTTTCCAACATGCGGTGCTCCGAGACTTCTTCACCACACAACTTCAGGCGTGAGGTGATGTTGTGAAGTGCTGAGTTGTACTCAGCAACGGACTTGTAGTCCTGAAGTCGGAGGTTCTCCCACTCATAGCTGGCACGAGGGAGTATGACATCAATTTGATGTCTGTAGCGTGCCTCTAACGCTGTCCATAACTCCAGAGGGTCCTCTACCGTCAAGTATTCGGCCTTCAGGGTCCGATCTATGTGTCGTCTGATATAGATAATGGCTTTCGCCTTATCCATGTCAGAGACAGTGGTAGAGGTACTGCCAGCTGAAAGGGCCGCTTCTGGGGCTTTGCTAGCAGATGCATCGGATGCTGCGGGAGCCGATGATTGGGCCACTGCGGGGGCCAGAATGGAGTGCAGGAGCGCCATGGAGCGCAAGTGGAACTTCAGGTCCACTCGCCAGCTCAAGTAATTCTTGCCAGCTGCATCGAGCACCTCGAAATCGATGCTTGCCAATTTAGCCATTTTATCTATGCAATTTAAAGATAATCATGAATTAAAATAAATTCAACAAACCATGCATAAATTAATAAGTAAAAATGCGGGGATCGGCCAGATACCCAAAATAATAAACAGTCCAAAGTTCGATTACAGTCCAAAGAAAAGAGATTGAAAAATACAACTTTGGAAACCCCGGGTGGGTCCCTATTTCTGCATCACGATACTGCTGCATGAGGATAGCATCTTTCTCGTGAAACGAGGTAAATGTCTTTTCCAACATGCGGTGCTCCGAGACTTCTTCACCACACAACTTCAGGCGTGAGGTGATGTTAGCCAAGCACATTGACCGACATCATGATCCATTGAAGGAGTTTTCATCAATTCTATGTGTAACCATGGCAATAGTGTTGGATGAATGTAGATGAAACGCTCCAACGAATCGCCGCAGCAACCAAAGATTCCTTGCGCGTAGGGGATCAATTTGGTGTGGATTTAGGCTTGGATTCTTGCTCAAAAAAATGATAAAAAAATAAAAAAATTCTAAATAATTCCCAAATTATAAAAAATTAAAAACTTCTTTAAAATGTAAAACAAATCTTCGCTTATTGGTCCACGGGTACGGACCACGAAACGGTGTCAAGATATGCGGTCCATTTAGAGCCTGCAACCCGCAATCCGTCATTAAGGCGGAGTAATACTCGGTCAAGCGAATGGCTCACTCGACCGTTAAGCTCCCGCTGATACTCAGTGAGGAGTTAATGAGACCGAGTAAATAGGCAGCCGTTATCACTAATCCCGGAAAAGATCCCGCCCGAATCAATGAGGGACGGTTATTCGCAATCGTCGGACCAACGCCTATAAATACATGAAAAGACAACGATAAAAGGGTTCCAACTCCGAAGGTACAAGATCTGATACTCGGACTTTACATTTTTCATCTTACACTTCTTCCACCAAAGGGCTTGCGACGCCAGATCTGAGACGAGCCTCCGTGGGTCAATTTCAGCTGCTCCAAGCTCCTTGCCTCATTTAAGTTCCATTTTAAATTAAGTATCGGAGGGAATTTGGGTCGGGACCCATATCCGACCCCTGACGCTTCCTTGTGGTGTAGATCATCGAGTCTCGATCATACGTGAGGGTCGCTCCTGAGCTTCCCAACACCAATCGACCGACGCTCGATCCGTCCGAGGGTCGATCGAGCCCCGCAAGTCAACCACCATCCAACAACGACCCTGCTTCTTCCAACCTAGGGTCCCACTCAACCGACTGACAAGGCTCCAACTTAGCAGGAAAGGATCCACGTCAGTATCTCAATTGTTTCGGTCATTTTTGGTCTTAACAGTTTGGCGACGTCTGTGGAAAAACTGAGTTGACATCATAGTCAACAAAACCCCTCGACTATGTCGGCTCACCCATCAACACCCTCCGGAGATGCCTCGGCGCTTCCCAGCATCAATTCCTTCAACATGATAACGGGAGGTCCTCTGCACCCGAAGCTATCAAACTCATTCCAAAGTTCTTACGCCGGAAGGTTGATGACAATATTCGTGTGTAGTAAGTGCCCCAGAGACTCTACACTGCATATACCCTTCTCAGATGAAGATCTAGAAGGTGTAGAGCTGACCCATGATGATGTCTTCATCATCGCTGCCTCCATCAACTAGTTTACCGTAAAAAGATTGCTCATCGACATGGGGAGTTCGTGCGATGTGCTTTTCTTCACCACATTGGAGAGAATGATGTTGTCTTCAACGGAGTTGAGACCCTTCCCGAGACCTCTTGTAGGGTTCACCGTGCATTCTGCCCAAGTAGCCGGCATTATTACCCTACTTGTGACCCTTAGTACATATCCACGACAGGTCACTCGTCTGACCAACTTTATAGTGGTGAACATCTAGTCAGCGTACAACTGGATCATTGGCGGGCCGCTGCTCAACACTATAGAAGCGGTGGTCTCAACCTTCCATCAAATGATCAAATTCCAGACTCCTGAGGGAGTTGGGAAGGCGATAGGAAATCAGAAGCAAGCCCGGTTGTGTTACACTCTGTCCACCTCTTTGAGAATGTTGGGGCAGACAGATCCGGTCGATCCCAAAGGCGAGGATCAACGACCTGCAGCAGTCGAAGATACGGAGAAAATCTGGATCTCTGACGAAGAAGGGAGGACCGTCACCATCGGGTTGATGATCCCTTTCGACTTAAGAGATCAGTTGATCGCTCTCTTGAGAGAGCATGTAGACATTTTCGCCTGGCCCCCGAGGGATATGCCCGACATCAACCCCCAGATAATATCCCCACAAACTGGAAGTCGACCCGACTTCCAAACACATGAAGCAGAAGAAGACGAATATGGGGGGCGAAAAGATGAAGGCCGCAATCGAGGAAGTGGATCGACTTCTGGAGGCAGGCTTCATTCGAAAGATCAAATACCCCGTTTGGCTCTCGAATGTCGTGATGGTGAAGAAGGCAAACGACAAATGGCGAATGTACGTCGATTTCACCGATCTCAACAAAACCTGTCTGAAAGATAGCTACCCCTGCCCCAGATCGACCATCTAGTCGACAATGTCTCGGGCTATGAACTACTTAGCTTCATGGACGCTTTCTTAGGCTACAACCAAATCCAAATGGCACCGGAAGACGAAGAAACGACTTCTTTCGTCACAGATCGAGATATTTTCTGTTATACAAAAATGCCATTTGGTTTGAAGAATGCAGGGACCGCATACCAGCGTATGATGAACGTAGTCTTCGAGGCTCAAATCGGGCGAAACCTAGATGTCTACGTTGATGACATGCTGGTCAAGTCGAAGAAGCCGGCAGATCACATTGCAGATCTTCGAGAGACATTTGCACAAATCCAACGATACGATCTTCGGCTGAAACTTGCCAAGTGTACCTTTGAGGTTCGATCGAAAAAGTTCCTCAGTTTCATGCTGACAAACCGAGGGATTGAGGCAAACCTTGACAAAATCGTGGTGATCGTAGTAATGAAGGAACCCTCAACCATCAGAGAACTTCAAAGACTGAGTGTGAGAATAGCGTCTTTAGGCCGATTCTTATCCAAGTCAGCCGAGAGATCTATGCCATTCTTTGAAGTACTGAGAAAGGCGATAGCATCTGTCGCGAATGGTAAGAAGGTCGTCGAGTGGGACGAAGACTGTAAGAGAGCCTTCTCCGAACTGAAGGAGTATCTCTGCAGCCCACCACTACTGACCACGCTAGATAAGGATGATCAACTCATCATTTAGTTGGCCGCTACCATGGAAGCCGTAAGCTCAACACTGGTCAAGGAAGACTCAGTAGTACAACAACATATCTACTACGTTAACCAAGTCCTCCGAGGTGCAGAAATAAATTACTCAAGAATAGAAAATATGGTGTTTGCACTGATCCAATCCACGAGGAGGCTACGACCATACTTCCAAGTGCTCTCCCTCTTGGTTCTCACCGACACTCTCTTGGAGCAGACTCTGAAGAGGCTAGATCGGTCAGGAAGAATGACGAAGTGGGGAGTCGAACTGAGTGAATTCGACATCCAATATAAGCTGAGGACTGCCATCAAAGGACAAGCTCTGGTCGACTTCATCGTCGAACTCGCTTATGACGACAACCCGTCCAAAGAGGTACATGTTACTAACATATGACCCAATGCTTCCTCTTCTCCCTCGACAGGTCTCAATTCTTCGACCGATCCAATGGAAGACGAGGGGACGTGGATCGTGCAAGTGGATGGTTCTGCCACTCAAACAAGAAGCGGGGCCGGAATAACTGTCCAAACATCAGCGGGCAACATATTCGAGTATGCTATCCGCTTTAGTTTCCAAACCACGAATAATGGAGCAGAGTATGAAGCTGCCATCAACGGGCTCCGGTTGGCTCGAGCCCTAGGAGCAAAGGTGGTCCAGCTACTCAGCAATCCCAATCTCATCGTCCACCAATTGAACGGATGTTTCGAGGACTGCGAGGACACAATGCAAAGCTACATGCAGGTTGCTAAAGTGGAGCTTACCAAGTTCAGACGAGTGGAGATCCACCATGTACATAGGTCGAAGAATCACCGAGTCGATGCCCTTTTGAAGCTCGCGTCATCCTCACCTGTGGGACTCGGTCAAACAGTGTACGTGTAGCATCTACCACACCCCAGCGTGCTGGAACAGGAACTATTGAGCATCGACTAAGGGGTCATTTGGATGGATCCTATAATACGTTATCTAAACACGGGGAGAAGCCGACCAACCCTGTAGAGGCGCGAAAGCTAGAATGAAAGACCTACCAATTTGTTCTGTTAGACGGTTCATTGTATAAAAGACGATGGACCAAATATGACGTCTTCTCCTACCTCAAATGTTTAACCCCGCAGGAAGCACTCTATATGATCCAGAAAATCCATGAGGGGGATTGCAGGAACCATTGCAGAGGAAAAGCAATAGACTTGAAGGCCATAAGGCAAGGTTACTTCTGGCCAACCATGTTCAAGGAAGCGGTCAA
The DNA here is from genome assembly GCA_030789695.1 of Scilla litardierei. Lineage (NCBI taxonomy): Eukaryota > Viridiplantae > Streptophyta > Magnoliopsida > Asparagales > Asparagaceae > Scilla > Scilla litardierei. Next base: position 13,547,411 of record CM061140.1, read on the forward strand.
GTATGTGCAGAAATGTCCAACTTGTCAGAAGTTCTCGAACCAGCTCAGCCCCTCCAACTGATCTGATCCTAATCATCAGTCTAATACCCTTCGCTAAGTGGGGATTGGACATCCTTGGCCCGTTCAAGCAAGCAAGCGGACAACGAAAATTCTTGATCGTGTCGATCGACTACTTCACTAAGTGGATCGATGCAGAACACCTGGCCCGAATTACGTGGAAGTCAGAAGCTTCGTCTGGAAATCCATTGTCTGTCGGTTTGGCATTCATCAGTCCATTGTGACAGACAACGGAATGCAATTCAACAGCACTGTCTTCAGGGACTTCTGCTCCGAGTTGAAGATCAAACTACATTTCGCCTCTATCGTCCATCCGCAATCCAATGGGCTAGCGGAGGTTGCTAATAAATGCATCCTTGGACCCCGCGGAAGAGGATAGCTGGGCTCGAGGGAATATGGCCAAAAGAGAACCTAGGCATATTATGGTCGTACAGAACGACCCATAAAACTTCGACATGTGAAACACCATACATGCTTGCCTACTATTGTGAAGCTGTCATCCCAGTAGAGGTTAACAAGTGACCGCTTCGCCTCCAATACTACGATGAGAAGAGAAACTCAGAGGGACTCGAGCTCAACCTACATTTGGTTGACGAGGTCCACGAACGAGCCTTGTCGACCCTCATTGAACAAAATGGATGTATGGCTCGATATTTCAACTCCAAAGTACGAAGGCGCAGTTTCTGTATAGGCGACTTGGTGTTACATAAAGCTGTATTCACTCCCGAGATTCTCAAACAAGGAAAGCTCGCTGCGAAAAGGGAAGGCCCTTACAAGGTGATCGATGTTCTCGGTCCGGCCACCTATCGGCTCACTACATTGGATGACAGGGAGCTACCCCATCCTTGGAATGCTGAACATTTGCAGAAGTACTATCAATGATTGTACAAGCAATAGGAGATACATTGGGTGATCGAAACTTACCTTTGTTTTTTACTTTATGCCAATTTATGATTAATATAAAGTCAATCTTTTCTCCTATCTATCCAATGATTTACGATCGTCGTCGACCTTAAGTCGAAGGGGCCTCACCCCTCGCTACCGAACGACCTTCGTCGTCAGCCATAAACCGAAGGGCCACCCCTCGCCACTAAACGACCCGCGACCTTCATCGGTTGTAAGTCGAAGGGGCCTCTCCCCTCGCCATCGAACGACCCTCCTCGTCAACCGTAAGCCGAGGGATCATCCCTCGCCATGAACGACCCTCGACTGTCGTCGGCCCTAAGTCGAAGGGGCCCCGCCCCTCACTACCGAACGACCTTCGTCGTCAGTCGTAAGCCAATGGGCCACTCATCTCCACTGAATGACACTCGACCGTCGTCGGCCGTAAGTCAAAGGGGCCTCGTCCCTCGCTACCAAACGATCCTCATCGTCAGCCGTAAGCCGAGGATCGTCCCTTGCCACTAAACGACCCTCGATCGTCGTCGGCCTTAAGTCGAAGGGGCCCCGCCCCTCGCTACCGAACGAAATGCGCCCCCATGGTCTATGATCTAAAAGATCATATTTATCGGGTAAATATGTCTGACGCTTCAACGACCCAATTTAGCTTCGATTTTTGAAAAAATTGAAATTGAGTCTTTGAGGGGCCATACACGCACATATGCTCAAATGAAACTTGGAGATAGAAGAAACTCAAAAACTCAAAAGTTCTTTTATTCCACTTCAAAACAAAAATGGTTGCATAAAATATATGTCAAAAGTCACCAGCCTATGAGGGAGGAGCACCCTTTGATTCATTAAAATAAGTCCTCATGAATGATTTTCATATATATATATATATATATATATATATATATATATATATATATATATATATATATATATATATATATGGGGCAAATGTGCCTGAGAACGTGCGCAGGTAGAATTACCTGCGCACGCCCCCTCTGTTCGGGGTTTTTAAATATTTTTTTTTGAAAATTTTTTTTGCAGTAGCTAGATATACTTGTTATGAAGCTCCCCACAAAATTTCAGGTCAATCCGACACCGTTTGAGCCTCCGTTCATCGATTTCAAAAACGTTGCGCAAAACTGTCCAGAATTTGGACAGTTTTGCGCAACGGTTTTGAAATCGATGAACGGAGGCTCAAACGGTGTCGGATTGACCTGAAATTTTGTGGGGAGCTTCATAACAAGTATATCTAGCTACTGCAAAAAAAATTCAAAAAAAAAAATATTTACAAACACCGAACAGAGGGGGGCGTGCGCAGGTAATTCTACCTGCGCACGTTCTTAGGTACATTTTTTGATATATATATATATATATATATATATATATATATATATATATATATATATATATATGGCAGTATTCGGCTGCGAATGGGATTCGCACGCTAATTGTGCGAATGGGCCTCCGATCGTCTGATCTGATCAGACGCAAGCAACCCAAATTAAAGCGCGGGGCATTTCTCAGCCTTCCGATCTAATCTTGCGGTCTCAGCCCCTCACTCTCTCCCATCGAGGGCCCGTGAACCCCTCCCTCTCGCAACGAGCTCCCGTGACTCTCTCTCTCTCTCTCTCTCTCTCTCTCTCTCTCTCTCTCTCTCTCTCTCTCTCTCTCTCTCTCTCTCTCTCTCGATTCCTGGGTCATCTCTCTCGCCCTCCAGAACTCTGATTCATCCTCTCTCTCGCGAGATCTTGAGTTCGCTGGCGTTCACGGTTCCTCTCTCGCAGCTCGCATCTGATTCCTCTCTCAGCTCGCCACAATCTCCCACCATCACGAGGTTTTTGAGGCGTTAGGGTTTTGAATCGGGGTTTTCTCCTTCGCCCCTGCTTCATCTCTCGCTAACTGAACGTGAAGTGTTACGGTATTTCTCGAACAGTGATTATGATTCCACTCGGATTAACGTATCACACACTCGTGTGTGATGTACAGATATTGTGATAACAAATTTTAGCTTATTTCAATTAACTCTACAATTTTTCCCTCAAAGAAATTATTTTGAAACGTTTTCCTCAGGCATATGGAAAAATGTTGCTTCAATATTATTTTGTGTTGTGGAGTGAAGAAAACTGTGAATAGGATTTCAATGTTATTTTGATTACTGTTGTGCAGTTACATGTACCAACGTTGCTTTAATTTTGTTTGGGAATCTTGTAGGCTGAAATGGCAAAGAAAATTTATGTTGTGAGGAATGGCCGGCAACGCGGATTTTTTGGAAGTTGGGAAGAATGTCGGCATCATGTTCAAGGATTTCATAATGCCGTATTTAAGGGCTTCAACACGTACGAAGAGGCCGCAGTGTATTGGAATGCTCAATTCAAGGAAATTCGTTCTGATATGGGGGGGTCAAGACATGCTTACTTCCGTTGGACAAAGTCAAAGATCGGAGGTGTCTCTAATAGGAGAGACTGTAGAGCAAGGTGTCCAGAGAAATGTAGGACATGAAGCTCTAGGTAGACGAAGTGGATTGTTCAACACCTCTTTCATATGCGGATGTTTAACATGTGCTGTGACATTTAATATTGTGTTTGTTGTAATTATTGGTGTATTTATCATAGCGAAGCGTATGTAATAATGCTAATTCGGAAGTATGACAATGTAATATGTAATCTTGGTTGTGTATGTGTATCTGATCTTTGACTTTGAATCAAGATGACAAGGGCTAAGCAAGGACATGGAGGAGGTTCCAATGTACCACAATGGCTGAAGGAGTGAAAAAATATGTTTATATTACCTTCCATCGGATTGATCGCCATGTCAAAGCAAACGAGCACTCAAAAGGTGGCATCATGTTTTGCGGTGTGTGATGCATCTTTTTCATTACACAAAATATTATCACAGAAACCTACAATTTGTATGGTGAATAATATTTCCTGATGTTTTAAGCATTATGTTCAATATGTTTTAAGCATTCTGTTGAAACTTATTTGATGGTAGATTACTAAGTAAGTCCCCATGGTGTTCACCAATCTCATAATATATATTTAGTTAACATTGCAAGAAAATTGGACTCAAACAAAACCAAGACAATCCTCTCCAGGCAATTGCATTAGCCAAACCCATGCACATATACCATCAAGCAATAGCCTGCAGGCAATTGCAGCAACACACATCCAGCAACAGGCACAACATCATTTCTTCAGTAGGAGTTTAACAAAAGCTGTAACACTTACAATTTTTTATGACTGAAAACAGATTAAAACACCAGCAGGCATTTGAACAAACTGAAAACAAAAACAATGAGACATATATTAAAGATGCATATCTAAAGCCATCTCACTTTAGAAACCAAATTCACAGAATACGATTCAGAAAAACATAAATACATTCCATAGTTTAACAAATAAAAGTAAAAGTAATTGATTACAATGTTTTTTTCCATCTTTTTCATAAGGTTTGGTATGGATCAAGCACTGAAAATCTTCACTTGTTACAATCCTCTCATTGCCGGCAGATGAAGTTGGAAAACTGCTTCCTGATCAGGGGTTGCTTTCCCCCAAGAAGGTAAAAACTCTTGCTTTAAACAACCTAGCTAAGTCAACAATCTCATCTTCTACGTGCAGCTTGCTTGTGACACTGTGTTTCCAGATGCTCCAGCTTCGCGTTGACATCCTATTTGCAAAGTCAATTGTCAAACTTGCTGTTGCGCCGGTTGTCAACACACCTAGGGTAGCCTTGGAGTAAGCAGGATTTGATACTAAGCGGTTAAATAGAATGAGTGTCTCTCTTGCAAGTGAAATTCTGTACAAAGAATAATATAGAAAAAGAAGTCCACATTCAATAAAACATATAAGTTATGAAACACATACTGAAATTTAAACAAACATGTTACTTCTTATATTTTGTACCTGCTTCCCTGGCCATATTCAGTGAAGAAGTCCACTTCAGCTGAAGCTTACATCATATCCCAAAATAGTTAGTGTTCATTATATTGGATAAAACCAAAAACGAGGGAAGAAATCAGGCACAAGTATCTATAACTGGAGCATATAACTGAAAGATAAAGCAAGACACATGGAAATTCATAGCAGAACATGGTTCAAATGCCTGAAAATTTTACCTGGAGCATAGATTTAACAACCGAAAATGTAAATGTATATATGCAAAGGCTCAGACATTCCCCTGCCTCATCACCGTATATATACGGAATTTTCTTCCAAGAATCCAACATGTTCCATTGGCTGCAACGGTTGCAAGCAAAGTTTTGCTTACCATCCTAGTTGCCTTGCCATCCCATAGGAACTGGTATGATGGGAAAATCATCATCGCCTCGATATATATATACACATATATAGGGCAGTATTCGGCTGCGAATGGGATTCGCACGCTAATCGTGCGAATGGGCCTCCGATCGTCTGATCTGATCAGATGCACGCAACCCAAATTAAAACGCGGGCGATGCCTCCTGAAAACCATATAAATGATACTGGAAATTCATAGCAGAACATGGAGCATATAACTGAAAATTTTACCTGGAGAATACATTTAACAACCGAAAATGTAAATGTATATATGCAACGGCTCAGACATTCCCCTGCCTTCATCACCGTATATATACGGAATTTTCTTCCAAGAATCCAACATGTTCCATTGGCTGCAACGGTTGCAAGCAAAGTTTTGCTTACCATCCTAGTTGCCTTGCCATCCCATAGGAACTGGTATGAAGGGAAAATCATCATCGCCGAATATCTGCATGTAAATAGAAAGCGATTTCATGAATATCTGCACCTAAACAAAAAGTTATTCAAATAAGACAATGTGGCATATAGGCTTCATCAACAGCATAATATAATTAACATAGTCAAACTTCTGAAAATATATGAGGATCTGCAAATAACAAAGATACAATCATCACACTCAGTTGGCCTTGATATTCTCCCACAATCATTTGTCCAAGAACTTCATATAGAAATATTATACCACTTCACCCAAAAAGAATTCTGGGAGTATCGCAAGCAAACTTTACGCAATTGATATTGTCGCATCTGTATTAAAAATAACCCAGTAAGATACTAATTAACTTTAAAAAATAGAAATTTATGTGAATTACCCATTACCTTCATCAAAGTAGTCTTCTTCTGAATTATTGTTTTCTTCGTTATAATTATTATGTCCATGCGAAGAACTGGAAACAACTTACATAAATAGAAATAATAAAGAGCATTGTTATAATGCAAAAAGCGTGAATGCAAATAGATGTCATACCTTGATATCTTAAGCGGGCAATTCCTACTATCATGATTTTGGCCTCGCTTTCCACACGTGTTGCATTTTCTGGGGTTTCCTTTCAAAATCTCTCTTATTGGCTTCATTCTACCGGATTTGGGCCGTCCTTTCGTTCTTGCTTGACTTGGATCATGAATAATATCTTGAGATGGCTCCATGTTTGTTTTTATCACCTCTTTATCTTGTCCACTTCCTTCGACATTTGTGAGCGTCAACTTTTCAACCCTTATAGTTGCCTCTGCAATCAGTTCACGGGCAAGCTCATATGCTTCATGTGAACGTTGACCAACTTCAACTAAACCATTCGCCATGGCCTGTAATTCACTGAACCTTGAAGCAAGATTACTTTTGCCTCCAAGCATATTCACATCTGTATGGACAACCCTTCTTCTTCTCACAGTTTGACACCATCTTGGTAAAATATATTGATCTGGTAACCGAGTATGGTTTGAATTTCTTAAGATTGCCAAGATATGTCTACATGGGATGCCCCTGAACTCAAACATGCGACATGAACATCTTGCCATTCTAGTTGTTTTGCAATATATAGCATGTCTCTTCTCAAGGTGGCCCAGTTTATGTACTTGAAATATTGTTTCATTATCATCATCATTTGTAATTCCAGTGATGTATAATAAGCTAGGCTCAATTTCATCTTGAAAAATTAAAAAGATGTGCTTCGTGTATACTCTAGACATTTGATTCTCCATATGCCATTTTGTCCTCAATGTTGGTTGTATCTCCAATGAGCGATGATCATCTTGCAGCTCTTTCTCTCTTTGTCTTGCCAACGCCCTCTGAAAGATGGTGACAAAATCATGAAGTGAGTTTTTCCTTGATACTTTCCCCTTGAGCATAGAATTCATGGATTCACTTCGTTGACTACTAGACATCCCAGCCCAGAAGGTATCTTTAAGATAACATGGAACCCATTTCTCGCGGATTTGATACAAATCCATTAGCCATTCATTGGTTTCCAATCCGTTTTGTTCCAATATCAAATTCCAATTTTCTTCAAATTCACTCGGAGTTTCACATTCCCGGATATTTTTTAGGAAAGGGTCTTTAAATTCCTTTCTACAATACACTGGACCCAACTTAGCCGGCAATTTGTCTGTAATATGCCAAATACAGTACATATGCCTGATTTCTGGGAAAACCCTCTGAATTGCCTTGCTTATCCCCAAATCTTGATCGGTAACCATGGCCACCGGATGACGACCCATTGCTTCGACCCACATATTAAACACCCATATGAAAGAATTTGCTTCTTCATTTGGAATCAATCCACATCCTAAAAACACCGTCTTCCCATGATGATTTACGCCAACAAATGGCACAAATACCAATCCATATTCATTAGTATTATGTGTGGCATCAAATACAATCACATCTCCGAATTTTTCGCAATTTAGTATCGCAATACTATCGGCCCAGAAACAACGAATTAACCTGTGCTCCTCATCAACTTCGTACTTGTAAAAGAACATATCATTGTTTTCTTTCTCCCATTTGAAATAATCTACCATCATTTCTGCATCATGACCCATCACTTCTGCTCTCATGTCTCTTCTGTAATTACGCACGTCAACCTCCGTGCATCCAATTTTATCAAACCCACCACTTGAGTGTTCAAAGAAAGCCATTTTCTTGTTAGTCGGTATGGCCACATCCACAAACTGTTTTATCAATTTTTTCTTCGCCGTAGTTACCTCACGGTTTCCCTTTAACAAATGTTTCCTGCTTGGTGTCGTGAAACTATGGTTATGTTCTTCTATGAAAATTAACACGTCCCACTTGTCAGTGTTTATGTTCAATTTGAACCGGATCATGGCCTTGCAACTTGTTCTACCTGTTCCACATCGCCTTACTTCTTCTGCTTTAGCTTGTGACATCCCTTGTTTTGAGCAAACAAAATTCTTGGCAACGAGTAATCCAAGTTTATTATATGTTGTTGTGCTATTACGGACATCAAAACCACAAGACTTTCCATAATTTTTGTAGAATGCTTCAGCTTCCCCAATGTTGTTGAAAATCATACCAATCTTTGGTTTCATATGTTCTTCAACATTTGGTGCAGTTACTCCTTGCATTTCACTAACACGTTGCTCATCTCTATAAGAACTTTCACTTTCAATGTCCATCCTATACACACTCCATATACGTAGTATTAGTATCATTTACCACCAAACAATTAAGAAGAGAGGCTAAGAAATCTGAAATTTGAGCTATGAAAATTTTTTGGAAAAAATACTGAACATGAAAGCAGACAACAAATAGCTCTTTTTTGTAACCGCATATAGGATTTAAGTGTGGCATCAAATACAATCACATCTCCGCATATAGGATCCATATACAATCACATCTCTTTTTGTAACCGCATATAGGATTTAAGCCTGACACCACATTAAAGCATTAAAGCAGGCAACAACTTACTGATAAATTTAATCCACACAATTGTCAAGTGCAAATGCTGATGATGCCTGATATATGATGCACTTCAGAAATTAGTATAATTTGCAAATGCTATTAGTAATTTTATCAGCTTGCAGCTTGCAGCTTGCAGTTATGCATTTGTATCAACAGAATGCCTAAAGCAATACACGATCAAGTTTGTTTCTCTCTTTACATGTTAGATATTAATGGCAACCCAATGTCAGGTCACATGAAGTTTCAAAATCACTGAAAAAAATGTGTAAACTCACATAATTGAAACACTAGCTGCATTAATCGCTAATTTCCAACCTCTTTCAAAAGCAAAGCAATAAAATAAAACAAAGGGAAGAACCATACCTAAATAATCAAAAGTTGGATGGAAGGATTTCACGGCAACCCTAAAGCCCCAGATCAGGCGGGAAGGAGGTGATGCGAGAGATGAAGCAGGGGCGAAGGAGAAAACCCCGATTCAAAACCCTAACGCCTCAAAAACCTCGTGATGGTGGGAGATTGTGGCGAGCTGAGAGAGGAATCAGATGCGAGCTGCGAGAGAGGAACCGTGAACGCCAGCGAACTCAAGATCTCGCGAGAGAGAGGATGAATCAGAGTTCTGGAGGGCGAGAGAGATGACCCAGGAATCGAGAGAGAGAGAGAGAGAGAGAGAGAGAGAGAGAGAGAGAGAGAGAGAGAGAGAGAGAGAGAGAGTCACGGGAGCTCGTTGCGAGAGGGAGGGGTTCACGGGCCCTCGATGGGAGAGAGTGAGGGGCTGAGACCGCAAGATTAGATCGGAAGGCTGAGAAATGCCCCGCGCTTTAATTTGGGTTGCTTGCGTCTGATCAGATCAGACGATCGGAGGCCCATTCGCACAATTAGCGTGCGAATCCCATTCGCAGCCGAATACTGCCCTATATATATATATATATATATATATATATATATATATATATATATATATATATATGTAGAAATTGGTGTATTATTGCTTTTGCTACATGCGCATGTTCATCTTTCTAAATATTCATGGCATGCTCAATGACTGAAAATAACTTGAGTTCTACACCTACTATTTCAGTTCCACGTGTAGTATTATTGTTGCACATTTTGGAGCATTTATGAAGTATGTAAAGTGAATGTAGGAGGAAAACTTAACTGAAAATCTAAGTGATATGATATACCTTGCCATGGAGAAAAATTGAGCATTAAAAAATGATACTACAAGTATAAAAATGAAAAAGAAGATTAATTGCTCCATATGAAAAATGGATACAATCCTTGGCAACGGTGTCACCCACGAGTATCCAATATATGCTTTATGGGTAAACTTTAGCGTTGGTGTATTTACTCGTCAAGCACTGCCACCCCCGCATCTAAAAGTCCTTATAGGCTATGTTTTGGGGATGTGGTATCTTGAACTCATTCTTAATGAGATGGGAAAAATCAATCCTATGTGATAGCACGTTATGTGGAAAATGTGGATTGGTTTTGATGAACTTTCTTAAATGATTCTCAGTATGTGCTTCAATTTTAATCATCACACATACACGTTGGTGTCGAATTCTTCGTTGTTCAATTTCATTGGATTATGACTTGATTATTCCATGATTGTATTCATGCAATTGTTAGTATTGGCTTTAATGCTCTCTGTTTGCATGGTATATGTTTTGACTTCGTGTTTCGACTTTTGATGATAACAAAAGGGGGAGAATAATTTGAGTTATATGTGATTGTAATATGAATGTATGCTTGATGAATATGAATGTTTGATTAAGTGGGAGCATTAATGGATTTTGGGGAAGCACAAAAATAGAGGGAGCATGCATATTGTTAACTTTGCACATCATTGTTTGCACATCATTATATCTCATTGCATGTCACCCACTGTCGTCATACTTTCACACACACTATTTGGAAACTTATTTCTCAAATCTTATACTTAATTTGGTGTGTGTTAAGTGTTTCAGGAATGACCAACTTGCAGATGCACGATGGGAGACATGATCTAAAAGAGTAATCAATTCAAAGTTATTTGGTTTGATTCTTAGTCACTAGAGCCCATGCAAAATTTCACCAAATCCTTCAAACTCCAAATCCTCCTTGCAATATGACTTCCCTGTGCCGCACACATCCCTAGCCATTGGATCATATTGCCGAATTGATCCTAGCCCTAGATCAATTCTCTGTGCCGCAACCCTAGGCTAAGAAACCTCCTCTAGCCGCAACTTTTGCAAAAACCCCAAGTCTCCCTAGCAGCCGCAACATTGAGCTCTTCGAATATAACTTCAGCCGCAAGTTTGTTATTGGTGATTGAGGTCTCCAAAGCCCCAACCTTGCTTCAACATCCTAGCGTAGCAAAATCCAAGGGTTGGCCAAAAAAATCAGTATCTCCAAGAGTTGCTCCTGTGTGAAACCCTCAAGCAAAAGAAAATCCCAAGAGCCGTAATTTTTGAAGACTCCTCAAACAAAATCTCCAAGCTGCCGAATTTTTGCAAGCTCTCAAGCCAATCACACCAAGCCGCAAACTTTGAATCTCTTGGCCAATCAACCTTCAAGCAATTTTTTTAAAACACCAAGCAATCAAAGCTACACAGAACCAAGACCAAAGCTTCAAAAAGAAATTCTCCCATCTTCAAGTTGAGCCGAAAACTTTGACTAAGAATCACATTGAAGCCGCAAGTTTTGACAAAACAATAAACCTCTCTCCTTGTCGCAAGGACTCCCTAGGCCAACACAAAAATAGAGCTTCAAGCATCTGCAACTTGGTGTGTGACTTCTGCAATATGATACTTGATTGCCGCAACTTGGTGCCGCAAACTTGAAGATAGCCTCAAGATTTGGTGCATGCCGCAACGTGGAGACTGCCACAATACTGGTGCTTGCCGCAACCTTGATCTGCTGACTGTCGGGGACTTCAAAGGGGACTACAATTTGTCAGACAACTTCTGACCACACGCTAAACAACAGAGACACTAACACCGTCACAACTGAACGATTCTAAACTCTAAACTTCATTTTATGTGTGATTTGGTGTTGTGATCTTTGTAGAACTATTTTATTATCTGTTTGGAGACTTGGCTAGTTGGGACTAGCCAAGAGTGAGCTTTACTAGGATTATTATTATTTGGGCACTTTGGTGAGTGCAGGTACTGAGAGCCAGGTGAGTGTAGAGTTGGTGCTTTGGCTACAGGTTGTACCAGTTAATTTTAATAATCTAGTATTACTTTTGGGGCTGGACGTAGGTCGTTGGGACGACCGAACCGGGGTATATCGCCTGTGCATGCTACGATTGCTTTACTACACTTCACGTCTAATTAATTGTGCTATAACTGCCTTCGATTTCGTGTGGGTTGCACGAATATTTTTATCAGCATATTCACCCCCCTCTAGGCTTAGATCCAGATCCAACATCTTCCACCACCGGAGGCTCCGAAACAATGATGGAGGCAATGTGTGGAACAGAGCGAGCGATAGCTCGACTCGGAGCCTCCCTCGACGAGGCACACGAAGATGACCTCGAGGTCTGCCTGACCTCACCTCCCTCTAAGGAAGAGCTTTGACTGATGGGAAGGGGGGACTGAGCGCTTGATCCCTCGGTGATTCTCTTCTTCTTACGTTGATCTCTCCAAATTTGACCCAGTTCAGGGTCAACGTTTCTGTGAGCCCCGCTAGTCATAGCTGCAAACAACGAATATAATTATCGTGAGTGGTTGTGATAAAGACATAGAGGCGATATACATTACTCGGTGTCTCCGTAACTTTCATTTTCGATCGTTTCGTCGTGTTTTCTTAGCTTCTTCCTTAGAATCGTCGATTTCGGAGCAAGTCATTCGTGACGGGCTTCGTATCGGTCATATCTTATTGTTAGATCAAGCATAGGAGTCTTAGGAATTGATCCCGGAGCTTCGCGCTCCATTTCGAAACTTTTGGTGCTGATTAGCCGGTGTAAGAAGGGGCACATATCGACTAGATGACGATCCAGTCGGTCGGCAAACCTTCTTGAACCGACTAGTTGGCTTTGTAAATTTCTCAGGAGTTACTGTTTGTCGTTAGTCGGTCTAAGAACGTTGGTTGACCGACTAGGTTGCAAACTAGTCGGTCGGCAATGCTTCTTCAACCGACTAACTCATCAACTATTTTTGGTACTAGTTACTGTTCCTTCTTAGTCGGTCTAAGTTCATCTTTCGACCGACTAGTTTTTAAACTAGTCGGTTAAGTTATGTACTCAGACCTACTAATTCTTAGTTCTTCTGAATAGTCGAGTACTGTTTACTCTTAGTCGGTCTAAGAACATTCATCGACCGACTAGATGCCAAACTAGTCGGTCAGTAGTTGTTCTTTGACCGACTAAATCTAAATCCTATTTCTGTACAGGAGTTACTGTTTGGACTTAGTCGGTCTGCGTTGGTCAACCGACCGACTAGTTCCCAAACTAGTCGGTCAGTGGTTGTTCTCTGACCGACTAATCAGTGCCAAAACCCTAATTTATGGGCCGCCGCCAGCCCTTCCTATTTAAACCCCTCCCAAACGTTTTCTTCTCCTTCCTCACGACCTAAAACCCTAGTTTCTCCCTAATTGAGCCCCCTACTACCTCAAACCCTTATTCCTTCATCCCAAGCCCAAAATCCATCATCCAAACTCTCCCTTAACACATTCTACCTCTCATCTTCCTCAAAATCTCATCAAACCCCCAAAATCCCCCAAAACCCTATTTCTCCAAACTTCTCCATCCATTTCCAGATCAGAACCCTAGGTTCCCCGGAGCGTTTCTTCCGTCGCCGTGGTTGCTCGGCATTATTCTCTCGTTTCCTATACGGTAATAACCGATCTCTTAATGTTTTCATAACCCGTTGTGTTTTTGTGAAACCCTAATGAAATGGATGTTGTTTTGATGATTGTTTCTCCATAACAGCGACTTCCCCGTAGATTAGCGTCCGTGGGACGAACCCTCGTTGATCATCATCCTCGGTGCTAGGCAAGTGAAACTTGTCACCTAGGGTTTTAGGCCATTTGCTTGTTGTAGGCGTAAAAGAGACTAGGCGACGAAATGATACTCGCCTAGGCGCAAATTGAGGAACTAGCTTGACAACAAAGCTAGATCCGACATTTATCATGTTGCACAATTACCATGTCATGTTTAATTTCCATTAACGGTACGCAAATTAATTGTCATGTCATTGCATTCTTTAAGTGTTTCCGTGATTGGCGGGCCATGTGTTGGTTGATAGCCAATGCCCGAACTACTTGTTTCTGGCTAGGTGCACCCCTATGCCAAATGCTTATGAATCGTGAACTAGATTGCGAGATCCTTTGCGGGGCAACCCTGGCTCATTTACTGAGCTCGTGTGCGGGGACCCTGGCTCGTTTACATGTTGGTATTGGGGGTAAGAGTTAAGCGGCCATTCAACTGGGAGTCTGCCCGATCAGCAACTGCAGTTGTAAGGCGTAAACTCTGGGTTTTGGGGTAGTGTTAAGTGGCCAATCAGCGTGAATGCCAAACCTTTCAGCTGTAAGGCGTAAACATCTACAAACAACTTGAAACGTGACTAGTGAAATGATTGAGATTGTTAGTAGCTTGGCTACTCTTGACTTGTCCCGATAATTGTTCTCTTGTACTTATTGTTTCATCATGTCTTGCTTGTGCACTCATGTTATAACTGCCATGTCATGCATACCAAAACTGCTAGGTTGTTAGTTTGCCTTACTTTCAGTTTCCTTGCCCAAGTGTTTTAGATTTGCTGACATGTACCCCTTTACTCTTTTGGATGACACGTGTTAGATCCTGAGCCTGAGTACTTTGTTGAGGACGAGGTGTTTGCTGACGCCGAGCCCGAGCCTGTGTTTGGCGGGGAGTACGTGGACACTGGGGACCAGTCCTAGTGTCTTCGTTGAGCTTTTCCTTTTGTTTAGACTGCTATTTTGTTGTCGGTGTGTAGCACCTATACTTTGTTACGTTGTTGCTTTTGTTGGCCTTGTTCTGGGCCTTTAGACTCTTTCTTTTAGCCTGGTGGCTTTTCTGGATGTTGAACTTAATTTTCATGTTGGACAAATTATGAGATATGAGAATTTTATTTCTGTATCTCCTTGTGTTATTATTGTTGTTCCGTTTGTGGTTACAGGGACCTATCAGCGGGGTCCTCCTCTAAGGTAGGATCCTCAAAAGTGGGGTCTGCAAAGTAATCAGTCTCTGAACCTAACATATATTTCACAAACACATGAAATATATGTCAGCGAGAAGCTCGGCAAGATATTTAAAGTAAAAGAATTAAGAACAGCTTGCAATGGAACAAAAAGTGTTAGTACATATTTACAAAAAAGTGCAGAAAGGAAAGTATGAGCATATTTAAATTTGCAGTTAAAAAGTAAAGACGTTGTATGTTTATTGTGCTCGTGATAAGTCCCTGTCCGAGTTGGTAGTATGTACTTGATGCACCCTATCATCGGGGGTTTACCGTGACGTCTTCTTGCTTGCCTCCATTGGTGTGGTTATGGAGGGAGCCGTAAGGTGGTCAAGCTACATCTACGAACCCTACTACTAAGGACCAACCCCACCCAAGTGTCATAACCAGTCACCGACTAGTTTCATTCTCCATCTGTAATCGATGGGTTCTCGTTGTATTTCGAGGGTTGTGTCCTACCCTCTGTTCCGCTTTGGTTCAAATGATGGTATGTAGAGAAAAGTTGTACTTTCATTAAGGAATCATTAGCATGCCATGTTCATTTTTAATTAGTAACAACAATTAAAGTATGAATATGTTAAAATGATATTTGCACTAGTTTTAGCAGATGTCCCAAATTCAAATACAATAAATACTTGCCTGGAAACGGTGTTGGGTGTGCAGATGATTGAGGCGTATGGCACGCTGGGTTTTGGGGTAGTGTTAAGCGGCCAATCAGCGTGAATGCCAAACCGTTCAGCTGTAAGGCGTAAACATCTACAAACAACTTGAAACGTGATTAGTGAAATGATTGAGATTGTTGGTAGCTTGGCTACTCTTGTCTTGTCCCGATAATTGTTCTCTTGTACTTATTGTTTCATCATGTCTTGCTTGTGCACTCATGTTATAACTGCCATGTCATGCATACCAAAACTGCTAGGTTGTTAGTTTGCCTTACTTTCAGTTTCCTTGCCCAAGTATTTTAGATTTGCTGACATGTACCCCTTTACTCTTTTGGGTGACACATGTTAGATCCTGAGCCTGAGTACTTTGTTGAGGACGAGGTGTTTGCTGACGCCGAGCCCGAGCCTGTGTTTGGCGGGGAGTACGTGGACACTGGGGACCAGTCCTAGTGTCTTCGTTGAGCTTTTCCTTTTGTTTAGACTGCTATTTTGTTGTCGGTGCGTAGCACCTATACTTTGTTACGTTGTTGCTTTTGTTGGCCTTGTTCTGGGCCTTTAGATGGCTTCAGAGCTCCACTCTCGTGCGGACCTTTTCACGTCTCGCCTCCATTTTAGGGAAGCGGGGCGTGTCACTCGGACTCCACAAAACGGTCTTCAGTCGAAGTCCATCCAACAAATACAAAGTCAATCTCTCCCGCCTCGATTGGCTCACTAGAAGTTTAGCCGTCTCAACCTCTCCCGACGTCAACTTAGCCTTGATCTCATTTAGGGCTAGCCTGGACCCTTCTTCGACGTCAGTACTCGCAGAACTCCAACCATTAAGTATCGGTCCTAAGTCGGAGAGAACAACAAACCCGAATGTATCTTCCCAACCAGATCAGAGAGCGAGAGATCATCTATGAGGCTCATCGTCGGGCGAGCGACAATGTGATACCACACCTTGCGACGGTCGACTATAATATGGAAGAAATACTTAAACAGCCAAACAGATGGTCAAACCCCACAGAGCTCACAAAGCACGATGAAACAGATTATGGAAAATGGCTTGGGGTGCAAGTTGACAGAAAGCGAGCCCCAAAGAGCACAAAATCTCTATAATGAAGGGGTGAATAGGAAAGTGAAGCCCAAAACGAAAATTTGTGGGGTACACTCCAACCTCACTCTTTCGAGAAAAGCAAACTCTCTCGTCAAGTCCAGGCAACCTAACCATATAAGGAAGACAAAGGCAATTCGACCAAACCCTAGCAACCAGATCGTGGAAGAACTCTGGTGCTTTCTCCAGAATCACTTGAGGGACCTCTGAGTTCGGATCCCTTCGACGAATGGGAGGCGCTGGTTCTATACGAACCCCTTTCTCTTTACCAGGAACATAATCGCGGTGAGGAGGTCAAAGGCAAGACACGAGCTCTTCATAAGATGGCACATGTATCCTTACCAGTGGAAACATACCTATATGGATCTAAAGAGAAATAAAAATCGGTTAGGGAATGTACCTTAGCAAGATCAAGAAAACTCCAAAGGAAGCAATGAAGGAGTCGAGCTTTCAAAATGAAAATGGAGGCAGAGCGAGAAAGTCTCGTTCTTCTCATCTTTTTCTTTTATACGGAGGAGCTCAACCAACTGATGACCGATTAGCGATACGTGTCTGAGACCAGCCTCAATGAGTGATGAGGATTAATTTAGAAATGAAAGGTTTTTGGCGGCACAAATCAAATCAACGTTTTCGAAGAATGTGTGCATTTAAGGAGAATACACATTATGCGGTCTCAATCAGCGCTGTTTCCTGAGACACGAATGATGGGGGCCATTGTTGGTGCACGTGTATAGACCACGAAACGGTGTCAAGATACGATGCCCATTTAGAGCATGCAACCCGCAATCCGTCATTAAGGCGGAGTAATACATGGTCAATCGAACGGCTCACTCGACCATTAGGCTTCCGCTGATACTTAAGGATGAGTTAATGAGACTGAGTAAATAGGCAGCCATTATCACCAATCCCGGAGAAGATTCCGCCCAAATCAATGAGCGACGGTTATTTGCAATCATCGGACCAAAGTCTATAAATACCTGAAAAGACAATGGTAAAAGGGTTCCAACTCCCAAGGTACAGGATCTGAAACTCGGACTCTATATATTTCATCTTACACTTCTTCCACTAAAGGGCTTGCGACGCCAAATCTGAGACGAGCCTCCGTGGGTCGATCTCAGCTGCTCCATGCTCCTTCCCTCACTTAAGTTCCATTCTAACTTAAGCATCAGAGGGGATTTGGGTCGGGACCCAGATCCGACCCCCCTGACGCATCCTTGCAGTGCAGATCATCGAGTCTCGATCCTACGTGGGGGTCGCTCCTGAGCTTCCCAACACCGATTGACCGACGCTCGATCCGTTCGGGGGTCAATCGAGCCCTGCAAGTCAACCACCATCCACCAACGACCTTGGTTCTTCCAACCTATGGTCCCACTCAACCGACTGACGAGGCTCCAACTCAGCAGGAAAGTATTCACATCAGCATCTCAATTGTTTCGGTCATTTTTGGCCTTAACAACATTTAATATGTCATATATGCTTAGTATTAAAAATTTTAAAATAGATATTTTTATAAAGACATGGTAATATATGAAAAGTTCCAAATAGATAGTATTTTGTAAATTGTAAGTAGATAAAAAATTAACTTATATTATTACAAAATAAATAAAGTAGCGACACGTGACTAAAAAGTATTTAAGTCCGAAATTCTCGCAGGTCTCGGGTTGAACCTTTAAATTTTATTAATTATAATCTTTTTAGGGGATGACTTAAGTTAGCCAGCCTTACCCCTCATACAATGGCCAAAAAAGAAAACTAATACAAATAAGAAAATAATAATAGACGGAAGAACTGAACATCACTCACCTTGTGCCTCTTCTTTGTCGGAATCTTCGGAAAGGTCCTTCTTGTCATGCGAGTGGTTTTTAGCATGGAATCAATCTTTTGCACAAACCGCAGCTTCAACTATGTCTTTCTTCAGCCGTGACCTCTTGTTGCTCAGAACGCGACCACCTGTACTAAAAGTAGATTCCCAAGCAATGGTAGATGTATATACATCTAACAAATTACGGGCCATGATGGAAAGAACGGGATAAACTGATTCATATCCTTTCCACCAGGCAAGAGCATCAAAATTCTTATCATCCATTTCTGTCTCAGGAAAAGGGAAATGAATTTGCTAAATACTTAGAAAATTCACTGGAAGAACTATCTGACTCTACTGTTTTTTCTTCTTCCCTAACATCTGTTGGATCCTACTCAAAGAAGTAGTAGTAGAATGCACAGAAGACGTATGTGAAGTCCTACCAAATCTAGTCTCATAAGTTGCAAAAAGGGTTCTCAAGCTATGTTTAACCGTGACTACATGTTCAGCATAGGGAAATCCCATGTTTTCATAATATAGTTTTAATAACCTAATTGCAACATCCTCCTTATAACGTGGATAAAAAACTTTAGCTAATTAGTAAAGAAGAGGAACATGATTTCAATACTTAGCTAGTTTTATTGACACGTCTTCTATCATAGGCATAATAGCAGTGTTAGGTTGTGTACTGTCTCTATGCTTAGATAAAATTTCGGAAATTAAAACTAATGGTTCTACTCCTAAAACTAATGTTTGGTAGTAAACCCTAAATAGTTTATTTGTAGCAGTAAAAAATACATCAAAAAAATCATGCCGATGATCTACAGTTAACCACTCGATTTCAGTAATTTCATAAGATGGGTCATGTGAAAGGTATGTAATTGCAAAATATCTAAGCTGCTCTCTATTCTTAATTATGAAACACATCATTATATAAGTTGAATTCCACCTATGTGAAACATCAAATTTAAAGGTAAGGTATGGTCTTTGGCTAGTAGGACACAAGTGTTTGTACCGAAGTCGCCTAGTACCAAAAGTATGTATATACAACATGATATTCCTAAGTTTATCTAAATAAACTGAAGAAGTTTTAAGTCCATCGTGAATTATCAAGTTCAAGACATGACATGCACATTTTTGATGGAACAACAACCCATCCATATCAGGTGTCAAATTTCTTTTTAAACAAGTAAGTGCACTATTGTTAATAGATGCATTATCAAAAGTAACCGAAAAAAATCTTTTCTAAAATATTAAAATTATGAATAATAGACATTTTCACAGAAGAAATAACACCCACAGTATAAGAATGCTCTTACATTCTAAATCCCATATTCATCTTATTAAGCATGTAAGCATGATCTATAAAATGCGATGTAGCACATAAATAAGAAGCTCCCGATTTTGTTGTCCAAATATTAGAAATTAAAGCTATTCTAAAATTTAAGCTAGCAAACGTATTAATCAATTTAGCTTTACGAAATTGAAAAGCTTGTAATGGACACAAATCTTAAATACATGTATTAATACGTTTTCGTGGGACGTACAAATATGCGTATAAATTTTAGGGTGCTTTGTATAATTTTCTTTAATTATTGTGATATTAAATTATTTTTAATGAATTTATTTTAAACATTTTTTAGAGTTATTAAATGAAGTATATAGTTGGAAATACTAGTATATGGTATTAAGAGGTGTAGGGTTATCTAAGTATAATTATTTCTTTTAAAAAATACAATTCTAACATACCTAATAGAGTTATCTGGCACTAGGAGGTGTCATATACCCTTAACCCTTACCTAACAATCTCCACATGGCTTGCTTAGAGAAGCTTAGATTGATGACGAGGCTTCAGAAGAAATCAAAAGGGAAAAAGGAAAAGAAATCGAAAGATAACTCTCTCAGCCCTCTCTCCTCTCGCTCACTTCCATGCTGCTGTTTTCCCAAGTCCAGTGCCAAATAATTAACTTGAACCTATTTCAAAACCATAGTTCCCTTGATCTGTTTGGGGAAGGGGAGCTGAGCTGTCAGATGGTCTTCAAGGAGAAGAAGGGCCCCAGAATTTCTGATGGACCATTTGATGTAGTATTCTAAACAAGTTAGATAGGATTTAGTTTAGTCACGTAAGTTTTCCTAGTTGTCGTCATCATCGAAAATCGACAGTAGAACAAAATCCCCTCTCACACGACCGTTTGGCGGCTTCATACGGCCGTGTGTCGTGAGCCCCCTTCAGGTCTTAGAACCATACGGCCATATGGAGTAGACCATACGGCCATTGATCGAGCCGGAACTAACTCCGAAACGATGTAGTTTACCTCAAGCGCACGGTATAGTGGCAAGCAGGTATCGAACACGGAGAAGCGGTGATATACTACCTATCTACTCCTAGGTTGAGTTAGACTTGCAGGTTTATTGGTGGATGTGGAGTATGGAGGGCCGTGATGGTGATGGATGCGAAGGTTGTGTCACTCAATGTCGCAACCAAGAGATTCCACATAAAGAAAGAAAAAAATAAAATACAAAAGATTAGGGCTTTAGGACTCGCCACTAGGACTGTCGGACGTCGACGCTAGGCTAGGACTCTTACGTTGCATTGGTTTTATCGGGGATTTGTAGCATCTAGAAAGTGAATTCATGCATCTTGGCATCATGAATCTAACGTATCGCATTAACCTCGCTCTCGCGATAGACGCATACGATACGTGCATTAAGGATCTACAAAGTTCTCACCACTCTCGTGGTTCGAACACTCTCTACTCGTACCACTCTAGTGGGTTAGAGCATCGAGGTACTTTGGTGGCTCTACTTGACGCAATGGCGGTAGCCATCAATTAGTAATATAGTTCATCGGTGGATCCCCTCAAGGCACGAGCCGGGCATGGTCACGAGTGTCACGACCCGCTTCCCTAAAATGGAGGCGAGACGTGAGAAGGTCCGCACGAGAGTGGAGCTGTGAAGCCCCAAACCCGATAAGCGTCCACAATACATAAACAGGTCCCTGTAACCACAACAGAATAGCAATAATAACACAAAGAGAGACTGAAATAAAATTCACATCTCACAAATATTGTCCAACATCACAAATATGTTCAACATCCAGAAAAGCCACCAGGCTAAAAGAAAAGAGTCTAAAGGCCCAGAACAAGGCCAACAAAAGCAACGACATAACAAAGTATGGGTGCTACGCACCGATAACAAAACGACTGTCTAACAAAAGTAAAACACACGAAGACACTAGGACTGGTCCCCAGTGTCCACGTACTCCCCGTCAAACACAAGCTCGGGCTCGGCGTCAGCAAACACCTCGTCCTCAACGAGGTACTCGGGCTCAGGATCTAACATGTGTCACCCAAAAGAGTAAAGGGGCACATGTCAGCAAGTCTAAAAAGACTTGGGCAAGGAAACTGAAAGTGAGGCATCTAGCAACCTAGCAGTTTAGTATGCATGACATGGCAGTTATAACATGAGTGCACAATTAAAACATGGCAAGACAATTTGTACAAGAGAACAATCATCGGGACAAGACAAGAGTAGCCAAGCTACTATCAATTCAATCAATTCACATTTTGTAGGTGTTTAGGCCATTCGCTGAATGGCATAGCATTACAGACCGATCGGCACTAAACACTACCCAATATTCACACGATATGGAGCCTGGGGTCCCTGCACATTGAGCTCATCTAGTGAGCCTAGGGTTGCCCCGCACATTGAGCTCGCATTCTTAGTTCACAATTCAATGTATCGAGCGTTGGGGTTAGCAACTCATTATGCTCGCTTCTGGTCACGAGCCAGGAACACTAGTAGGGCATAGGGAACACCTAGCCGGAACACGCAATTCAGGCATTGGCTATCAACCAACACATGGCCCGCTTCTGGAACACGAGCCAGGAACACAACATTGTAGCGAAGCTACGCAATCACAGCAATATCTAAAGAATGCGAGGTCATGACAATTTATTTGCGTACAGTTAATTGAATTAAACGTGACAGGCGAGATGCAATGACATGAACATATACGCGTACCGTTAATTGAAAGTAAACATGACATGGGAGTTGTGCAACATGCTATATGTGTTGGAACTAGCTTCGTTGTCAAGCTAGTTCTCCAATTTGCGCCTAGGCGAGTATCATTTCGTCGCCTAGCCTCTTTTACGCCTACAACATGCAAATGGCCTAAAACATGGCCTAAACCCTAAGTGGCAAGTTTCACTTGCCTAGCACCGGGGATGACGACTACTTCGTCACACGGACGCCAATCTACGGGGAAATCGCTGTTTTGGGGGAACAATCAACAAACAACATGAATTTTATTAGGGTTTCATAAAAATATAAATAAGTTATGAAAACAACGGTAGATCGATTTCTTACCGAGAGAAGACGGAAGGAACACTCCGGGGAACCCTAGGATCAGATCTGGAAGAGATTGGAGAAGTTTGGGGAAACTAGGGTTTTAGGGATTTGATGGATTTTGGTGAGATTTTGGGGAAGATGAGAGGTGGAAAGAGTGAATGGATGGATTGGATGATGGATTTGAGGCTTGGAATGGAGAAATGAAGCTTGGAGGAAGGTGGGGGATCAATGGGGGTGATTTTAGGGTTTAGGGTCGAGTTGGAGGGGAAGAAAACGTTTGGGTTGGGTATTTATAGGCTAGGCTGGCGGCTAGGGCAAAACTAGGGTTTACAGCACTAGTTAGTCGGTCAAAGAACAACAACTGACCGACTAGTTTGACAACTAGTCGGTCGGTCGACCAACGCAGACTGACTAAGAGTAAACAGTAACTGATACAAAAATAATTTGATGAGTTAGTCGGTTCAAGAAGCATTGCTGACCGACTAGTTTGCAACCTAGTCGGTCAACCAACGTTTTTAGACCGACTAACGATAAACAGTAACTCCTGAGAAATTTAGAAAGCTAACTAGTCGGTCCAAGAAGGATTGCCGACCGACTGGATCGTCATCTAGTCGGTCGGTGGCCCTTCTTACACCGGCTAATGAGCACAGAAAGTACCGATACGGAGCGCGAGACCCCGGGATCGATTCCTAAGACTCCTAGGCTTGATCTAATAGTTAGATACGACCGTTATGAAGTCCGTCACGAGTGACCTACTTCGAAATCGACAATCCTAAGGAAGAAGCGAGAAAATACGACGAATCGATCAAAAATGAAATCTACGGAGACGAAAACCACACAAGAGGAGAAAATCCACCAAAACATATATTATATTATATTAAATCCAGATACATGAAAAGCAGTCGTTACATCCTCCCCAACTTAAGAAAAATTCCGTCCTCGGAATTTCCAAAACTCACGAGTCCGGGAACAAAAGTGGGTAGCGCTCTCGCATCTCATCCTCATTCTCCCAAGTAGACTCTCCAGGTGAACCGTGTCACCACATCACCCTCACAAGATTGACAACCTTGTTCCGAAGTGATTTCTGACGCATGTCCAGAATCTGCACTGGATGCTGGTCATACGTCATATCGGGGCGAACGGTAATCTCCGAAAAATCCACCGCATGAGACGGATCGCTAATGTATCGACGAAGCTGCGACACATGGAAAACATTGTGAACTCCTTCCAAAGACGGCGGCAAGGCCAAGCGATAAGCTACCTCGCCAACCCTCTCCAAAATGTCAAATGGTCCAATGTATCGCGGACTCAACTTCCCACGCTTCCCGAAACGAATCACATCGCGATTCGGGGAAATCTTCAAGAACACATGGTCGCCCGGCTGAAACTCCAAAGGACGACGTTTAGCATCCGCCCAATGCTTAAAACGGTCCTGAGCAATTCTCAACCTCTCCCGAATATTCCTGACGATATCCACGGCCTCCACGATCATCTCAGGTCCCAACAACTCCCGATCACCAACGTCATCCCAACTCAATGGCGATCGACATTTCCTCCCATAAAGAGCGGCGAAAGGCGCCATGCCAATACTCGCCTGGAAGCTGTTGTTGTAGGAAAACTCCACCAAATGTAGATGGTCCTCCCACGAACCCTTGAAATCCAACATGCACGCCCTCAGCATGTCTTCCAAAATCTGAATCGTCCTCTCGGACTGGCCATCCGTCTGCGGATGGTACGCCGTGCTGAAACTCAGACGCGTACCCAAGCTCTTCTGCAAACTCTGCCAGAACTGAGATGTGAACCTCGTGTCTCTGTCAGACACGATACTCACGGGGACTCCATGAAGTCGCACAACCTCCTGCACGATTCACGTTACATCACTATCCAAACTAGGAAAAGGAAATAAAACGGAGAGTAAAAGAATTTTACCTCCATATATCTCCTCGCTAGCGCCTCAGTGGACTGTCCCACTCGGAACGGAATAAAGTGCGCAGATTTGGTCAATCGATCTACGATCACCCAAATCGCGTCATTCTGCTTCGGACTCCGAGGTAGTCCAGTCACGAAATCCATAGTGATGTGTTGCCACTTCCACTCCGGAATTGGAAGCGGTTGTAGCAACCCGGCCGTGCGCTGATGCTCCGCCTTCACTTGCTGGCAAACCAAGCACTTGGCTACACTCCGAGCCACGCTCCCCTTCATACCATGCCACCAATAATTCAGACGAAGATCCTGGTACATCTTGGTGCCACCAGGATGCACAGAATACGGCGAACTGTGTGCCTCCACCATCAGCTCCTCTCTGATATCCCCAGCAGGCACACACAACCTGGCTCCAAACCTCAGCGAGCCATCCTCATGAATCAAAAAGTCAGTCCGCAGACCGGCTTCCACCATCTCCCGAATCCTCACCAGCTTCGGATCCTCAGCCTGGCCAGCCTTAATCCGATCCACGATCGTCGACTGTACCTGCATGTACATCAACGACGAAGCCTCTCCAGGAAGAACAATCTCCACACCAGACTCGCAAAAATCCTGCTGCAATCTCCACTGCGAGGTCAAAATCATCACCGCCGGAAGCCTACTCAACGCATCAGGAACCACATTCACCTTGCCAGGGTGAAACTGCAAATCAATATCATAATCCGCCATAAGCTCCAACCATCGACGCTGTCACATGTTGAGCTCCTTCTGAGTGAAAATATACTTCAAGCTTTTGTGATCGGTGAAAATCTTCACTTTCTCACTCAGCAAGAAGTGCCTCCAAATCTTAAGAGCAAACACAACGGCAGCCAACTCCAAATCATGCGTCGGGTAATTCTTCTCATGAACCTTAAGCTGACGAGACGCATACGCCACAACGTGTCCGTGCTGATGCAACACGCAACCGAGACCCTTGCCAGAAGCATCGCAAAAGATCTCAAATCCACCGCTGCGATCAGGCACGACAAGAATAGGGGCACTCATCAACCTCTCCTTCAGAATACCAAAAGCACTCTCACAATCACCCGACCAAACATAAGCAACATCCTTCCGCGTCAACCTGGTCATCGGCTCAGCAATACGAGAAAAGTCCTTAATGAATCGCCGATAATAACCAGCAAGTCCAAGGAAACTCCGAATCTCAGACGCAGACGACGGAACAGGCCACTCCCTGATGGCCCTAATCTTCTCGGGATCCACAGAAATACCATCTCCAGTCACCACATGCCCGAGAAAAGCAACTCGATCCAGCCAAAACTCGCACTTCGAAAACTTAGCATACAACCGATGCTTCCTCAAAATCTCCAACACCGTCCTTAAGTGCGAGGCATGCTCTTCCTCCGACTTTGAATAGATCAGAATGTCGTCAATAAAGATAACGACAAACTTATCCAAAAAGTCGTAGAAAATCAGGTTCATCAGATTCATGAAAACTGCAGGCGCGTTAGTTACGCCGAAAGGCATAACCACAAACTCATAGTGTCCATACTTCGTCCTGAACGCTGTCTTCGGAACATCTCCCTTCATCACCTTCAACTGATGGTAACCACTCCTCAAATCCAATTTAGAAAACACCCTCGAACCTCCAAGCTGATCAAAAATATCATCGATGCGAGGCAACGGGTATTTATTCTTAATGGTCACCGCATTCAACTCCCGATAGTCCACGCACATGCGACGCGAACCATCCTTCTTCTTAACCAACAACACCGGTGCTCCCCACGGAGACACGCTAGGATTAATATAACCCTTCTGCAAAAGCTCATCCAACTGCTTCCGCAACTCTTCCAACTCTGCAGGTGCCATACGATACGGCGCCTTCGAAATCGGCTGCGCACCTGGAACAAGATCGATAGAAAATTCCAAAGCCCGATCAGGTGGCAAACCAGACATCTCCTCGGGGAAGACGTCGCCAAAATCTCGCACCACAGCTGGCCACTCCAACTCCATCTGCATAGCCACAGCCTCCACCGGCCTGGCCCGAAATCTGACAGGACCAAGCGAACTGCTACCACGACTGAACTCAAACACTGGATGTCCGGGAATCTCGAACACCACCTTCTTCCTCCTGCAGTCAATCGTAGCATAGAAGCTCGCAAGCCAATCCATCCCAAGAACTGCATCATAGTTGATGATGTCGTGGACAATGAAATCAGCAAAAAGCTCATGTCCACAGACCACCAACGAGCAAGAATTGCAACCACGATGCACCGAGACCACACCATTCCCTGTAACGATATTCCAACTCTTGGGGAGAGGGGACGTCGACAAGGAATGCCTCTCTACGAAGCTCCGAGAAATAATACACATCGATGCACCAGAGTCAAAGAGGACCCGTGCAGGAAATGTGCAAACCAAAATCACACCTAATCAAGCAATTAACAATCAAACCCTAATCTAGCAAACAACCAAGTTCAAGCAAACAACACAATCTAACAATCAAAACCGGCTAGGAAAGTAACAGCTAGATTGAGGATTACCTGCGATACCCTCATCCACAGCCGCGCTCTCCGCAGCGGTCATCAGAAAAGCCTGCCTCCTTGGCGGAGCAGCCTGCCGAAAAGCCTGCCTCTACGGAACAAGAGCTGCTCCACGTCCAGCAGGAACAGGCGCTCGCTGCTGCAATGGCTGAGCTGCAACAGGAGCCCTCCGCAGCGGATCCGCATGCCGACAATCCTTCGCGACATGAGAAGCATCACCGCAAACCAGACACTGGCCCAGAAACTTCCGACACTGATCCTTGACGTGACCAGGCTTGCCGCAGAAATGGCAAAACTTCGGAATAGACCCTCCTGGCCTCTTAAACTGAGCGGACTGATTAGGCCTGAATCCAGGTCTAACCACCGCTCTCGCCTGCTCCACAGGCCTCTTCCCAGCACTAACAACAGATCCTCTCCTCTGATTCACGAGCAGCTCCTGCCTCTTAGCTGCTACCAGAACCTTCTGATAAGATTCCCGATCAGAGGAGGTCACAAAACTCTGGAGCTCTGAAGCAAGCCCCTGCAGAAACCTCTGAGCTCTCTCCTCAGCGTCCTGCACCATCTTCGGCGCAAACCGACTAAGCCTCATGAACTCCTGGTGGTACAAGTCCACCGACGAGTTCCCCTGCTTCAAATCGATAAAACACTGCAGCATCTCCTCCTTGGCAGCCTTCGGGAAGAACTCACCCTCAAATCTGGCTTTGAAGGTAGCCCAAGCTATCGGCTCCACCAACAACTTCTCTTCCGCATCCTACCAATTCCTGGCGTTATCCTTCAGCTGCCTCTTCGCCAAATCAACCCATCCAGCCGGGGTGATCTTGGCCATCTTCAGATTGTCCTCGACGTTCCGAATCCACTCATCGGCAGCCAGAGGACCCTTAGAACCATCAAAATATGCGGGACCCAGCTCCCGAAATTGCTTCGCTCCTGGCTCAGAGCGAGGGGCATCCGGAAGAGCCCGGGCAGCTCGAGCAGGTGGAGCATTCTGTACTTGCAAAAGCACGCCCTGCTGCACTTGCATCATCTGGATCATCATCCGCATCATCTCACCGCTGGTGGGTTCCCGCTCAGGCTCCTCATCATGAGGGAGCGCACCACTACCCCCACCACGAGTGAAACGTCTTCCTGCCATCTAGTGACACGGAAAACAAATCAGATTAGACTCATAGCCTATGACATCGGACGTCGAACTTAATTTATTGGACATTCTAATATTATTATCGATATTCCAAAAATCGCAGTTACAGAAGGAGACCTGCATGGGCCACCACTAAAACCTGTCACGACCCGCTTCCCTAAAATGGAGGCGAGACGTGAGAAGGTCCGCACGAGAGTGGAGCTGTGAAGCCCCAAACCCGATAAGCGTCCACAATACATAAACAGGTCCCTGTAACCACAACAGAATAGCAATAATAACACAAGGAGAGACTGAAATAAAATTCACATCTCACAAATATTGTCCAACATCACAAATATGTTCAACATCCAGAAAAGCCACCAGGCTAAAAGAAAAGAGTCTAAAGGCCCAGAACAAGGCCAACAAAAGCAACGACATAACAAAGTATGGGTGCTACGCACCGATAACAAAACGACTGTCTAACAAAAGTAAAACACACGAAGACACTAGGACTGGTCCCCAGTGTCCACGTACTCCCCGTCAAACACAAGCTCGGGCTCGGCGTCAGCAAACACCTCGTCCTCAACGAGGTACTCGGGCTCAGGATCTAACATGTGTCACCCAAAAGAGTAAAGGGGCACATGTCAGCAAGTCTAAAAAGACTTGGGCAAGGAAACTGAAAGTGAGGCATCTAGCAACCTAGCAGTTTAGTATGCATGACATGGCAGTTATAACATGAGTGCACAATTAAAACATGGCAAGACAATTTGTACAAGAGAACAATCATCGGGACAAGACAAGAGTAGCCAAGCTACTATCAATTCAATCAATTCACATTTTGTAGGTGTTTAGGCCATTCGCTGAATGGCATAGCATTACAGACCGATCGGCACTAAACACTACCCAATATTCACACGATATGGAGCCTGGGGTCCCTGCACATTGAGCTCATCTAGTGAGCCTAGGGTTGCCCCGCACATTGAGCTCGCATTCTTAGTTCACAATTCAATGTATCGAGCGTTGGGGTTAGCAACTCATTATGCTCGCTTCTGGTCACGAGCCAGGAACACTAGTAGGGCATAGGGAACACCTAGCCGGAACACGCAATTCGGGCATTGGCTATCAACCAACACATGGCCCGCTTCTGGAACACGAGCCAGGAACACAACATTGTAGCGAAGCTACGCAATCACAGCAATATCTAAAGAATGCGAGGTCATGACAATTTATTTGCGTACAGTTAATTGAATTAAACGTGACAGGCGAGATGCAATGACATGAACATATACGCGTACCATTAATTGAAAGTAAACATGACATGGGAGTTGTGCAACATGCTATATGTGTTGGAACTAGCTTCGTTGTCAAGCTAGTTCTCCAATTTGCGCCTAGGCGAGTATCATTTCGTCGCCTAGCCTCTTTTACGCCTACAACATGCAAATGGCCTAAAACATGGCCTAAACCCTAAGTGGCAAGTTTCACTTGCCTAGCACCGGGGATGACGACTACTTCGTCACACGGACGCCAATCTACGGGGAAATCGCTGTTTTGGGGGAACAATCAACAAACAACATGAATTTTATTAGGGTTTCATAAAAATATAAATAAGTTATGAAAACAATGGTAGATCGATGTCTTACCGAGAGAAGACGGAAGGAACACTCCGGGGAACCCTAGGATCAGATCTGGAAGAGATTGGAGAAGTTTGGGGAAACTAGGGTTTTGGGGATTTGATGGATTTTGGTGAGATTTTGGGGAAGATGAGAGGTGGAAAGAGTGAATGGATGGATTGGATGATGGATTTGAGGCTTGGAATGGAGAAATGAAGCTTGGAGGAAGGTGGGGGATCAATGGGGGCGATTTTAGGGTTTAGGGTCGAGTTGGAGGGGAAGAAAACGTTTGGGTTGGGTATTTATAGGCTAGGCTGGCGGCTAGGGCAAAACTAGGGTTTACAGCACTAGTTAGTCGGTCAAAGAACAACCACTGACCGACTAGTTTGACAACTAGTCGGTCGGTCGACCAACGCAGACCGACTAAGAGTAAACAGTAACTGATACAAAAATAATTTGATGAGTTGGTCGGTTCAAGAAGCATTGCTGACCGACTAGTTTGCAACCTAGTCGGTCAACCAACGTTCTTAGACCGACTAACGATAAACAGTAACTCCTGAGAAATTTAGAAAGCTAACTAGTTGGTCCAAGAAGGATTGCCGACCGACTGGATCGTCATCTAGTCGGTCGGTGGCCCTTCTTACACCGGCTAATGAGCACAGAAAGTACCGATACGGAGCGCGAGACCCCGGGATCGATTCCTAAGACTCCTAGGCTTGATCTAATAGTTAGATACGACCGTTATGAAGTCCGTCACGAGTGACCTACTTCGAAATCGACAATCCTAAGGAAGAAGCGAGAAAATACGACGAATCGATCGAAAATGAAATCTACGGAGACGAAAACCACACAAGAGGAGAAAATCCACCAAAACATATATTATATTATATTAAATCCAGATACATGAAAAGCAGTCGTTACAACGAGTCTTGGTTGGATCCACTAATTCACTAATTAAATCCGTGGGATACTCCTTAAGCTAATCGATTCCACCGACCGTGTGCACGATCTCAGTACGAGTTATCCTAGGGATCTTGCTCGATCAACCAAAATACAACCCCATTTATATCCAACGAACCAAAAGTTTCCATCTCGCTAAAGAAATCCCCCCTCAAAGCTCCAAACACCCCTACATCAAGCTAGTAATTGCTCCAAGATTTCAAGATGAAGGAAATGGAGGCATATTAGCTTGACAAAAATGAAGGAAGGGGCCATGGGAGGTTGTCACAAATTTGAGGAGAATGAAACACGAAAAAGAGAAGAAAGAAAAATGAAGGGAGACGGATAAAGAATGGGGTTTTCTAGAGATGTCTCCTTTCTTCCTCTCTTTTCTTTTCTTTTCTCTTAATCTTTTTCTTAACCCCTTTCTCTCCCTTAATCCTTAAGAGTCCCATGTTACTAGAAGATGCCATGGAACAGAAATGACCTCATTACCCTTCTATATAAATACCCTCCACCTTGGGTATATAATTACAAGGGTTGCAACTGCCCCCATAACCCTATTCACACTAGGTCCCATACACCTTCTCATACACACACCCTCATTCATACACTGATACATACACCCACATACATACCCTTACACAATTTCACAACTCCACACAACATACACGACAATGCATCCAACCATAAGAAACACATATTCAACCACATATACATCTATATTACATTTGAAGACTATTTTGAATTGCCTTGCTGACTAGGTCAAGCTGATGTCATGCTAATGTATAAAGAAGTTGATAAAAGAATGGCTAGGATTTAATCTTGGTAAAAGAAAGGCTGAGACGAGTCTTTGGGAAAACCAAAAAACCTTAGCACATGGATCGCTGACGTGGCTAGATTCAATGAGATCTGATCACATGGATTGATGACGTGGCAGAAATCACATCCATTAAATCTAACATAAATTAACACAGCTGGATCCCACCCAAAAATTTGAATCCCCACCT
>CM061140.1:13579792-13727422 GCA_030789695.1 Scilla litardierei
CGTCATTTGACGGTGCTTAAACTTTGGTCCGTTCATCCAAAGTGGGGAGATCGATCTTGTCTCTTATAAGATCATTATCTTGTTATCGTTTGTTCTTTAATCAAGCAATTCCAAATATTTTTCCTCTCTTTTTAATTTTTCCACATTAAATTGTGAATCGATCTATGACGATTCACAACAATTGGTATCAGAGCAATACGATTCCATGGCAACGGGGACGAGAGCTTCCGTGGGCGAGAAGATCCAAGGTCTCCGCGACGATCTCAATCAGGAGATCGAGGGTTTAAGGAAAACGATGGAAGCTTCGATCAAGGATCACGCAAACACCCGAGAAGACATTCAAACGGAGCTTCGGATCATGAGAAGGGAAGTCGCGGAGTCGGGAAGGGATCTTAAAAGTTTGAAGGACGCAACGGCTGTGATTCCGGCGATGATGACAATGTTGCAAGATTTGATTAAGGAGAAGGCGGCGGATCGCGACAAGGGGAGGGCAACGGAAGAGATCCAAGGCGATTCCTGTGTCGATTCAACGAATCGGGAATTCCCGAGCCAAGGGGGGATTTCCGCGGCGGCGGTGCTAGGGTTTGGCGCGACAGGGCCCGGGGCATCAACCACAGGCCCTGTCGGGCCTGTTTGGAGGCCGACAGGCCCGCACGGCCCTCCCCAGGCCTGGGCGGGGCCTGTCGGCACCGACCGGCCTCTGGCGACCCCAATGGGGCTCGCCGAAGGCCCGGCACCCCTTTCCGGGGGTGCCCAAGGATCGCCGACCCCCATCGGGGTCAGACAGGCATCGCGACCCCCGCCGGGGGGTCGACAGCCCCAGGCGGGGGCGGTGAAGGGGCGGCGGCCCCTTTTTGCTGCCGAACGGGCCCGCTGGACCACGGGAGGGGGTCAGCAGGCCTGGGCGACCTCCCAGGGGGTTAGGCGAGCACGGTGGGGCCATTTGGGGGAGTGGCGGGCTTCATGGTGGGCCCGGGGAAGGCCGTGGGAGCTGATGGAAGCGGATGGACTTCGGGAGTGGCGATTGGAGCTCCTGTGGATCAGTTTTGGAGGCCAGGGGCGTCGCTACAAGGACCCAGGCCTGTGGGGAACCTCAGACAGACTTTTGGGGGCCTCCCGTGCTTTGGGCAGGGTACATGAGGGGGATTGGGGGGCGGGGCAGCGCCTACTCAGCCTTACGGAGGAGCGCGAGTACCCACTTTTGCACCACCACAGAGGCATCCGGGGCACTACTACCAGGATATATCGGGGGAGCCCCAGTGGCCTGAGGGACCACACGGAGGGGGTGACGGAGGGCCACCGGAGGGCTACATGAGAGGGGGTGACAGAGGTGGATGGCATAGAGGAGATACGGGACAGTTGGGCATATCAACGCCGATCGGCGTCTGCAGAAGCTGAAGATGCCAACGTTTGAGGGTACGGACCCGGACGGCTGGATTTTCAGAGCAGAGCGCTATTTCCAGGTGATGGGGTTGTCTGAGGCAGATGTGTTGCGAGTCATTGGGATCTACTTCGAGGGCAAGGCCCTGGCGTGGTACCGATGGAGGGCAGCGAGGACCCCATTCCGCAGCTGGGAGGAGCTTACAACATACATCCTGGATAGATTCCAGGAGACATCGGCGGGGGATTTCTACGAGCAGCTGTCAGCCCTGAGACAGGAGGGAACAGTGCGGGACTTCGTGGAGAAGTTCGAGCTGTTGTCTAGCAGGGTGAGGGGGGTGACAGATGAGATGCAGATAGGGCTGTTTATGAGGGGGCTTAAGCCCTCTATACGGGCGGAGCTACGGATGCAGAGCCCTCAGTGTTTGGAGGATGTCCTTCGCCTAGCTCACAAGGCGGAGGAGAAGCAGTCGGAGGAGAGACGTATTAGGGGAACTTGGGGGGCGCAGGGCCAGCGCAACTAGACAGCACAGGCACCACCTAGACCAGCTATCGGGGCACCAGCACCAGTACCACCTAGACCAGTGGCAGGGGAGGTCCGCACAGCCGTACCTGGTAGGCGCATGACGGAGGTTGATATGCGGGCGCTGCGAGCGGCGGGCCTATGTTTCAAGTGTGATGAGAGGTTCACCCCAGGTCATCGATGCGCGAGCAAGTTGCTGCAGATCGTGATCGTGCCCGACGAGGAGGAGTACCCTGAGGAGGAGGAACCTGTGATTGTGGCGGAGCCTGAGAAGGATCATGTGCACATGGACTTTGCGGAGGTGTCGCTGAACTCTGTGGTAGGGTTCACTCCGAACCATACCATGAAGTTGGCAGGGACATTGGGGGATCAGACGGTGATGGTGCTGATTGACAGTGGGACGACCCACAACTTCATCTCAAGGAGGCTGGTAGAGCGTCACGGCTTAGAGTTGAGTACGATGGAGAAGTTCACTGTGTTGCTGGGCACATGGAAGATGGAGGAGAGTAAAGGGCTCTGCAAGGGGGTGTTTTTTACACTGCATGGGTTTCAGATAATGGAAGACTTCTTGCCGCTGGAGTTGGGCAACGTGGATGTCATATTGGGAGTGCAGTGGCTGAAGAAGCTCGGGGAGATGAAGGTGAACTGGAAGCTTATACGGATGGAGTTCCAGGAGGGGGGCAAGACGGTGGTGCTGACAGGGGACCCGACCCGCTGCTTCTCGGTAGTGGCCTTCAAGGCCATTACGCGAGCGTTGCGGGATGAGGGAGGGGTTTTTGGTGGAGTGCCAGGGGGTGTTCGTGGCAGAGGAGCAGGAGGAGACACCAGAGGAGGTGGATTCGGTCTTGGAGCAGTACCAGGAGGTCTTCCAGAGCCCGCAAGGGCTACCTCCGGCGTGGGGGCATGAGCACGCGATAGTACTGCGTGATGGGGTAGCACCGGTTAGCGTGCACCCTTACAGATACCCGCACGTGTAATGCCCTACAAGCTACTGCACAAGTACTAGAGGGGGGGTGAATAGTACTTTAAAAATAACAAGGAGTATAATTCCTAATTATAGTGCAAACAACTACCAAATCAATTTGCGGAAGCTTAAATTGAATGACAACAACAAAATTAACAATGCTAACAAAAGATGTTACTGGGTTCTGATCCACCCAAGTCTCTCCGACTTGTTCCCGGTGATCCTACGTCCCAACCACCCGGATCCCCTCCGGATATTTAGGTTAGAAACCCTAACCCAAGATTTCCACTATGATATCTTGTGAAAAACCTTCACAAGATCAAATCATACATGCAATGGCAATAGTGAATCCCACAACCCGGGATCACAACCTTCTCTCACAACCGAGAGAATCAATAAGCAATATAAACAAGTTTATAATGAAATAAACAATCTTACCACAAAATCCTATATCTTGAGTTTTCTTACCAAATAGGTGCAAGGAGGGATTTGGGGAAGATGAAGTCACCAAGACCTAGCACCAAAGAAATGACCAGCAAAGGGTGCCTAGGAGTGATTTGGAAACTTGAATCAAGCTAGAGCTTGAAGGGCTCATCAAGAACAAACTTCTCTCAAGATGGATTCTAGATCTAGAAAGTGAGAGAATGGATTTCTTGTGAGGAAGAGAGCGTTGGAAATGAGTGAGAATGGCTATCTCTTTCAATCTCAATGAATCTCTTAATGACAGCTCTTAACCTTAGAGAAATGACCTAGGTTCGTATTTATAGGATCCCATAAAAACGAGTTAGGTCAAATCCCAACGGTTAGAGATCTGAGGCAACTAGTCGGTCAAAGAACAACCACTGACCGACTAGTTCATCAACTAGTCGGTCAGTCAAACAACATGGACCGACTAAGTGAAGAACTGAGAAGAAATAGAAATTCAGACCTAGAAATCTAGTCGTTCCAAGAAGACTTTCTGACCGACTAGTTTCACAACTAGTCGGTCAGTCAGTGAACGTAGACCGACTAAGAGGCAAAAGCAAATAGTCTGAATATAAATTGACTTAGTCGGTCCAAGAACAAATGTTGACCGACTAGATTATCAACTAGTTGGTCACCAAACGTTCTTAGACCGACTAACGATAAACAATAGCTTAGGAGAAATTTGGCATGTACAGTAAATCACAACTAGTCGGTCAAAGAAGCATCACTAACCGACTAGTTCACAAACTAGTCGGTCGGTGAGTCAACGTAGACCGACTAACTGTAAACAGTACTGAACAATAAAAGATTAACTCAAACTAGTCGGTCCAAGAAGCTTTGCTGACCGACTAGATCACCATTTAGTCGGTCAGTACTTCTTCTTGTACCAACTAACATGCACAAACAAGTCCGAATCGAAGCGCGATGCTTCGAGGAAGTTAGAGTGGACTTGTACTAAGATCCTAGAGCTACGATATGAGCGATATGAAGATAGAATCGTAAGATATACTCAAGGCTTAACATTCTATAGATCGAAGCTAAAAGACTATAAATAAAACCTTAATGAACGGTCTTCGAGAGCTTCGATCAATTCTTCATGACTTCCAAAAACGGTCCAAGAGCTTCAACGAAGCTTTAGGCAATGAATACGATCCTTGAGAAGTCTTGAGATGTCGCTTTGATTGTTCTCGTGAATTTGGCGACGATCTCCAATACTGCGCTCACATATTGTTAGTTCATGAATTATTTATGTTTGCTCATCATCCAAAACCAAATCCGGGGAGTCCAATATTCAACATTCTCCCCCTTTTTGGTGATGACAAACCAACATAAATAATAATAAAAAATAATGATTCAAATGTAAAATACTTACTCCCCCTGCATTGATGACACGTTAATTCCAAAATGAATATATATAAATTGCATTAATCAGACGAGTAAGATATATAACGAGAATCGATTTTTGAAATATCGGATTTTGAAAATCCTTATATATATCTTAACTCCCCCTGAATCTAACACATCAAATTAGAATCTTGGAAATTGAGTTAAATTTTCATTTGCCCTATTTATTATCATTATCTCTCCCCCTTTGGCATTATCCCAAAAATGGGGGGCATACAACGACAACAACTAGGAAAAGGAAAATCCAAACATCGGGAGTCGTAGATATTGACGATGGACATAATTGACACCAAGGGAAAAGAGACGAAATCAAATCAAAGTGTGTCAAATTCTCCATTATCAAAAAGCGTAAATTAAAATCATCAAAAATACCAAATATTTATTCATTTATTGAATAATGAAACATACTCTCCAATATTCAATATTCTTGGTTAAATGTGTCCATGGAAAACAATTCTATACAATTATAAAAATATAATCTATTTAACCAAGGTATCAAGCGTCGAGCGATGATTTCACATATCATATGCATTGAACGAATATTAAATGTGCACGACGAAGTAAAACAAAAAGAGCATCGATGTATATATATATATGTGAATACCAAGAGTACATCCAAAACTCACATCGAGTACATCATATCAAGTGCAACATACCATCTATATAAACATCAAAATACAACAACATCATCAACACATCAACAGCAACACCCAAAAAAACATCAAAATACAACACCGACATCCATATAACCAAAATACATCAAAACAACCCCAACACTCCATCCTAACCCAAAGTACTCTCAATAAGATGTATCATCCAATGAGCAGTGGAGAGTCCTCGAAACAGACGATCACGAGGAAGTGGCTGGATCTGCAGTCTCCGTGGGTCCAGTCGACGGAGTGGACTCAGGCTCTGCAGGGAGGAGAGGCGTGTCAACAGACGGGATCGTCGGGGCAGGGGTGGAGACATCGACGGTAGGCTCAACGGCTGGGGTCTCAACAGGGACAACAACAGTCAAAACAGGAGCAGGCTCGACAGCAGGGGCAGCAGCAGCATCAGAAGTCTGATCCACTGGTGCAGAAGTCTCTGGAGCACCGGAAGAGGTGCCAGCTCCAGGAGCAGATGTGGTAGCGGCAGCAGCAGCAGTGGCCTCAGCGCCACGAGCAAGAGAGGTGACCAGCTCATCAATATCCTCAGCGTCCATCTCCTCATCCTCAGAAACAGGAGGAGGAAGCTGGACGCCCATCAAGCTAGCCATACGACAAACTACCTCCTCGGTACGAGCCAAACGCGACTCGTGCCGACGAAGTAACCGAACGACATCATCAAGTGTGGTGGGAGGTCGAGAAGCAGCAGCTGCAGAAGGAGTAGTGCCCTGAGACG
The DNA here is from genome assembly GCA_030789695.1 of Scilla litardierei. Lineage (NCBI taxonomy): Eukaryota > Viridiplantae > Streptophyta > Magnoliopsida > Asparagales > Asparagaceae > Scilla > Scilla litardierei. Next base: position 13,585,912 of record CM061140.1, read on the forward strand.
CAGAAGGAGTCGTCCGCTGCACGTGACGGAGTGCCGCAAGAGATTTCTTTACGGCCGTCGCGTTCAGTGGAGGACCAAGAGGACGCTCGTCGTCAGGAGGCAGAGGGACACGGAAATGACGAAAAACCAAGGTCAACAGACATGGATACGGGATATGCGCAGATTTAGTGGTCTTGCGAATACACTCGAAAGAGTCCATCTTATCGAGTATAATGCGAGCCCAATTAATCTCGCTACCCATAAACAGAGCGTAAATCAATTTCAATAACGGCTGAGATGGAAGTGAAGAAGATCCATACTTGGGAAGAAGGCATGATTTTAAGATCAGGTTAATCACCTACGCATTCGGCTTGAATGATTTCGAAGGGACGCCAATGAACGCGGGGGGGGGGGATAACCTGGAAGATTTCACCTAGGGTAGGCTGATCGAGGGTGGAGATATCGTCAACAGAAATGTCAGACGGGAGGAGGCCACACGACGAGCAACCTATCAGCTCCCCCAAGATCTCTGCCGTGATGACTATAGGAGTCCCCAAAACAGAAGTCTCGATGGAGTGAGACTCATCGTACTGACCTCGGACACGATTGGCATAGAATAATTTGACCAGGCGAGGATAGGGTCTAGGGTTCGCCTTAGGGTCGTAGCGAAGGTAGTCCAAAAGGCCACTATACGATAAAAGATCGGCAATGCCAAGAAAATCAGAAAACTGAACGTAATGCTCCAACAGCAGTGGGCAGTGCTCTATACGGTTGTACGCTGCGAGACACTGAGGGTCGTCGCGGCACAACGATATATCCACACCGCCGACTGGCATAGGAGCTTTACCCTTAGCCTTACGGGTCTTAGGAGGAGGTGGAGGAGGGGGTGGAGTAGGTGCCTTCTCGGGATGTTCAGGAGTGTATTCTTCCTCGGAATCATCCTCGGAATCACTACCTGAACGCTCACCGGGAGGGGTAGGAGCACGAAACTTTTTGGGTTTAGCTCGGGGCTTGGAAGATTGGCCGGTAGGTTTGGGCTTGGTAGTTCTCTTCCTCTTCAACGGTGTTGAAAACGAAGAGGGGGGGCGTGTGGTCTTGACCCTACGCTTAGGAGGGGTCGAAGCGGTCGGAGCATCAACGGTCATGGGGGATGCCCCAGAAGATGTAATCGGGATTCTCGTTCGTGCCATGATCGCGGCACAACGAGTACAAACAAGCGATGGGATAAGATCAAAGACCCTAACTTCAAACCTTAGAACCTAAGACAATCAAGCCCTAAGAGAAAATCCGAAACCCTAGAACCTAGATGTGAAAACAAGATCTAAATTAAACCCTAGTGATGCAAAATGAGATCTAGGAAGGAGGGATATACCTAGGGGAGTGGTCGACGGCGACGGGCGGCGGAGATGGCCGGAAAAGTGGCCGGAAATCGACGGAAGTCGAAGGGGTTTCGATCGGGGAGAGGGAGTTTTCGGGCTGGAGAGAAGAAGTAAACCGACTAAATGAAGAAACAGCCGGTTTGAGAGAGATTAAGTCGGTCGAGAATGCGAAAAGACGCGTTTGCCCTAACGCACTTAGTCGGTCACAGTTCAAGCACTGACCGACTAGATTACGATCTAGTCAGTCGGTCAATGAGCTTAAACCGACTAAGTCGAAACAGAGGCAAACAGAAAAATCTAGGGCTAGAGTTAGTCGGTCGCAGTATAATCACTGACCGACTAGTTTTCAATCTAGTCGGTCGGTAAAAGTACTATGACCGACTAAAAGAAGGAAATGACAATAAAAAGTTTAAAGCTTGAACTAGTCGGTCTGAGTTCACTAGCTGACCGACTATATGGGCATCTAGTCGGTTGACTAATGAACTGAAACCGACTAGAAGAGTCCAAAAGTTGATAAATGAGTTCTCTTCATAAACCATTTGGATGAAACATCTTAACCCTCTCATTAGTCATCTAAACTACCCCATAAAACATCGAAATCTTAAATACGACATGCAAATAAGAATTCGAGCAAAAATTTAAACATATCACATAAAATTCCCAAAAATTCAGTAAATCTAGCATGAACGAAATATCACGAAATATAATAGCATGCAAGATAATTGAATGAAATATGAATCATATATCTCGGATTCACCCATAATCCCCAATTCTCGACGCAACCGCACAAAGGAGTCTTCCTTTAGGGGTTTCGTGAAAATATCGGCGATTTGCTTTTGGGTTTCAACGTACACTAATATGATGTCCTTTTTAGCAACATGATCATCTAAGAAATGGTGTCGGACATCTATGTGTTTAGATCGGGAATGGTGCACCGGATTCTTTGAAAGACAAATAGCACTTTGGTTATCCACCATGATAGGGCTAGTATCACAATGAATACCAAAATCCTTCAGTGTGTGTCTCATCCAAAGAACCTGGGCACAAGCGGCACCGGCGGCAATGTATTCCGCCTCGGTGGTTGAAAGTGATACCGAATTTTGCTTCTTGGAAAACCAAGAGACAAGGGAATTTCCTAGAAAATGGCAAGTGCCACTAGTACTCTTCCTGTCGGATTTGCATCCCGCATAATCAGCGTCACTATATGAGACTAACTCATATGTGCTAGATTTCGGATAAAGTAATCCAAAATCTAAAGTGTAACTTAGATAGCGAAAAATACGTTTAACCGCTACTAAGTGAGAATCCTTAGGTTGAGACTGATAACGAGCACAAATACAAACGGCAAACATAATATCGGGCCTACTTGCGGTAAGATAAAGTAAACTACCTATCATACCTCGATATAGACGAATGTCTACATCTTTTCCGCCCGTATCTTTATCAAGATGCGTTGTAGTGCTCACAGGAGTCTTTTTCCCGGAGGCATTCTCCATTCCAAATCGCTTTAGCAACTCCACCGTGTATTTTGTTTGGTGGATGAAGATTGCATCGTTCAATTGGCGAATTTGGAGACCTAAGAAATATTTGAGTTCGCCCATGTGGCTCATCTCAAATTGCTCCTTCATAACATTAGAAAACTCTTCGCAAAGAGTGAAGTTAGTAGCACCGAAAATGATATCATCAACATAAATTTGAACTAATAAAATATCATTATTCGCATGCTTAACAAAAAGTGTAGAATCGGCTTCGCCCATTTTAAAATTCAAATCCAAAAGAAAATTCTTTAGGCGATCATACCAAGCTCGAGGAGCTCGTCTCAAACCATAAAGAGCTTTCTTTAGTTTAAAAACATGATTTGGAAATTTTTCATTTATGAAGCCCGGAGGTTGAGAAACGTATACTTCCTCAACGACATCTCCGTTCAAAAATGCACTTTTAACATCCATTTGAAATAATTTAAAATTTTTATGGCATGCATAAGACAATAATAGTCTAATTGATTCTAATCTAGCTACCGGAGCGAAGGACTCTTCGAAATCGATACCTTCCTCTTGTCGATAGCCTTGAGCTACTAACCGAGCTTTGTTCCGAATGACGACTTGGTTTTCGTCGGTTTTGTTCTTGAAGATCCACTTTGTCCCTATGACGGTGTGGTTCTTCGATGGCAAAGGAACAAGCTCCCATACCTCATTCCTCTCGAATTGAATGAGTTCCTCCTCCATGGCAAGGATCCAAGCACTATCTTCGCACGCTTCAACTATATTCTTTGGCTCTATCGATGAGGCAAAGGCACAATTGGCGAAGTGGTGGACTTGCGATCTCGTCTTGACTCTATCTTGAATATTGCCAATGACTTGCTCATGGGGATGGTCGCGAACGGTATGAAGCCGCTTGGGAATACCTTGATCACTAGGCACATCCTCAACAACTTCATTAGTCGGGTTAGTATCAATAGAATCAATTGAATCAATAGACTTAGAAGTTTCAAATGAATCACATAAAACATCCATAGAGTCATCATCATTTGAAATTCTAGGAGTAATAAAATTCTCATTAAAAGAGACATGTAGTGATTCCTCGATCGTAGAGGATCTTTTGTTGTATATCCGGTAGGTTTTGCTACGTGAGGAATACCCAACAAATATCCCCTCTTCCGATCTCGGATCAAACTTGTCCAAATTATCATATGTGTTTTTAATAAAACATTTTGCGCCGAAAACACGAAAATGTTTAACTTGAGGCAATCTACCAAACAACAATTCATAACATGTTTGTTTGGTGCCGGGCCTCAAAAGTATTCTATTAAACACATAGCAAGCGGTGTGTACCGCTTCCGCCCAAAATTGATAACCAAGTTGACTATCTTCGAGCATAGTGCGAGCATACTCCACAAGCGTTCTATTCTTCCTCTCAACAACACCATTTTGAGGAGGTGCGCGAGGGAAAGAAAACGTGTGAGTAATTCCAAGATCATCACAAAAATTTGAGAAAGACTCATTCTCAAATTCACCCCCATGATCACTACGAATAGTGACAATGGTGGTTCTGATGAGATTTTGTACTTTCTTCACAAATATCGTGAAGTTTTCAAAAGCTTCATTTTTATTACATAAGAAAAATACCCATGTAAATCTAGAATAATCATCGACGATGACAAGTCCATATCTTGCATTTCCTAAGGAAGCAACTCTAGTTGGCCCAAATAAATCTAGATGTAATAGCTCTAGTGGCCGTTTCGTAGAAATGCTTTTCTTAGGTTTAAATGAAGATTTAGGAAGCTTGCCACGTTGACAAGAATCACAAAAACTTTTCTTTTAAAAAACGAGCTTCGGAAAACCTTTAATGGAATTTAATTTTGAAAGCTTATAAAGTGTTCCAAAGTTCACATGTCCAAAGCGTCGATGCCATAAGTGTTGTTCACTTGTGTTGGCAACGAGACATTGTTCATATGACTTAGGAAGATCCAAAATATAAATATATTTATGGCGTGTGCCGGAAAATAATAACTTATTATTATCATTTGAAATATGACACAATCCTTTCGCAAAGCTAACTTTGTAACCTTTGTCACAAAGTTGGCTTATTGAAATAAGATTATGATTTAAACCATTAACTAGATAAACATCACTAATTAAGGGTTTAGACGGGTTACCCACTTTACCAACACCGACGATGGTTCCGCTCTCGTTGCCTCCAAATACGACGCGGTTTCCATTTGCAATGGGAACCACTCTGGAGAGCAATTGAGAGTCACCCGTCATGTGTTTTGAACACCCGCTATCGAGTATCCAATTCCCTTTGGAGCTAAATTTAAATTTGTTGCTCCTTTTCTTTTTCTTTTCCTTGAGTACCTAAAGATAGAACATTTCATATCATGGTACCCAAGGTCATTGGGTCCTCAAAGGTTAGACCTTTGGAAGCCAAGTCCAATTGGACTTAGACTTCCCCACATAATTTCTACTATGCACAACATCCGAAAAATAAGCATTCATATATACTTGTTTTTCATCCATGCTTGTGTCCTTTGGGCTCCAAATAGTGAAAATCTTGGGAGCCCTCATCCTATTGGGTGCATGCATGCGACGTTGATTTCTACGTGATGCATGTTGTGGATAGGCATACGGAACATGATGGAATGGTGCACGACGAGAATCATTCATATGATGAGGTGTGTGAACATATGCATGTGTGGGAACACGTGCGTGAGGGTGTCTCACATGGTGTGCACGTGCCCGAGAATGTGTTGCATAAAAATCATCATATGTGTGAGACGGTGGAGTAGGACGTGTGTTCCTACGTGGCATGGTATTGGTGTACATATAAGCATGCCCCTTCTTTGGAGGTCCACCCAAAGTGGGTTTCTTTCCGAAAGAGGGTGTGGACGATGTGGAAGCACCATTGGTAGAAGAACTACCAATAGAGTGTTTGCTGCCACTCGTAGAGTCACCGGAAGTTGGCCTAACAAAAGTAGTGGCCGCTTTGGATGGACATCCCATCGTATACCCCAAACCAATGTGGTGATTGGCCGGAAGTAAGTCACTTAGGATTTTATCCAAATGGTCCTTACCCTTGTTGAATTTATTAATTCGGCCTAATGTGTTCTCATATTTCTCTTTGAGAGAACGCATAGAAGTATCCAAGTTTGATACTTGCGATGTGAGCACATAAACACGAGATTTAAGATTCTCATTCTCAATACTCAAAGTCGAGATTTGAGAAGTCAAATCCGCTATCCTATGTTCTTCCGGATCATCAATGCTAACATGTTCAAGTTTAGATTTGAGATTAACAATCTCATTTCTTAACTCTTCAACAACGGTGTCGTTGTTGGTGATGATAGTCTTAGGCGAGGTTTGAATGCTTGCTAGGTCATCTTTTACTTTAGTATATCTATTTACTAATTTAGTGTATTTGGACCATAGTTGAGAGTTAGCATTCCTAAGATCATCCATAGTTACCTCATCGCCTTCGTTGTCGCTATCATCGGAGGAGGAAGATCCTTGATCATGCTCCTCTCTTGCCATGAAGCACATGTGCGCTTGCTCCACTTTCTCATCGTCCGACTCTCCGCTTGAGGAATCATCGGAGTCGGTGAATGTTGCTCCGACAAGTCTCTTTTTATACCCCCTTTTGTACTTCTTGGACTTGTCGAACTTCGGCGCCTTTCACTTCTCCTTTTGCTTGTTTTGAGGACAATCCGCTTTGATGTGTCCTGGCTTATTGCATTTAAAGCACAAAGGTGGAGAGGCGTTAGTAGAAGTAAATTTAGATTTTTGTTTGAAGTTACCCTTTCGGAAGAAGCGATTGAACTTCTTTTCCATGAGTGCAATGGATTCCATGTCCATTTCTTCTTCCGAGTCCTCATCTTCGGTAGAGGTGGATGAAGCCGCCTTGAATGCAATTGCCTTTTTCTTAGGCACGTCTTGGTTCAAATAGGACTTCATCTTTTCTTGTAGCTTCACCTTGCTATCTTTGCGTACCTCGTATGACATCAAAGTACCCATCAATTGAACTACGGTATACTTATTCATGTCATTACCTTCCTCGATGGCGAAGATACGTTTCTCCCAAGAAGAAGGAAGTCCTTCGATAAGCTTCGAACACTTCTCCTTTTGGGTGTAAGTTTTGCCGAGAGCTTCCAACTCGTTCATTATGTCGACGAAGCGAGCATAATACTCCTTCATCTTTTCTCCCTGTTCCATATGAAACAATTCGTAATCTCTATTGACTACTACGAGTTTAGAATCTCTTACCCGACTCGTTCCTTCATGCAAAATGAGGAGCGAATTCCAAATTTGATATGCACTCTTACATGTGCATATCTTATTAAAATCTTCGGGTTCCAATGCGCATTGTAAAGCATTCATAGCTTTGGCATTTGCAATCTCCGCGGCGACCTCCGCGGTAGTCCACTTGTCGAAATCTTCTTCGGTAGGCACATTGTACTCCGACATGGTAATTCTCCACAAGGAGGCGCTCCGGAGGAACGTTTCCATCCGGCATTTCCAATATCCATAATTGACGCCGTTGAAGAATGGAGGCCTAGTCGAGGAATGTCCTTCCATGACCGAAGACGCTCCTTCACGGTTCCTGAAGGTGCCATAGTCGGAAGGTGGACGCACGGTTTTGTTGTCATTGGCAGACATAGCTAAGTATCTGGCTCTGATACCAAATGTAATGCCCTACAAGCTACTGCACAAGTACTAGAAGGGGGGTGAATAGTACTTTAAAAATAACAAGGAGTATAATTCCTAATTATAGTGCAAACAACTACCAAATCAATTTGCGGAAGCTTAAATTGAATGACAACAACAAAATTAACAATGCTAACAAAAGATGTTACTGGGTTCGGATCCACCCAAGTCTCTCCGACTTGTTCCCGGTGATCCTACGTCCCAACCACCCGGATCCCCTCCGGATATTCAGGTTAGAAACCCTAACCCAAGATTTCCACTATGATATCTTTTGAAAAACCTTCACAAGATCAAATCATACATGCAATGGCAATAGTGAATCCCACAACCCGGGATCACAACCTTCTCTCACAACCGAGAGAATCAATAAGCAATATAAACAAGTTTATAATGAAATAAACAATCTTACCACAAAATCCTATACCTTGAGTTTTCTTACCAAATAGGTGCAAGGAGGGATTTGGGGAAGATGAAGTCACCAAGACCTAGCACCAAAGAAATGACCAGCAAAGGGTGCCTAGGAGTGATTTGGAGACTTGAATCAAGCTAGAGCTTGAAGGGCTCACCAAGAACAAACTTCTCTCAAGATGGATTCTAGATCTAGAAAGTGAGAGAATGGATTTCTTGTGAGGAAGAGAGCGTTGGAAATGAGTGAGAATGGCTATCTCTTTCAATCTCAATGAATCTCTTAATGGCAGCTCTTAACCCTAGAGAAATGACCTAGGTTCGTATTTATAGGATCCCATAAAAACGAGTTAGGTCAAATCCCAACGGTTAGAGATCTGAGGCAACTAGTCGGTCAAAGAACAACCACTGACCGACTAGTTCATCAACTAGTCGGTCAGTCAAACAACATGGACCGACTAAGTGAAGAACTGAGAAGAAATAGAAATTCAGACCTAGAAATCTAGTCGGTCCAAGAAGACTTTCTGACCGACTAGTTTCACAACTAGTCGGTCAGTCAGTGAACGTAGACCGACTAAGAGGCAAAAGCAAATAGTCTGAATATAAATTGACTTAGTCGGTCCAAGAACAAATGTTGACCGACTAGATTATCAACTAGTCGGTCACCAAACGTTCTTAGACCGACTAACGATAAACAGTATCTTAGGAGAAATTTGGCATGTACAGTAAATCACAACTAGTCGGTCAAAGAAGCATCACTGACCGACTAGTTCACAAACTAGTCGGTCGGTGAGTCAACGTAGACCGACTAACTGTAAACAGTACTGAACAATAAAAGATTAACTCAAACTAGTCGGTCCAAGAAGCTCTGCTGACCGACTAGATCACCATTTAGTCGGTCAGTACTTCTTCTTGTACCAACTAATATGCACAAACAAGTCCGAATCGAAGCGCAATGCTTCGAGGAAGTTAGGGTGGACTTGTACTAAGATCCTAGAGCTACGATATGAGCGATATGAAGATAGAATCGTAAGATATACTCAAGGCTTAACATTCTATAGATCGAAGCTAAAAGACTATAAATAAAACCTTAATGAACGGTCTTCGAGAGCTTCGATCAATTCTTCATGACTTCCAAAAACGGTCCAAGAGCTTTAACGAAGCTTTAGGCAATGAATACGATCCTTGAGAAGTCTTGAGATGTCGCTTTGATTGTTCTCGTGAATTTGGCGACGATCTCCAATACTGCGCTCACATATTGTTAGTTCATGAATTATTTATGTTTGCTCATCATCCAAAACCAAATCTGGGGAGTCCAATATTCAACAGCACGTGCATAAGGATGAGATAGAGAGAATGGTGCGGGAGATGCTGCAGGCTGGAGTGATCCAGCCAAGTGTGAGTCCTTTTTCTTCCTCAGTACTACTGGTGAAGAAGGACGGTAGTTGGAGATTCTGCGTCGATTACTGGGCGCTGAACAAGGAGACTGTCGCCGACAAATTTCCTATTCCGGTAATCGACGAGCTGCTTGACGAGCTGCATGGGGCGTCGATCTTTTCGAAGATCGACCTGAAGGCGGGATACCATCAGATCTTGATGCGGCCAGAGGACGTGTTGAAGACCGCCTTCCGCACCCATGAGTGATATTACGAGTTCCTGGTCATGCCTTTCGGCTTGACCAACGCCCCTTCGACATTCCAGGCCTTGATGAACAAGGTCTTCCGGCCTTACTTGCGGCGGTTCATCCTAGTCTTCTTCGAGGACATCCTCATCTACAGTAGGAGCATGGGAGAGCACATTGACCACCTGGAGGTGGTGTTCAGGGAGCTGATTGCACATCAGCTATACGCCAACCGAAAGAAGTGTAGCTTCGGTCAGGCGAGGGTGGAGTACCTGGGACACGTGGTGTCGGCAGAGGGGGTTGCGGCTGACAGATCGAAAATAGCGGCCATGCTGGATTGGCCGGTGCCTACTACTTTACGGGCACTGCGAGGCTTCTTGGGGTTGACGGGCTACTACAGGAAGTTCGTCAAAGGGTACAACACTATAGCGTGGCCCCTCACGGAGCAGCTGAAGAAGGATGGGTTCCACTGGGGGGAGGAGGCCACCAAGGCCTTTGAGGCCTTGAAGGTGGCGATGACGACGGTGCCAGTGCTTGCCTTGCCAGACTTTGGTAAGGCTTTCGTGGTGGAGACTGACGCGTCAGGGTATGGTTTGGGGGCGGTACTCATGCAGGAGTGGAGGCCCATAGCCTATTTCAGCCAGGTGCTATCAGCTAGGGCACGGCTGATATCGGTCTATGAGCGGGAGTTGATGGCCATAGTGTTGGCGGTACTGAAGTGGAGACCCTATCTGTTGGGTCGGGAGTTCGTGGTTAGGACGGACCAGATGAGCCTCAAATACCTTCTCGAACAACGACTAGTTATGGAGGAACACCGGCGTTGGTTATCCAAGCTGGTAGGATACCGCTTCGAGATAGAGTACATGCCCGGGTTGGAGAACAAGGCTGCGGATGCCTTGTCTCGACGAGAGGAGTGTGTGGACTTGAGGGTTTTGTCGCGGCCCATGTGGTTGGACTGGGAGCCCATGTTGCAGGAGGCGGAGGGTGATGCAGAGTTGCAGCAGATCCGCGGGCTGTTACAGAGTGGGGGCGGAAGGGCCTACAGGATATTCATTGGAGGGGCGCCGACTACTGTACCAGGGGAGATTAGTGTTGCCGAGGACCTCTGCCTTCATACCCGTTTTGTTCCAGGAGTTCCATAGCTCTGTGACGGGGGGTCACTCGGGGGTGCAGCAGACCTACCAGAGGATGGCCAGAGAGGTGTACTGGCCAGGGATGCAGAGGGGGATTGCACGCTTAGTCGCAGCTTGTGACGTCTGTCGGCGTCACAAGTACATGGCGATGGCTCCAGCTGGGCTGCTACAGCCATTGGCGCTACCGGAGAGGGTGTGGGAGAATATTACCATGGATTTCATCGACGGGCTACCAAGTTCAGAGGGGTACATGGTGATCATGGTGGTGGTGGATAGGTTGAGTAAGTATGCCCACTTCATTCCCTTGAGGCATCCTTACACAGCCGTATCAGTAGCAGCGGCGTTCATGAAGGAGGTGATACGGCTGCATGGGGTACCGACGTCCATCGTGTCCGATAGGGACAAGGTATTCATGAGCATCTTTTGGAGGGAGCTGTTTAGGGTACAGGGTACGGTCCTGAAGAGTAGTACCGCTTACCACCCACAGACCGACGGTCAGACGGAGGTTGTCAACCGCAGCGTGGAGACGTACTTGAGGTGCTTTGCTTCAGACACGCCTAGGCAGTGGTACAGGTGGTTGGCGTGGGCAGAGTATTGGTACAACACCTCGTACTATTCGAGGGCAGGGATGACTCCTTTCAGGGTATTGTACGGACATGACCCTCCACCCTTGCTGCGTTTTGGGGACAGCCGGACTCCTGTGTCGCGAGTGAAGACGTACATGGAGGAGAGGGATGGGATGTTAGAGGAGTTACGGAAGCACCTGTTGCGGGCTCAGCAGGTGATGAAGGCTCAGGCGGACGGACATCGACGGGACGTTAGCTTCCAGGTGGGAGATATGGTCTATCTCAAGCTGCGTCCTTACAGGCAGAGATCGATGGCGAGTAGGCCGAACGAGAAGCTGGCGGCTCTTCGGTCCTTATCAGGTGGAGGCCACGGTCGGACAGGTGGCGTACCGGTTGAGGCTGCCGGCCATGTCGGCGATTCATCCTGTGTTCCACGTGTCGCAGTTGAGGAGGGCGATTGGAGACCATGCTGTTTCCTCCACTCTTCCCCCACCCTTACGGAGGACATGGAGGTGTTGTTGGAGCCTTTAGAGGTGAGAGCGGTTCGCCAGGGAGCGGGACGACGGAGAGAGGTGCTGATTTACTGGGCAGGGCTACCAGACTGCGACGCTACTTGGGAGGATTATGATGTGGTCCAGGCGCAGTATCCGGATTTCCACCTTGAGGATAAGGTGGCTCTTTTAGGGGGGGTATTGATGTGAGCGCACCTAGCGTCGCATCCCCCTCAGCTGATGGTGCACGTGGCAGTGGAGGCGTCATCACTTACGCACGTCGCAGGAGACGCGGGAGCGCGGTTTAGGCCAATTTCATAGTGGGAGGGTATTTTGGGTTTTTACCAAAATCCCTCCTCTTTCTTTATATTAGGTCTAGCTGTCATCTTTTTCCTTATGCTTGAATTGTGAGAAAACTCTCAAGCGTCATTTGACGGTGCTTAAACTTTGGTCCGTTCATCCAAAGTGGGGAGATCGATCTTGTCTCTAATAAGATCATTATCTTGTTATCGTTTGTTCTTCAATCAAGCAATTCCAAATATTTTTCCTCTCTTTTTAATTTTTCCACATTAAATTGTGAATCGATCTACGACGATTCACAACAATTAGTATCAGAGCAATACGATTCCATGGCAACGGGGACGAGAGCTTCCGTGGACGAGAAGATCCAAGGTCTCCGCGACGATCTCAATCAAGAGATCGAGAGTTTGAGGAAAACGATGGAAGCTTCGATCAAGGATCACGCAAACACCCAAGAAGACATTCAAACGGAGCTTCGGATCATGAGAAGGGAAGCCGCGGAGTCGTGAAGGGATCTTAAAAGTTTGAAGGACGAGGTCGGAAATTTCGGGCATAGTCGGGACCGGCAAGGGTACGAGATGTCGTGGGGGTGGAGACATCGATCGGGCGGCCACCTGCTGTGGCAACGTGAGGCAATGCCGGTGTGAGGTGGAACTAATGTTAAGTTTAGTGTTTTCTGGAAATGGAATTCGGAAAAAGCGAAGATGTGATCTTCTGCTCTGATACCAAATTGATGTTGGGCGTGATTGATTTATGGATTTTGATGGAAAACTTGAGGAAGATTTGATAAATTAGGGTTTCTTGACTTCTCGCCAAGGGTTCCAATACTTCTTAGTAAGGAGAGAGAATCTTTCTCGTGTTTTGAGGATTTCTTCAAATTTTAATTCATTCGAGTCTCATAAGACAAGTTTAGGGCCTTTATATAGGTTTTACAACTAACCTCTCTCTTTTCCTAACCAATGCGAGACTAAAATTCTAAAAAAGACAAACCCTCAAAAAAGACTCAAAAATAACTAAGACTCAAACTCTATTAAAATTAACAATAAAAATTAAATAAAAATAGAAAAAATGAATTTGACTTTAATTGGTCCCCAATCAATATAGCACATGTTTTGATGAACATATGGGTGAGAAAAATAAAATATACCACCAATTAAGACTTCTTGTTTCTAATCTTCCCATATAGATCCTTTCCAGGTATTCTTTCTTAACCTTTCCTTTTTTCCATCACAACAATATTCTCTTCTTTTTTCCTTTACATGAGTCGTGTCCAAGTCATGAATAATATTTAAGAAACCCATTACATAACCTGAAATAACCCGTTACGTAACGAAACTTAACCCTTTTGTTACATAACACCTATGTGTATCCTAAAATCACCGTAACTCTACGTTTTTTGTTGTAGCATACATTGCGCTAAGCAAAACTATAGCGTATTGTTACTATGTTACAACCAAAAAAAGAAAAAAAAAACATTAGAAAACATTGATCCCTTTTTTACTGTGAACTTGGATGTGAATTTCTTTTGTTTAACTAATATGTAAGGCATGATACTCTAGTTGTTAAATTATTTTAATTTATAATTTGTGTAAGACTTCAACTTGTTAGTGAAGTATTTGCTTTACATCATTTGTTATATATAAGCAATTAATCAGGATGAAACTCAGTTGTATTCTGCTTGATCAATTAATGAATTACAACCTAATATATATACTATGAGCACAATAGATCAAATCTTAACCATATAACAGTAGAATGGATCAAATCGGAATCATATAACTAATTTTCTAATTTCTAGGATCTAACCATATAACCAATTAGATTACACGGTTAATTAGGATCTAACCAACCATATAACCAATTAGATTAAACGGTTAATTCTACACTCCCCCTCAAGTTGGATGGTATATGTTTTACATCTCAAGCTTGTATATTAATCGCTCAAACATAGGCTTAAAGAGAACTTTTGTAAGGATGTCTGCAATCTGCTGTGAGGTAGGTATGTATGAGATTTCAAGAATGCCTTCGTCAATCTGCTCCTTAATGAAGTGTCGATCAATTTCAACATGCTTCTTTCTATCATGATGGACGGGGTTGTGTGAAATTGAGATTGTAGCCATGTTGCCGCACCAAACACTCATGTGACTTTGCTTCGTTATGTGTAGTTCTTCAAGTAGTTGCTTCAGCCAAAGTGCTTCACATATACCAAGAGTAGTGGAGCGGAGTTCAGCCTTGGCACTACTTCTTGCTACAACGGACTGCTTCTTACTTCGCCAAGTAACCAGATTCTCGAAAACAAAAGAGCAAAAACCCGAAGTAGACCTTCGATCATTTGGACACCCTGCTCAGTTTGCATCAACAAATACTTCAATACTTCTTATAGTTTGTTTTCTGAACATTAACCCTCTGCCAGGAGTTCCCTCTATATACTTCAAAATTCTGTTTGTAGGGTCAAGATGACATTGATATGGTGAGTGCATAAATTGACTAATACAACTCACTGGAAATGCAATATCTGGCCTGGTGTGCGCAAGATAAATTAATCTTCCAATAAGTTGCTGAAACATGATTCGGTCTACCGGTGAATCATTTGGATTAGTCTCAAGTTTTACATTCAGATCCATGGGAGTATCAACGGGTTTACATCCCATTAATCATGTGTCTCTTAATAAGTCTAAGATATATTTCCGTTGTGAGACAAATATTCCTTCCTGGTTTCGAGCAACCTCCATTCCAAGGAAAAATATTAGTTTCCCAAGATCCTTCATTTCAAATGTTGCTGCAAGATGTTTCTTGATCCTTCGCATTTCTTCAAGATTATCACCAGTGATTATAATGTCGTCTATATAGACTATCAATATGGCAATCTTATCTTTTACTCTGTGGTGACATAGAGTATGGTCAGTGTGAGCTTGCTTGTATCATAGCTGCTGAATAGTTTTGGTAAACTTATCAAACCAAGCCTTATGAGATTGCTTTAGACTGTAGAGAGCCTTCTTTAGACGACAAACCGAGCCTTCTTTATTCTTGTTGAACCCTGGTGGCAGATCCCTGTATACTTCTTCTGCTAGATCGCTGTTGAGAAAGGCATTCTTGACATCTAATTGAAGAAGTGGTCAATCTAAGTTTGTTGCAAGAGATATCAATACTTGAATAGTATTGATCTTAGCCACAGGAGCGAAAGTCTCTTGGTAATCAATGGCGTAAGTTTGCGTATATCCATTGGCCACTAGGCGTGCCTTGTACCTTTCAACCGATTCATCACTTTTGTACTTAATTGTGAAGACCTACTTGCAGCCAACTGGATCCTTTCGTGCTAGTCGATTAACTATGTCCCATGTACCATTCTTTTCCAAGGCATTGATCTCTTCTTGAACCGCCGCATGCCACTGTTTTTGTTACAGAGCTTCTTCAATATTGGTTGGTATTATTGTTTCTGAGAGATTAGTTACCAAAGCTTGCATATGTCTAGATAAGTGAGAGTATCCCAAAAAAATCCGATATAGGATGTTGAGTACACAAACGAGTACCTTTGCAAAGTGCGATTGGCATATCTAATTGTGGCAGCTCAGTGTTATCAGAACTAGAACTCGAGACAGACAAATGATGTGCTGGAGGTATCGGATCATACTTAGTTTCTACGTGCTTTCTTCTGCTGTAGGTCAAAGGAAAAAGGAGATATTTGTGGCAAAGTAGGTGGCTGTTTTGTGGTATTTTTGAAATTTCTATTTCAGAATTTTGAATGTCTTCTTGAATTTCGAATTGGAAAGAAGTTGGCTTAACATGCTGATTTTATGGAATTGGTGGAATATTCTGTTCTAAATTTAAAACATAAAAATTAGGTTGCTGATTTTGTGGGATATCAGGTTGCTGATTTTGTGGGATATTTTGGATATTTTGGTTTAAAACATGTTACTGATTTTGTGGAGGTAATATCTACCCCTGAGCCGAAATAGGTGGATTTAATTCCCAAAAGTATTCCTAATTTTGTAGAGAAATACGAGGAGAATGCGATTTTTCAAGAGGAGACTCCCCTTGGTTAGGAGAATTCAGATAAAAGGCTCGATGTTCAAAAAACGTTACATTTCTAGAGATAAAATATTTCCTTGTAGAAGGAGAATAACATCGGTAACCTTTTTTTAGAAGAGTATCCAACAAAAGCACATTTGTGACTCCTAGGATCTAACTTAGACCTAAGATGATTATGAATATGAACAAAAACCATGCATCCAAAAATGCGTAAAGGAAGATCAGAAAAAACATGAGATTTTGGAAAACATTCGTGGAGGGTGGAAATTGGAGTTTTAAACTTTAAAGCTCGAGATGGTAACCGGTTTATTAAATAGCATGCAGTTAAAATGGCACCTCCCAGAAGTGTTTAGGTAAATTGCTAGTAAAAAGCAGTGCTCGAGCAACTTCTATGAGATGCCATTTTTTAAGATATACCATTTTGTTGTGGAGTATCGACATAAGAGCTCTGGTGAATAAGAATTTGGATACAAGAGTCAAATTGTGTGACAACCATGTTTTAAAATTGCTCAAATATATGCACAATCTCAGATTTTTCACATAAAAGAAATATCCAACAAACACGAGAATGATCATCATTCATCAATAAATGAAATAAACCACATTTTATTCGAAATTGAAGAAATTCTTGAAGGACCCCATATGTCATTATGAACAGGGGAAAAAGGTTTTGAAGCATGATATGAATGAAGTGAAAAAGACTCTTGTGTGTTTAGCTAATTGACAGTCTTCACACACAAAGGTATCTGAAGAAAGAAACAACGAAGGAAATAAATGATGCATATAAGGGAAACTAGGATGGCCAAGGCGATGGAGTAACTTTATTTGGTGGTGACGTTGGGAAGGAACTGAACCATGATCAACTTGACAACAACGGACTGCAAAAGTAGCGCGTAGAAAGTAGTACAGTCCAGCCACTTCAGCAGCACGCCCAATCGTCCTCCCTGAGTCCGATCCTAAAAAACACATGAATTTTGTGAAAAATTAGCCACAGTTAGAATCCCGAGTCAGTTTGCTAATAGATAGCAAATTATACGTCTACTTGGGAACAAATAAAACATTATGTAGCAAAAGATGGGGACTAAGAGGAACAGATCTAATTCCCACTATCGGTGATATAGATCCATCTGCCAAGGTAACAGTAGGAGTACCGGAATATCGTTTGTATGAAGAAAAAAATATTACGAGCACTCGACATATGCTCAGAAGCACCAGAATCAATAATCCAAGACTCACCCACTGGGCGTGACTCGTTAATTGTAGAAGAGGAACTGCCATGTGCCATCAAGGATGTAGAGAAGGAGAACAATTGACCAATCTAATCAAGTTGGGCCTGAGTGAAGGTCATAGATGATGAGCCTCCTACATCAGATTTGGCAACACTGGAGGCTTAGATCTGTCACTATTGCGTTGGTTGCGTGGGACCCAATTGGTGGATTTGTCGTGGAGCTTCCAGCAGGATTCTTTAGTGTGGTGAGGCCGGTTACAGTGTGTACACCAGAGGCTTGCAAGAGCCACGAGAGTCAAGATATCGAGCAGCCATGGCAGAGGCATCGGAATTGAGGGATGAAGCTGAAATCGCGGAGGAATCACCAATCATAATACAGCGGCAATGTTCTTCACTACCTCCGAAAAAATAGTGTCGAGAGTCGGGAGCGGCTTAATACTTAGGATGCGACCACGGACATCATCGAGAATAGGATTGAGTCCAGTCAAAAAAATCATAGGTTCGTTCTTTTGCAAGCAATTTATGATAGATCTTATGGTTGGCGATGTCAGTCCAAGCCGACTGTGTATAGAGGTCAAGTTCTTGCCAGAGTTTGGTTAGAGAACAGTAATATTGGGTGCCTGTACCTTCACCTTGACGCAGATTTTTGGAACGTTGTCGTAGATCGAACATTTGCGAAGAGTCCTCCAGATCCGAATAAGCCACCGACTGCGTCCCATATTGCTTTCACCGTCGGGTAGAGGAGATAAATTTCGGCAATAGTGTCATCCATTGAGTGTAGGAGCCACGCCATTACTATGGAATTCTGGATGTCCCAAGCAGCAAAGAAAGAACCGGTAGAAGATGTCTTGGGAATGGAGCCATCGAGATAGTCAAAGCGGCCCTTTCCTCGAATGATGAGTTGAACAGACCTGGACCATAGAAGGTAGTTCCGGCCGAAGAGCTTAAAGCTCGTGATTTGGAATGGTAATTTATCGGAAGCAGTAGGAACGATTTTGGGGTTTGATTGAGTACTGTCCAAGGACTCATCAGAATCATCTACCCCGCTCATCCCTAAAAACAAATCTCCTCATAAGAAATTGCTGTTAATGCTTTGATACCATATACGCAATTAATCAGGATGAAACTCAGTTGTATTCTGCTTGATCAATTAATGAATTACAGCCTACTATATATACTATGAGTACAATAGATCAAATCTGAACCACATAACAGTACAATGGATCAAATCGGAACCATATAACTAATTTTCTAGTTTATAGGATCTAACCATGTAACCATATAACCAATTAGATTACACAGTTAATTAGGATCTAACCAACCATATAACCATATAACCAATTAGATTACACTGTTAATTCTACATTATACTTTTATGATTTCTTTAATGTTGCTACTCCGTATACTTTGTGATATTCATGCATGGTTGTTGCTAGTTGCTAATGAATATTGATATTTTATTTGATTTACTATTACCATAGTTTTTGTTATTTTTAGATTTTTATAATTTTTATCCTATTTATTAAAAATGTATTAGAATTATTTTTCGTTTGCACAGACATTATGATCTGACGTTGATCGATGTGATCACGATTCGACATTCTTTCTATTGAGTCCATGAGGCCGACCCTAATTTTTGGGATGAAGCCTAAAATGAAGAAGAAGAATTATGTTTCATGTTTTCTAAATTTTATTAAAAAAATCAGATATAACTCACGTTACGTGTTACATGATATATGTTGTGCGCTATTCTAAAATCTAATGTTACACCTGGTGTTATGGTATTTTTCAACATTGATCATGGAACTCTAGGGTCCAATGTCCAGAAGCGTTGTTGTGTCGGATGCGGCAAATTTTGCAAAAAAGTGAGCTTATTGGTAACACTGCTCTTGAGAGAGGATCTGTTTAGTATGCTTTGTACAAATCTTGTGAGGAAAGGTCGGCATGGTTGGTGCACATTTTGAACAAAGTAATGCATAGTGCATACTTTAGATCAGGGATGATAAAGGCAAACTTGCATTAAATTTGGTCCAAGTTTCCTAGTGCATGCTTCTAATTTCTGCTGATTCATTGGTTGCTACAATCTTCTGTCATTAACAACGTCGATGTTTTTCAACATTTTCTTTTTTCCATTTCTGTTTTCTGTTTGTGGTTTTTGTCTTTGCTAACATTTTTGTTAGGAGATGTTGCAAGTGGATGAGAAAGCTAGAAAAGTGTCCTTCAAACTTTGGAATGGTTGGGTTGGAGATATCTTTACATTTTGTTGTACTTCACATGAGAATACCCTTCTTCATGCAGAGGAGCAATATCATATCAAGCCAGTATGCAATTATGACACCATCATAAAATTTAAGTTCCAAAATTAAATAGTCATTTGTATATGGCTAGGGGAGAACGGTGGAGAGGCTAGTGATGGTGAGTGCTGTAAAGTCGAGAATCTGAGAATGAAATTGTTTCATCTTGGTCCTGTTCAAAAACATGGTGCAAAAATGTCAGGATTCAGCTATTAAACTGGTCAAAGGAAGACCAGCAAGTTGGAACAAGAGCTACTACTGGGTTAGGAATAGTCAGTGAAAGGTATGTTTGTATGTTTAGAGAATTCCTGTTGCATCGTATACAAGCATTGGTGGCCAATTTGGGTATTGTGAAAGCAGTGGATGATTTCCACAAGGGGATAAAGGAGCCATGAATGAATATAACGCTCCTGCTATAGAGATCGATCGTGTTGGAATAGAGACAACCATGGCATTGGTAAATGTCATAGCTATATCACATCCAGGACCTTCATATTTATAAAAGAACATGTTGGTACTCAAATAGTACAATATATGCCTTGATGGTTGGCAGTCTTATGTGGTAACTAATTGTTCTGTGACAGCCACTTGGATGGGGGTCTATGGCAAAAGAGCTTTCTGTCCCGTCTGGGAGTTCTGCCACCTGATGCTTATGTCCGTAAACATTGTGGTCTAATGATACCCTTTTGTGTTATGTCCTTAAACGATTAGATTGTTATTTCTAAATATGTGTATTTTGTGAGTATTTAGACTTTCACTGGTAAGTTCATTGCTTTCTTGAAATCATAAGAATGTCGTATTTAGCAATGCAATTAAATGGATTGATTGGTATAATAGATTTATTAACGGGGTTCTAGATCGAAGTAGGTTAATAATTTCTTTTGTTATCATCAAGCATATTTTGATATCCTTTAACTCCATTTTTGGATCCTTTTGTTTGTGGCAATTACTTTTCAAGTCCACATACATTATATGCATGTTTGTTCTTTGCTGTTACAGGCAATATGGTTGTTGATATATCTGTTTGCAGAACGGTAAGTTGGGAACATTTTATTTAGTTTTAACCTCTCTTATGGGCATTCCAGAGTTCTATCAAGTCTCGGCTGCGATATAGGCTCTTTTCTACAGAAAAGCTAGTTCCTTAGAACATTTAATATCAATGGCAGTAATATTTGCTATGTTGTTCGCATAAAATATTTTACTTTTGATAATATATTTTGAGATCCTTATAAATACTTTTTAATAAAATCTATATGCAAATTCTGTGATTATGAATAACTGTTTCAGAATTCGAGGGAGGTGGCCTTTGATAATTGAACTGGGCAATTGGAAGGCTTTATTTATAGATATTGGATTGAACATGAAACATTTGTTCAATTTAGCTATTCCGAACTTGGGCTGACTTGAATAATAGATGCATGATAAATGTAATAAAGAATTGGAGGACGGTTGTCTGGTCAAGTAGCACCATGAAGTGGATGATATCGATCGATAAGGATACCAGGCTTCTAAAATATGAAAATAGGATTGGCCGTGATGGAATATAGTTGCATGAATATGCATATAAAACTCTGACAATTATAGTTTGTTGAAGGAAGTTGAGTATTTGGTGTCCAATAAAAATCTACAAGTACAACTAACATGAATATGAAGCAATACACATTTTCAAAACATGTTTATTGAGTCAAAGAACATAAAGAGCAAAAATAAAATATTAGCACCATCGCAACTGCATTTCTCATGTGCTTGCAATGCGGTGTACATGCTATGCGAGGCTACATGCACTCTCTGCCCTAAAAGGTCCAATAGGTGGGTCGGTGCTTTAGAAAATGTTTAGTGGCATTACATAGGGGGACAGACCCTAGCACCTAGCCTCATAAGTGATGTTAGGTGGAAACACTTAAAAGGAAAGAGTAGTGAATCGACGTTAGGTGGAAACACTTAAAAGGAAAGAGTAGTGAGTAATTAATAACGGAGAAAGGAAAGAGAAGGGAAAGAAGCATTTCAATAGAAATATTTCAGATGTGTATACACCCATTATATGTATGCTTGGAACTCATAGCAGAATGGAGAAAGCATCGTTGTTATTGCATGAAGTAACTAAAATGGTGGGAATGGAAAGAGCCAGATGGAAAGATCAATAGGGTTGCTGTAAGCAAAATGGGTTTAGATTATGCTAATAAAATATGAAAAATGATGAAACCCAACATGCTTTAATGGGTTACGTGTGTAAGAAGGTGCTTGGATCCGTTTGAAATGCCAAGCAATTTGGGTTGCCAACTGGACACTTGGGTGTTTGTTTTATTTTTCAATAATGGTCGACACAATATTTATGGAGTCAAATTAGTTTTCGTCCGATAGCTACATTCTAACACATTGAGGTGGACCAACTACACCTAATCTAAACTGGCATGCTGGCCCTTTATAAACTAGTGCTCAGACCCATGGAGAAACTATTCTAACACATTGAGGTGGACCAACTACACCTAATCTAAACTGGCATGCTGGCCCTTTATAAACTAGTGCTCAGACCCATGGAGAAACTAAGGTAAGATAGTTGCAATGTTTGAATTCTCTGATTAGTCTCAGTATTGGCGAATAATTTGTAGTATCGAAGTATTGGGAGATGCTTGTGGACTTTAGGTATCAATTACCTTATCACGGGATAGGTATTGGTTGCAAATAGAGGTTCATCTTCAAATTGCTTGGTCTATCTATGGAGTATTGATATCATCTATGAGACTTGCCTCTTTTTCTTCACCAACTTTATCAATAGTTTGTTTTCATGAAAGATATTAATAAAATTAATCAACTCAGCTTCAAGCTGCTTTTGTTTTAGAGATTGGTGTCTTAGCCTCATATTATAATTAAAATGGCCCCATGTTATAAATGTCAGTGGAACTTGAAGAGTTTCACTTAATGCTGATAAAAAGGGTCTGTTTTGTATCATGCATGCCAAGACTATCCAAAAGCCTGATATGCATCCATGTTGGTTGATTTTTTTGGACGTTGATATTTGATTCTTAGATGATATATTTTTTCCATCCTAAGTCAAAATTCAACTTTTGGTACTTTAAATGCAAGATCTCCTCTTTCATTAATTATTACCATTTACTAGTTAATATCAATGATATCAGATGGTTTTAGGTAGATCATATCAGCATGCTGGAAATCCAATACGATATGAGCAATACCTCTCGGTATCTGATGATTTTCAATCAATTAAAATCTGCAATTTATCTCAAGTCATAGTAGGCAACACAGTACACTTCTCTTTGACAGCATTCTTTTTTTAAATCCATTGGAAAGCAGGAAACATGGGTTGTGGAACACGGGTACACCCGTCCCTGATCGCTTAACCCCGAACACGGAGAAGCCAGTGTATCCATCGGAGCCCTAAACCAGGAAAATAAAGAAAATTAAAAGGGGATAGGGGGTAGTGGGAATCGAATCTGGGCCGCCACCGAGGCAGCTGGTGATTCAACCACTAGGATGATTCAACCACTTTGACTGCATTCCTTAAAGCACAATGGTGGTGTACAAGGGCAAGGGACTTCATTTCATTAGGTGCTATTTGATTTGGACTGTCATCCAAGGACAGTGAATTGTCCTTTAGGGCAGCATGATATCATGGTTTTTTCATAGGCTATTACTTTTTTCATAATCTATTTATTTTTGTTTGGCAAATTAATGCTGAATACTAATAGCATATTCATGTTAAATCCCAGGAGTATCATGTTGGTGTACCCTAAATTACTGAATTTAAGAAGAGCCTAGATTCAAAGAGAAACTAAACTTAAAAAATCTACCAGGTCTCTTCCCCAATGGTCTCATCTCCTTTTTTTCAGTAATCTATGTCTACTTGTATTGCACAATATGGTTGCATTCTTACAATCAGTCACTCCATTTGGTCCATTTGGTCGCACACCAGAATGAGGGAGATTTTATCGCTAGGTTATATTTTCCTTGGAGTGCTTGGGTGTTTGGCAAATAGCCCTTTACGAAACCACAAATTTATTGACTTCTTTTGCAGACTGGGAACAAAATATTTAATTATTTATTTCAGTTTGTAGAGGAGTTTTGGTAGGTTTAGCTTATGCATGCAATTCAATTGTATTCAGAAGACAACCAGGTTGATTCCTAGGTAACAATGACATTAGCAGTTCATTTCAATTTCTAACAAAAATCATTACTAGTTGCTGGCATATGTCTTCGAATGTGAGAATATGCACAAACATATTCTACAAACTGATTATTTGAATGTGAGAATATGCACAATCATATTCTACAAACTGATTATTCGTACTTGAAAGATTGGTTGTCCAAGAGACAGCATCCAATGATACACAAGTGCTGCTTCACATCATTGATGGGAGAAATTTGCACTTGCAAGGGTGGAATTACAAAGAGCTCTGTAAGCAAAGGCCCATACTGAATTTTTATATATTTTTTGACGGCCTATAAAATTTTTGGTTACTTCATTAAACTTGATGTGTTGAGCTTTTTAAATAGATCTGTTATGAGATACCCAACCCATGCCAAACTTTGTCCTTAACCACCATTGCCCACATTCCTAACTTTGCAGTTTCTTTCTTTGTTGTGTGCAGCCTCTTTTTTCCCAATTACTGGAGTCTCAACAACCCTGTTGCCTCTCACTACCATAAGAAGTAGGGTACATTTTCATAAAGTTTCACATCATCTTCCTCCTCCTTCGACATCCTAGCGAAAACCTACTTCTAATGTGATCCTACCCTTCTCCTCTTCATCACTTCCCCGTACACCAAAAACGAAATTTACTGCCATGACTTTCCCAATAACTGAATTGGAACTCGAGGAAAACAATAAGGAGAAGTAGATGAAGAAAATTGGGGAAATCAGAGCTAAGGGAGAACTAAATAACAATAACTTATTTATTATTGATTCTATTTTGTTAGATAATATGTACAAGTTTTATAATTTTTTAAAGGACATGTTTAATTATTTATGGTCAAATATTGTTCTTTTCTTTAATAGGTTTGTAATAAAAAGCGTTTTGCTATAAACAGTCAAATAATAAGTCATATTTCGAGCTTTTATTCATTATCAAATATCTTTTTATTAATTTTTTAGAATATTAAAAAGAACTTTTCTGTAATTTTTATGAGTAACAACCATTTACCATTTTATTTGTAACAAAAAGAGTTTTAACTATAAATAGTCAAATAATAAGTCATACTTTGATCTTGTTATTCATCATCAATGATTTTTTATTAATTTTTTTAGAATATTAAAAAGAAGCTTTCTGCCATTTTAATGAGTAACAATCATTTATCATTTTTTGTTTGTTAAATACTCTTTTAATTTAAAACTAGCTTAGAGAGTTAATTTAAATTATTCAGCTAATAGCATCATCATTAAAACGTCACATCCTGCATAGTGTATGCTTTGTTGGTGGGATTTGAAGGATGGTGGTTCTTTTGAAAATCTCTTCAGAAAGTTCATGGTAGCTAGAAAAAGTGAAGTAAGTTCTTGATAATTTAGAGGGGAAAAATCAGTATTCATGGTAATCAACTGAAATGTTGTCGTTGAAGAAAAACACATCCTATTGAATCCCCACTGACAATTACGGGTCCACCATTGGGTTCTTGTATTTCCTTCATACCAAGGAGTACTGTATTATTCAAAAAGCAGTTCATAGAGCCATCATTAACACCAAAGTTCCTGTGGTAAACATCATACACATGATCGATTAGGTATTGTCTTCCATTTTTCGTATTATTTAAACCCACAATTTGCATTAAAACCTGCGACATGAGGATGAGTTGCTAGATTGTGTATGCTTTCTTTGTGTTTCTTATGGCCTGAAATTATTAATAAATTTGTTCCACCTTAAAAAAAAGTGCACTGCTGCCTATCAGAACGGTTGCCTAACTCTGTTATTGATATTTACTTTACTAAATAATATGGTTGGTTTGCTTGGTTTGCTGCACTCAGGCGGGAATAATGGTGGGATTCTTAGAAACCAAACCCCAATTGTTCTGTTGAAAGGTTCGGGTGTCCTTGTTTTCTTTTCCTTTCTCTTTTTTGTTTTTTGTCAACAAATGATGTAGCTGGCCTTGGATCTTGAGATTCCCATAAGCTCACCCATCTACCATCTAGCTCACTCATTTTGTTTATTACTCAGCATTATTGTTCTTTCAGGGAGTTCTAGCCTTTATTTTAATTCAGTTTTTTATACTTCCTTTACATCTATTATACAATTGAGCGATGCTTTTGAATGGGTTTGTTGACTAAGACAAAATGGTGGGTAGAACTGTTGAGATTGAATCTTAAGAAATCAGTGGATTTGAGTAGAGTCTGTAAAAAATTTAGCATGAAAACCTTAAAATTTTGGAGGAACTAAATATGAAGGAAACTAAATTTTGATGAGAACTAAATCTAGAAGAAACTAAATTTTTGAGAAAACTAAATTTTGAGTGGAACTGAATTATTAGTGGAACTAAATTTTAATTTATAATTTTAGTAATATAGTGATGTGTTTTTGCTGATTAAGACAAAAAGGTGTGTAATAAGATGGTTGAGATTTACTCTTACGAAATCAATGGTTGGGATGAGAGAGAGAGAGTGAAAATTATGGAGAGATCCTAAAATTTTGGAGGAAACTAAATCTGAAGGGAACTAAATTTTGGTGAGAATTTAATCCCGAAAGAACTAAATTTTTGCGGGAGCTACATTTTTTGATGTGAATTGAATTCTCTAGGGGAATTAAATTTTAATTTACAATTTAGTGGAAACTAAATATGGAAGGAACCAAAAGTTGGAAAAACTAAATTGGGAGGGAACTAAATTTTAGGTGAACCAAAAACTTTGGGGTAACGAAGTGACTACAAATTTTTTCTTGGTGTGATTTTGAATGGGTTTAAATTTTGGAGGTAAGATATTTCGAATAATGCTGCAATTTTTTCGTTTATTGTTTTGTGTGTGTGTGTGTGTGTGTGTGGAGGGGGCTTTTAAATGGGTTGAAATTTTTATGTGGAATATTTTGAATGCCCCATGACCTATGGTCACGGGTTATAACTAGTCATATAATATGTGATGCTTTCCTAACATTTCTGGTCTTTATCTTGCATTTTCTTTCATCTTCTTTTGATGCTCCGCTTCCCTATACATCATCATGTTGCATATATAATGCGTGTTGTGTCTAATATTATGTTTGTAGGTGCGGTGAACCGGCAGCAGAGGGCGTATTCTCAAACTTTGCAGTTCTGCTCTGTGAGTATCCTATTGAGGATTCTCATGACACTATCGACATGGGAGTGATGTATGGAGAAGACAAATATAAATCCTCTACCATCAGCATTACTGACGATGAGGAGGATGACGAGAAAGAAATAGACATGGAAGATAGGTTCTACTTCCCATCAGAAGAGAGAGAAATCGATATCTCTAAACCCATACGGGACCTGGTGCATTTGGAGATCACGTTAAATGCACTTTGCGATGTTAATTGCAAGGGTCTCTGTCTCAGATGTGGCACAAACCTAAACAGGAATCATTGCAATTGCACTAAAGAGGATGTGCAGGATGGAAATTATGGCCCTCTCAAGAACCTGAGAAAGCAAATGCAGCAGATGTGACGGTATCATTGCTCTCGTGGTGGTTGGTTCCACCATTGTTTCCAGCATCAAAGATAGGTAAATATCCTTGTTTCTTGCTATTTAGATACCCGTTATCACCTGGGAGGGCTTTGGTTATTAAAGCACTAGAAATAACCCGTGTACTGAAAAGAGCAACAAAAAAACCTCCCACGAAGAGGATGCAGTGCACGCGCGCAAATGAAAAGGAGTGAGAAATGTGGGTGTGCGTGTCGGTATCGTCGGGGGGGGGGGGGGGGGGCAAAAAGTGCAAAGGACAGGGGTTAAAATGCAAAAAACCTTGGGGGTGGCAAACCTGTAAGTAAGTGGGTGTTTTTTTGGTTGTTTTGGTGTGAATGGCAAGCATGAAAATAAGTGCGTTTGGATGGGTTTTTTCGATGGGATGCAAACACGTAAATAGGTGGCTTGGGTGTGTGGTTTTTTGCGTGAGGTGTAGGGTGAGGTGTAGGGGGGTGATGTCAGGGTCCCACCTTTGTCCGAGTCATACTTTATCACCCTTCACCATCATTTGTATAAATGATCCTTTATACAAATAAGGGATGTTGATGTGACATTTGTCCTATGTGGCAATGTCACATCAACACCCCTCCAAACTTCCCCCCATGGTCCCCCTCTATTTACAAGGTTGCCATTGACGTTTTTCCCCTTGACACACCCCCCCTATTTACATGATTGCCATTGGAATTTTCCTCCATTTTACACCCAACGATACTAGTACACACCCACACATCTCACTCCTTTTCGGTCGTGCACTGCATCCTGTTCGTGGGTTTTTTTTCGTACAGTGCAGTGTGTGCACGGGTTATCACCCATCGTCATCATTTGTATAAATGATGACCAGTCCTGTTAGATTGAATACTACTGATTCATTCAAATCTGCGAGCAGAGTTTTGGGCAGCAGATCTATATTTGAATTTGTTCACATTTCCGAAAATACAGATACACAATTATGTAGCTGCTGAGAATTTGGACATGAGTACTCTGATTCATACCCATAATTGGTAACTTGGTTGAAATTAAAGTATGCTATATGGAAAAAATTGGACGTGCTGTATGCATACTCGTTTTTGCGCTGTTGTGAGGGAAGGGGGGGAGCGAATGCTGGGAGGGCCTGCATCCCCATGCTTCCATCAAGGCAGCGCACAGCCGGGTATGCTTGGCAAGCCCTATATTTTGTTTGGCATGTGTTTATTTATGCGACGCAAATTTATCGTTGCATCCGTGATATGCAACCTACCAAGAGTTGACACACACAACAATAGATGGAAGAAGATGAATCCTGAAGGGTTGACCTTGAACCCGTGTCCAACCTTCGAGGGCCTTTTCTGTTTTCTGGGCGCAATCGCCTTTACAGGTTCAAAACTTTTTGTATTAACTCGACAGCGAGTGATGGGATACTCGTGTTGAGACAGATACACATGCACTTCAAACACCCCTTTTACCTTTCCCCCTACCAGACTGTGTGGCTTGTAATCTATGATGAACGAAGCCTTTTCTCTTTCCTTCCTCCTGAAATCCGTCGTCTTTTGGTTTTTATGGCTTTCACAGGAATCAGATGAAGTTCACGCGGTCCATCAGCTTTTTGGTTCCTATAAATATTGAACTTCAGCCGCCGAGCAACAAATAGAGGGAGAGCGAGCAGCTAAGACGGCCAGAGCAGCATCGTGTAACGTGATGGCTATGGAGGTTCCTGGTGATTGTGCGTTTGATTGTATAGAGAAGGTGGCGTCGGTGGTCGCATGGGCTCCGT
Source organism: Scilla litardierei (assembly GCA_030789695.1). Lineage (NCBI taxonomy): Eukaryota > Viridiplantae > Streptophyta > Magnoliopsida > Asparagales > Asparagaceae > Scilla > Scilla litardierei. The sequence continues at coordinate 13,614,918 of CM061140.1, forward strand.
CAGCGGAACTCTTCTTCATGCAGCTGATGCAAGGGGAAGAGGACTTCGGGTTCATGATTTATGGCTCTGCTTACTATGCCTATTACCTGCAGCGTGTCGAGCTCCTTAGGTTGAGGCCTCGCCCTATCTACACTCTTTGTTGATGGGCAAAATTTCCTGTACCTTTTCTCGGGACAAGTTGTTTTCTTTTGTTTTTGGTATGGGTTTGGTTTGGTTTGGTTTTTGTGTCATACATGTAGAGATCAACTATCTGCACCCCTACTCATAGGGGTGCATTGACTTTGATTTGCTTAAATTAGAAAGAGTATTAATTTATTTGACAAATCAATCTACATCTTTTCTATTTAGGGATAAGTTTTACACTAAATCCTATATGCACCCCTATGAGTAGGGGTGCATATAGCAATTCCCTACATGTACTAGTGTTCTGCTGCTGGACCCTGGTGAGAGTTGTACTGGCGGTGGCTTGCAGGCTGATGTTTTTTCTTTTGTTTAATTGGAAGCCATTTGTACTTGTTGTTGGGATCTGTGATGGCAATGAGAACCACTAGAGGGTGGAGAATATTGTTTACGCAGATTAAAATGTTTTTCTAAAATTCTCCCTAAGATTAAAATGGATTGGCCTAATTTTAATCTTAATCAACTAGTAAAATTGCAATAGATCAGTGGAAATAAAGAGTATGTAAGTAGTAGACTAGTAAATAGATAACAATCGTAAACACACGATCCTATCATGGTTCATTCCTCCAGGGCTAGTCCAGTTTCTAAATTTCTGTTGGACTTTAATCTACTATTGTAACAAATTGTTACAACCCAACTTGACTCCAACGAGGATTTACAAACCGCCTTGCTTACAATACAGATTTTACACCACCTCACCTACAATGAGGATTTCCCTCGCACACAACACAAAATGAGAGAATACTTACAATGCTTGAAGATACATTTAAATATAGCCTTACTTGAATCTCGTGTGTAACAATGGATCTATATGAGAAAGCTTTGATCACAAAAGATATGAATTTTGGCTCAGGCCGATCAATGGGTTTGGCCAATGAAAAGAATTGAAGGCTTAGAAAACATTAGCCAATAGGAAATTTTTTCCCCAAAAAAGTTGGGGTTTAAAATAATTTTTCTCTTTGAAAATTAAGCTTAAGAATCATGTATAAACATCTGAATAATCCCCATATATATAGAGATGATCGCTGCACAAATAAATCCCCCAAATCGCTTTCCAACTGTTCTGAAAATACACAGTCGTGTCAATCAAGGAGAAATGCAACTATGACCGTTGAGGGTCCAGTAGTCGACTCCTATTCATTTGGTTGTAAACTACTAGGCTGGTAATCGACTACTCTATTAATAGAAGTCAAATATTGGCAACTTCCAGTAACTCTCTCGAGCCTCTGTATGCTCAGTAGTTGACACCTATAGTATGGAGAATCGAAATCCTGTAATTGCAATTATTATATAGTTGCGAATCAATAATTCACCATTTTGAAAAATGGAAGCATATTAAGAAATAAAAGAAAACATCACAAATGTAATATGGAAAAAAATACTTGCTTATTTAGCTGTTTGCTTCTAGGGGGAAATTATATGATAATACTAAAATTAATTTACACAAATGGCCCAACCCGGTTAGTGGGTATCCACCCATTATGTAACCCTATTACTATAAATACAGGGCTACGGGGTTCCGTAGCCGCCATGGTTTACAACACGTTATCAGCACGCTCAAAGCTAAGCCGAACCCCTGCCGACGGACGGACGCGACGGACGGACGCGACGGACGAACGCGACGCGAACGGGCTTCCTTCACCGAACGTCGCTAGATCCGGCGGGTAGGATCTAGAGGTAACCCTAAAACCCTAGATCTAAAATTTCATATGCGCATATGTCTAGATCCAAAATTCTTGGATCGATTGTTTAATAAAAATCAAGGTTTTTATTGATGAAAAATCAAATTTTTACAATAAAAACGTTTTGTTGGAGATTAAAAATAGATTTTTTCCACTAAAAATTAGATTTTTATCCCCAAAAACCATGAAACCCTAGGGGATTTTCTCGCCGGAACGCGAATCCCCCCTAGATCTCGCCCGCCGCCCGAAGCGGCGGAAAAAACCCTCGCCCGCCGCCCGAAGCGGCGGCAAAACCACCCCCGCTGCTGAACGGCGGGCGGCCCCGCCGCCAGCAGCGGCGGGCCAACCCGCCGCTGCCAGCGGCGGGCGGCCCCGCCGCCAGGAGCGGCGGGCCAACCCGCCGCCAGCGACGGCGGGCCAACCCGCCGCTCCAGCGGCGGGCGGCCCCGCCGCCAGCAGCGGCGGGCCAACCCGCCGCCAGGAGCGGCGGGCCAACCCGCCGCCAGCAGCGGCGGGCGGCCCCGCCGCCAGGAGCGGCGGGCCAACCCACCCGCCGCTGCCAGCGGCGGGCGGCCCCGCCGCCAGCAGCGGCGGGCCAACCCGCCGCTGCCAGCGGCGGGCGGCCCCGCCGCCAGCAGCGGCGGGCCAACCCGCCGCTGCCAGCGGCGGGCGGCCCCGCCGCCAGCAGCGGCGGGCGGCCCCGCCGCCAGGAGCGGCGGGCCAACCCGCCGCTGCCAGCGGCGGGCGGCCCCGCCGCCAGGAGCGGCGGGCCAACCCGCCGCTGCGACGGCGGGCGGCCCCGCCGCCAGGAGCGGCGGGCCAACCCACCCGCCGCTGCCAGCGGCGGGCGGCCCCGCCGCCAGGAGCGGCGGGCCAACCCGCCGCTGCCAGCGGCGGGCGGCCCCGCCGCCAGCAGCGGCGGGCGGCCCCGCCGCCAGCAGCGGCGGGCCAACCCACCGCTGCGACGGCGGGCGGCCCCGCCGCCAGGAGCGGCGGGCGGCCCCGCCGCCAGCGGCGGGGGCCGCCAGGAGCGGCGGGCGGCCCCGCCGCCAGCGGCGGGCGGCCCCGCCGCCAGCAGCGGCGGGCGGCCCCGCCGCCAGCAGCGGCCGGCCAACCCGCCGCTGCCAGCGGCGGGCGGCCCCGCCGCCAGCAGCGGCGGGCCAACCCGCCACTGCGATGGCGGGCGGCCCCGCCGCCGGCAGCGGCGGCCCCCCCCCCACGCCGCAGGCAGCGGCGGGCCCCGCCGCCCGCAGCGGCGGGCCCCGCCGCCCGCAGCGGCGGGCCCCGCCGCCCGCAGCGGCGGGCCCCCAACCCCGCCGCCCGCAGCGGCGGGCCCACCCACGCCGCCCGCAGCGGCGGGCCCCGCCGCCGGCCGCGGCGGGCCCCACCCCCCGGCAGCCGCTCGTATCGGGCCCCCCCGGTGCGCGCTCATGCCCGGAAACCCTAGCCGCCTGAAGCGGCAATCCGCGCGACCAAAAACCCTAACTAGGGTTTGACCCCGAAATTTTTTTTTTTTTCGATTTTCAAATCTTTTTCAGATTTAATTACGATTTCGTTTTCGTCAAAATCTGTTAAATTACACAATTTTTATTCATCGCATTTTATTCGGATTATCTGATTATTTACGTTTAATAATTAGGAAGATCCTGCGACCGCTCTGCCGTTAGTCAACTAACCTAACGGTGTATGACGTTGCCTAGTGGTCCAATAATTATTAAACGAAAAATTTTCATTTCCATTATAAAATGCCTGTGATGATTAATTGTCTGTGTTAATCGTCTGCTATGATATTAAATGCCTGCCGCATTTTTCTACGATGTGATGTATATTTTTTGTTGCCTCTAGCATGAATTTCCACTTAAACACTATAAATGCATGCGTAGAAAATTATATGCCCGTCGCATATTTAATGTTCTGTAATAAACATTTTATCTAGCATGCTAAAATCTTTTTGATGTATTTTTAATGCCTGTAGCATAAATATATGTCTAAGATAAAATTATTTATATACCTGCAGAATATAAATAGCATATGTATACATCATAATTGTTTCCATTCTGGTTAATTGAGCACAACCTTTTATTTTAATGGATTTATATTATTTGTATGATATGCTCATGACATGACAATATTTTATGACAACAAACCAATAATGCTTTCAATAAATTTTAACATCATATCCTAGTTGACAAAATGAACCTGGAGTTCAAAACCAAAATGAACCTGAAGTTCAAAATCAAATCAAAAGTCAACACCCTTTCACACTAATAAAAATTAACAAGTACGAGGGATTATACGAAAAACATTTATGCGATTTCTTTTAGAAATACGCATTTCGCGGTAAATAGATCTCTCAGATCCACGGTCTGTATAAACCGATATTGACACCAGCAGTTGTCATAACACCGCCAAACTCTTTTGAGTAATCTCACTTTACAAGGTATGATTCTTGAATCTAACCTTATTTTTTTAAGCGTACGCCCGAAGTCGTGGCTTAATAGATAAGTGAGAAATTATAAAATTCGTACCCACGTAATTGTTTCCCCTAGAGTATGATCCTATATCCACACAATACTTGAATGACCCAATAAAAATGGCCTGAAGACCATACTTGAGTTTTCAAATAGACCTTTATAAGTCTATCATAAACTAGAAAGTGGAAAAATAGAGACTAACTCATTTCCCTTGTATGTGTCTACTTCGTAAGACCAATAATCATTCTTCCTTATAAACGACAATAAGGAAGACTGAAAACATGGGAAGTCTTGAATAAAAATAAGAAAGGGAAGATATGATGTATCTCGATATGGAGTATGCAATGGCAACCCAATATCAGACCAGAAGTTCTGAAAAGACCCATAATGCTTCTTGCAAAATTAATGGGCATTACAGTATGCCATATAAAAATATATACATATCTAGTCTAAACGACGAAAGTCAAATTGACAGTATGTATAATTCGCTACTTCCCGAGGATAAATAAATTTTGAAAATAAATTTGATCTGTTGTCATAATATGAGTCTAAAATGAGCACAATTGTGGACGTATACTTTCTAGAACCCACATCATACTATGAAACTTGTTGCTCTAACATAAATTATTAGTAGTATTCTCTTGCAGTATATATGTGCTTTTTACGCATTTTATTTTACTGTAAATGACTTGTCATCCTGAATACTCCTAAATAGAGGATGCCATTGACTCCCTACACTCCATATATATGGCTGATGATATACCTTAGAGTACTCATCTATATATCCTCTTAAAATGGTCATAATCAAAACCTTGTTATCCAACCGCAGTCTAGATTATTATTAATCACAACGGACATATTACATTACTAGGATATTGGTTGGGCTTTTACTTACCCTCATACCACCCTCAAAAATGCCGCAGTGGAACTTATTCATCGGGACTAACCCTCCTAGATGAATATGTTCCGAGATCCCCAAACGGGGGAGGCATTAGAGCACATCTTATAGATGGAGCCTTGACGGGTTCATATCCCTAGTTTTATGCTCAACTTCATTGAAGTCGAGCTATTTGCGGATTTTTGGGATAACACTGGGAAATCAATATAACAACTGGAAGAAAATTGAACACCCTGAAGCTTTGTGTTCACACCCAGAAATGGGTTATATGTAAATCATTAAAATGATTTAAACGGATTACTTATCCACTAGAAATCCAGTTGTAAGGTGACCACGTGGGAGCATGCAAACCATCAGAACGCCCCCTTAGAAACTATTTATATGAGCCTGATCACCTCATATAAACAGTTTCCGAGAACCCCTAACGGGGGAAGCGTTTAGTACACATCTTATCGATGGAGTCATGATGAGTTTACATCCCCATATCACCACTATGGACCATTTAAAACATTAACACATATGATCTGATTATCATGAATAGTGATGAGATCCTGACGATCCACACTTATGAAACTGTTAAACAGTTATCAGACATAGCTATTGACAACATAAATATTGTCAAATTCACACATCCCTGCTACTAAAAATCCAGCTAGGATTGACATACCAACTATAATGGATGCAATCTACCAGTAGCAGAAGTGGATATCCTCAATGAATGAGAGGACATACCACGAGACCCTTAAACAATACCACCACAGGAAAGTGAGCTCATCTCCATATCCTCTCCCTTTCCAGAACCTCCAGAAGAGATAAATCTGGAATAAATTGAATAATGTACGTACACGGAGAGGTATTTGGATAAAACACACTTGTCGACAATTACTCACATTTCATTTTGCTATTGATATCGTTCACAATCTCCGTTTCCTGAAGCAAACGCAGAAATTTGGCCAAATTATATGGAACGAGGCAATAATAAGTTGAGCTGGACTCACTTATGAAATGTGAAGTGTTTGGACCTGAAGTCCTGATATCAAAAGATATCAAACCTGTGGGCTACCGAGTATTGTATAAATAAATAAAATCGTATGCTAAAAGCAAAACGCTATAGCCTTAGAGGTTTATTTCGCAGAAACCAGGAAGTAACCATGTAAGAAGAGTTTAACTCACTTACAAAAATTAATTAAACTGATGCATCAGGCTCCCTGGTCATAGTTGCGAAAACCATACGATTGGCAAAGATAATTTTAGGCTATGTTGCTATGGATGATGTGACAACATACCCTTATGAACAATCATCCTGAAGATGAAACCTTCATCCTGAAGATGAATTATCATCCTGAAGATGAAACCATCATCCTGGAGATGAAACCTTCATCCTGAAGATGAATTATCATCCTGAAGATGAAACCATCATCCTGAAGATGAAACCTTCATCCTGAAGATGAATTATCATCCCGAAGATGAAACCATCATCCCGAAGATGAATAATCATCCAGAAGATGAATAATCATCCAGCAGATGAATTACCATCCAGAAGATGAAATTATCATCCAGTCGATGAAGAAACATGGAAAATTGCAATCCACCAATACACCTACTGGTTGTATGGATGCACATTAAGACCCATTCCGTTCGCTGGAAGAGGGGAAGGATATCCTAGGTCCTGAAGTGCCTTACTCAAATGTCTTTTGTACACTCCTTTATCTGGCAGCAAACACTTTAACCAGATACAGTGCAGCGCCTGCAGCGCACCACTGGACCAGAGATATGTAGCTTCTGCGCTACCTCCAAGGGTCAAGGATCATACAACATGTTAAATGTATTTGCAGATACAGGTCACAGATCATCGCGATGACTGCAACCAAGAAGCGACCAACTCCTGGAGACCAGCAAAGCATACTTCCAAGGCAACATCAATCCCACCATCCCGAGAGGCTCATCAATCCAAGAAGCAAATCATAAGTACGCACAGCCAGGTCCTGCAGTACCTCGCAGACACAGTGAAGACTGGTCAGAGACGTGATGCAACCTACCGAGTCTGAAGACCACTCCTCCTCAGAAGAGATCCCTCAGATCCAGTAACTGCTATAGATGAGCGATACTTGTATAGATGAGCGATGTCTTGTATAGGTGAGCGATGCCTTGTACTTTGTATCGGAACACTGTAAGAGATTGATGTATAGATGCCTAGGAGATCTGCAAGCCTGCAGCTTGTACAGATCAGGGGGAGTCAAATGTAGTGTTGCACTCTTTTCCCTTGGCTATTGGTTTTTCCCACTGGGTTTTCCATAGCTAAAGGTTTTAACGAGGCAAACTCATTGACTCTGGATCCAGAAGTATCCACCCCCTAAATACTTCCACTAATCAGGGGAAGTTACGGAAACTGTACTCTTTTTCCTTGGCTATTGGTTTTTCCCACTGGGTTTTCCATAGCTAAAGGTTTTAACGAGGCAGTTATCCCTAACTTAGGATCCAGAAGTATCCACCTCTAGTGATATCCATCGATCAGGGGAAGTTACAGAGACTTGTACTCTTTTCCCTTAGCCATTGGTTTTTCCCACTGGGTTTTCCTTGGCAAAGGTTTTAACGAGGCAAGTACTCTTAAACTTGGGATCCAGAAGTATCCATATACCCATGATCAGATAAGCTCCATGAACCCTGAAGCGTTCATCACGGCTTACAACAATGGATGGATAAGGGGAAGTGTTATAAACGGGCTTTGGAGGCCCAACCCGTTAGTGGGTATCCACCCATTATGTAACCCTATTACTATAAATACAGGGCTACGGGGTTCCGTAGCCGCCATGGTTTACAACAACTAAAAGTTTTTTGCATCAACAACTAGAATTTAATGAAAATCGATCTAACCATCGAGCGATCTAACCATAAACCCTAAATTGATCTAGCCATAAATCCTAAATTGACGAGACACCAATCACAAAATTGCTGGAAAAATTGATGGGAACAAAATCTAAACATAAACACTAAATTGTTCATTGAAATTTTTTCCAAAAGTTGTCCTAAACATAACCTTAAATTGCAAAAAAAAAAAAAAAAGTGTATAAGCCATCAAAATCTATTCATACGTGAGGGTTGCATTAGGGGTTGGTGCGTAAGGTGTGCTCGATCGAATCTCAAGGGTTGTTTCGTAGGGGTGGTCCGGGTTCAGCCGATGAGGGTTGGTGGGTCGTGAGATCATCAAAATTTTGGGAAGAATGCGATAGGAGTTGGGCAGCCACGTTGGCTCAATATAAGATATCGATTTTAGACACACATGCCAAGTGCGACCAAGTTGTGTAAGTTATGGGTCCCAACCAATTGGCCGCACTTGTCAAATGCGACGAAATCCAAACTTACTCACTCAGCAGCGAGAATAGCGAGAGACGTCCGGTCAGTGTCGCTGGTCACTGATGTCAGAGAACTTGATAGGTTTTGCTAAATATTTTTTTTCGATTTTCCAAACTCTTTTTAATTTTTGCTCCCCCCCCAAAAAAAAACCCCCTTAAATTTAGGATCGGACTAAATGCAACGCAGGCCTGCGGTGCAGGGTACAATTTATTTCCTAAAATGGAAAAAACATCAAATCAATTAACTTTTTCAAGTCTCTTTAACTCTATTTTTATCCATTTTAGGCCAATAATCATGAGCTGCACCGCAATGACGCGGTGCATTTAGTCCGAGCCTAAATTTATCATGCAAACCGCTTAACGAAAACGTTGGAGCAGACCATAAACGCCGTCAATTGTCGGCCTTGTATGTCGGAGGCGTGGTGTTGTTGAACCCATTTTTCTCCTCTCTGCGCAGCTTTTAAAAAAGAAAAAGAAAAAAAAAAGAAAAAAAAAACATACGCCGCCATTCGCCGTTGCAATGCCGACGGTGATCGTTCGTAGGGATCGTCTCTTCCAAGCCCTTGGGAAAACTTACAGTAAGTAGTTCTCTCACCCCCTCTCTCTTCAAATTTTATCAACACAGATGTAATTTTTTCTCTTGTTTAATCTCAGCAACAGAGGAGTTCGACGAACTGTGCTTTGAATTCGGCATTGAACTCGACGAAGAGGTAATTCAATCGAATTCGATATGTTCCCTCCCTTTTTTGTGTGCTGCTTGTGATTTTATTTGTTATTTTCTTTTATGTTCAGACTACTGAAAAAGCGATGGTCAGTAAGGAGAAGCACTTAGAGATCGAGGACAATGGCGCCGTTGCAGGAGAAGAAATTTTATATAAAATCGAGGTTCCTGCCAATAGGTAACGGGATGTTCTTTGATACCAAGAAAACCTAATTGTTTAACTTGTTTTTGGGTTGTACTTAGATTACGCTCGTTTCGCAAAGCTAGAGCTTTTTGACGAATGACCAAGAGTTAACAGTTGAATATCCATAACCAATGTTGTAGATATGACTTGCTCTGTCTCGAGGGAATTGCACGAGCCCTTCGCATATTTCTTGGAATGGAAGAGACACCTGTCTATAGATGCGCTGACATTCCAGATAAATCTATGCTCGAAATGCATGTTAAACCTGAGGTGATCTTAATAAATCAAGTCTTTCTACTTTTGACCATAGCAAGTTTCTTGTCACTATCATTTATTTATTTAATTTCTTTATTATCGGACGAAAGATTATAGAGGTGTACCATCTTGGTTTCTTTTCAACAGACCAATCCGATTCGGCCTTTTGTTGTTTGTGCCGTTCTGAGAGGAATTACTTTTAATGAAGTAAGTTACAACAGCTTCATCGACCTTCAAGATAAACTGCACCAGAATATCTGCAGGTATAGCTTTTAGCTGTTTTCTATGGCTAACTACTTTCCGTATCTTAAATTTGAGGCTGTCACTCTTTTGGAGATCTGATGGACTTATTCTTTCACAGAAAGAGAACTTTGGTTGCCATTGGCACTCATGATTTGGACACAATTCACGGCCCTTTCTCATACGAGGTCATTTTACTTGTTCTATCCCTTTTCATTACAGCATTAAAAACTGTGATTTCCTTGCGTTATCAGCGCTCAATATTGAAGTGACAACTTGGTGCTATTGTAATCATGTCATACTAGGTAATGTGGTTTAGTTTGAAATTTATGTATGACTCAATCAACGTAGCTAAAAAAAATTATCACCTAGAGGCTAAACATCAATAGTTGTCACTCTTTCTGTCATGACATATATGACATCAAACTGGGGCTGTGTTGCTTTTCAATGTCGCTCTTGCAAGCTTTATTTTGGAGGATAGATGTGTTCTCGATGGATGCATCCCTAAACTGCTGCTATTTAAGCAACTGGATTTTTGGACATGTGCGATGCATGTGTAAGAAAACACTTTGATGTCCTAATTTAATATTTTTAATGATAATTTTTATAGAGGTTATGGCTAAAAATTGTATTGAGGTTAAATCTAAATCAGAACAGTCAAATTATTCAAATTAATAGCAACAAGGTTTCGAGCAAATGATATGGCTCACACTCTTCAAAATATGACATTTAAATAAACCAAACCAAGGTATAAGGTATCGCCCTATATCATCAGGTAATGATATTTTCATAAAAGCTTTTGTAAAATTTTAGAAAAGGCAAAAAATAAAATTTCTCACCTTTTCAACATTGAGAGCTGAATCTATGATGCTTTGCTGCTGGATGTCCTTCGAAGCGTTGATCTCCTAAGGTCTTCACCAATCTCTGTTGATCTCCGAAGAAATCAACAGAATGTTGTCAATCTTTGTCGATTTGTGAAGAAAATTGAAGAATTTCTTCGATAACGATTAACATGTTTGAGCGAGGGTGAGGGTGCTGCACTGGTGAAACTAAAAATTAGGTTTGATTTTTAGGTGAAATGAAGAATGCGAGAGGGCACCCTTGGTTTTAATGAGGGCTGTTGGTTACAATACACGTTTTGATTAACATGTTACATGTATTTACAACTTTGCCATAAACTTTTACCCGTTTAATATAGAGAATGGAAAAATTATCAATTAATAAAATATGTTGAGCAAACTATGTAAGGTGACTAGCAGCACTTGATGACGGAGATGTTGCTCACGTGCAATATGTGTGAACACATGTTGCATGCCGTATCAGGCCAAGTGGGCGGTTATTGTCATGATAATTATAACTTCAACGAGAGTTATAACTTCCCTGGTAATTCCCATCTATTGATCGGTTGTTTGATGGACACACTGGATTGAACAAGAAAAACTATAAATATGTCATCTCCCTACCCCATTGGTGCACATTACAAATCCATCATAAATTGTTTATAGAAATATAAATAGGGAAGAATGGATAGAAACATATTTAATCTAATTAAGTGACATAATGTCATATTCTTCCAATCCAGATAGTGAAGGACATAATGTCATATTCTTCCAATCCAGATAGTGAAGGACATAATGTCATATTCTTCCAATCCAGATAGTGAAGATCACAATTTTCAAGTTTCTAATATAAACATATACTAGTCATAACCCGTGCCCATAGGGCAAAGTTCATTTAAATTCCCCCACCCAAAAAAGTGAATTCAAAGTTAAATATTTCCACCCCTTTAGGGTACCCACCAACACAAAAATCAAACATCATTTAAATTTCCCCCCAACATGTTCCCCCCAAATTTCTAATTCAACATTTAAATTTTCCCCCCAAATTCAGAAATTATCAATTAATGAAATATGTTGAGCAAACTATGTAAGGTGACTAGCATCACTCGATGAAGGAGATGTTGCTCACGTGCAATATGTGCGAACACATGTTGCATGCCGTGTCAGGCCAAGTGGGCGGTTATTGTCATGATAATTATAACTTCAATGGGAGTTATAACTTCCCTGGTAATTCCCATCTATTGATTGGTTGTTTGATGGACACACTGGATTGAACAAGAAAAACTATAAATATGTCATCTCCCTACCCTATTAGTACACATTACAAATCCATCATAAATTGTTTATAGAAATATAAATAGGGAAGAATGGAGAGAAACATATTTAATCTAATTAAGTGGCATAATGTCATATTCTTCCAATCCAGATAGTGAAGATCACAAGTTCCAAGTTTCTAATATAAACATATATTAGTCATAACCCGTGCCCATAGGGCAAAGTTCATTTAAATCCCCCCACCCAAAAAAGTGAATTCAAAGTTAAATATTTCCAGCCCTTTAGTGTACCCACCAATACAAAAATCAAACCTCATTTAAATTTCCCCCCAACATGTTCCCCCCAAATTTCAAATTCAACATTTAAATTTCACCCCAAAAAGTTAATTCGAAGTTAAATATTTCCCCACCTTTAGCTTTCCCCCCAACACAAAAATCAAAGTTCATTTAAATTTCCCCCCCAAATTTCAAAATCAAACCTCATTGTCCTAGTCAGCATCATAGTCATACATGTTTGTCCTAGTCATACTTTGGGTGCCACGTATGAAAAAATTAAAAAAAGTCATCAATTGTAATATAGATAATTAATGTTTCCGCTTTATGTATTATTATGTATGTTTACATGTGCTATTTGCAGCTTTGCATTTCAATTTTTTCTATTTGCACTACAATTTTTGCTACATATCTTTTCTCTTTGCACCATAATTTTTGCTAATTACACTACATATACTAATGAAAATTTGAATTAATTAAATGATAGAAAGTACTAATATTAACTAAGAATTACTCTGAACTAATAGTAACTAATAGTAACTAATATTATTGAAATATGCTTAAGTACGATTTCTTAATAATTCTTAGTTGTTATTAGTCAATTTTATTGTTGTAGGTCAATTTTAATTCTTAGTTGTTATGTTCATTGTTATTTTAATTTCATGATTATTTTAATTTTATAGTTATTGATATTTTAATTTAAATCTCATTGCTATTGGTTAGCTTTAACCTTAATTGTTTTTTGTTAGTTTTAGTTTTAGTTTTGGATTTTATTTATTATTCATAGGTGTATTTACAAATTCAGGTAAATTTCATTGTTAAAATTTAGAAAACTGCTACATATTTAGAAATAAGGTTAGAACTAAAGGAGTTTTATTTTTTAAAAACTAATGATAAATGTTTAGGAATAATGTTAGATCTAAAATTTTAAATTTTCAAAATTACATTGAAGCTTGTCCAGCAGTGTATTAATTTTTTATAAATTTGCATTAAGATAGTTTATTAAAATAGTTGATATCATAATTAGTTAATTTTAATAGTTAAATAGTTTTGAACAATTTACCTATTTAGACCACATTCTCACTCATTCACACAAAATATTAGGAATAGATTAATGATGAATTTTTTAAAAAGCTGGGTTATGTGTATTATAACCTGCGACTGAAAGAAAGGCATCATAAGAGAAGAACAAATGAAGATCAACCAATCGACTTGGATTAAATTTGTTACAAGAACAATCCGTTGGTGAATTGACAGAAGATATGTTGCTCAATGATAGAGATAATACTTGACTAAACAACGTACTTATAGAAATAGAACATACAAAAAGCAATCAACCACGACTAAGTCAAAGCCAAGTGAACCTAACATATAAACGAAAGAAAGAAATAGTTTGGAGGGAAAATGATGATTCGTCTTTTGATGAATCCAATCTCACCAATAGGTGTTGTGATGCTTCAGAATACAATAATGCTACTTAGAGAAATGTGGATCATAAGCTAACTAATTTGCATGCGTATAGAGAGCATGATAGGAAGTAGAAAAGTGAAAAGAGGATAATCGATAATCCATACTAATAGTAAACAATATGATCATTACAGGTGTCCATGTTATGATTATTATCAAAGTTATGATAATCCTGTCATGCATGAATCATATTTCAATTGATGCTCTGGCATTCATGATTGTTATTACTTACAATATAAATACTTTGATGTCTATGAAATTTATGCTTGTTATTATATGCATGGATCATCGTCAAATATCAATGCGCAGCTAGCAATTAAGGTAGTCATAACATGTCTTTCATCAAACAAAGCCGGTCATTTGCATATGATAACATGATAATATTATATTTTGAACCAAATCAGATGAACTATTACTATCCACCTTATTATTTTGCACTACAACCGGATGACAATGATTTGGAGTAAGATTTTTTTTGGTATTTTTGCTCGTTTGCTCTATATTATTGGACCATGAGATTATTTTTATGCCCCTTAATTTTATGTACGGCTATTGTTTTATAGTAATAAAATTATAAATAGCTGACTGGAGTTGTAGAGAAGTTTTAGCTAAAAAGATTGTTCAACTATCTATTTAGTATCCGTTATTATCAGTGTTATATATGAATCCAAATATTGTATAACTACATGTATAATACATAACTATATGTACATGCATATTAAAAAACTCTTTAAAATCAAAATTGATATCCGAAATGAAATTGCCAAAACAGCCGAAACGAAACTCCGAAACATCCGAAACGGGCAAAATTGTCCGAAACCTAAAATTTTCCGGAAGACCAAAATCGAAACTGAAACCAAGTTCTTGAACCTTGAACAAACTTAAGGTTTTCCAAGAAAGCCATTTGACTAACTCTTCTAACCAATGATTTAAACATTATTAATACATGATTCAAAGAGTTTGCATTACAAATGTTGAAAGAGATAGAGCCTTTGGATATGTGAATGTCATAGATTTATTTGGGAATATGACATTTGTTGTGTCAACAAAGGGAGTTTGCTATAACAGTAGATATGTAGACATAGTATAGAAGAGCACATGTTTCTAGAAGAACAGATGAGATGCTTCGGATTCAAATGCTGAATTCTGGAGCAATTGTTGGTCTGGTGGAATATGAGAAGCTAAATGCTAAAAAATTTCCATTGGGGCTAGGAGAACTGTGGAAGGGCCCCAGGTTACAATTTTGTATTCTTATATTGTTCCTTTTTTTTTAGCTTCAGAAGCCGGTTATGAGCCTGGCATTATTCATAGAGATAATCAGATTGTAAAATTTAATAATAATTTCTTTTTTGTTCACTAAGAATGTTTGATCATTTTTTTGCTACACTAGTTCAAGTTTGTTCATTGCATCTGCAGGTCATACTATTTGATTTGAAACATGACAAGATTTGGGCTAGCGCCAGCTGTCTGAAGACCATATTTATATGGTCCAGGCTTCTAAGTTAATAACTTTATGTGGCCCAAGACAAGCCTTGTTATGGGTTGGGTCGCAAGCAAGGCTTGAGCTCAAGCTTCTTTGCTATGTGCTAAAATTTATCGTGTTCCTCAAAGCACAGAACATAAATCCAATTGATTTTGCACTTTTTTCCAAGCCTCAGACTCTTTTTAGTTCTAGGCTTTTAGTTAAGGTAATGGCGGTGGTTGATCTGTTGTGATCCCTTATTTGCTTCAAAAACGAAGATAACTTTAGATGGATGTTCCAGTGAATCAAGTCAAACCCATTGTACACAAGCCCGGATCTGTTTGCTCTGGCCAGATGTATGTTAACTTATATCCTTACCACCGATATCTTTTGATCATTTTCTTAGTTCTTTATGGATTGGATACAAATTAATTTATAGGAGTTTTAGTTTCAATTTCTAGTTTTTCATCTATTGATGTTTAAGAGATTAAGGCGCTGGTTAAATGCACCAAACGCTTTGGGAATTGCATCCGAAGGCATTTTTCAAGTGGCCTAGAGTTTCCGAGCAAGGTGTTTTTATGCACGTCTTACGAGAACTTTGGGAAATAAAGCCCATCGAAGGAAAAAGGTACATGCCCTCATTTCCTCCTAAGTTTCTAGCATCATTAAGAGACATCCTCCTTCCATACTTTCAACTTCGTGATCAACTATTTACGCGGTCCAGGCTTCAAGGTTAATAACTTTACGGCTTGAGCTCAAGCCTTTTTGCTACCTTCTAAAATTTGTCAAACCGTTCTGCCAAGCACAGTACATATTCCAGTGATTATGCGTCATCCTTCCAAGCATTGCCCTCTTTTTAGGCCTTTTGTTGGTAGGCTGGGTTTGATCCAGTGTGATCCCTTATCTGCTTAAAAAATGAAACTTACTCCGAAGATAGATGCTTACACGAGTGAAGTCAAATCCACTTTACCCAAACTTGGATCTGTTTTCCCAGGTCAGATGTAGGCTAACTGGGATCCATTACCACTGTCAGCTTTTGATCATTTGCTTAGTTCCTTTTTTGGATTGGATAAAAATTGTTTTATTGTAGCTTTTAGTGTCAAATTCTGGTTTGTCGTTTATTGATGTTTAATATATTAAGGTCTTGATTCGATGCACCAAAAGATTGGGGAGTTGCAGTAGAAGGCATATTCCAAGTAGTCTAGAGTTTTCGAAGAAATTGCTCTCTTGATGCACTTCTTACGAGCACTTTAGGAATTCATGGAATGAAAAAAGGCATTTGCCCTCAATCATCTCAAGTTGCTGGCATCATTAAGAGACATCTTCCTTTGCCGCTTTCAACTTCGTGTTCAACTATTTATATGGTCTAGGCTTCTAGGTTACTAACTTTATGTGGCATAAGCCAAGCCTTTTTATGGGTTGGGTCCTCAGTAAGGCCTGACCTTATGCCTCGTTGCTATGGTCTAACTTTGTCTTGTATCCCACAAAGAACAGTAATAATCCCAGTGCATTTGCAATTTAATTGATGCAGATACTA
Source organism: Scilla litardierei (assembly GCA_030789695.1). Taxonomy (NCBI): domain Eukaryota; kingdom Viridiplantae; phylum Streptophyta; class Magnoliopsida; order Asparagales; family Asparagaceae; genus Scilla; species Scilla litardierei. The sequence goes on from CM061140.1 coordinate 13,631,757, forward strand.
TTCAGTAGTTGTTGTTAGTACTATGCTGAAAAGTCAAAAAAAGATCAACGAACCCAAAAATATGTTGGATTTGTTGTTTCTAATATTTCATGCCTGATGCTTTGTTGGGAATGGGGGTCGGCCACTACATGTGGCAATTTTGTAATTTTGTGGCCACAGAGCATTGCTGTAAATATGGACCAAAGAGACATATATAGGGTGTGAGGGGTTAGAGTTATGATATGAAGAAAATTGATGAAGAAGAATAGAAAGTAGAGAATAGAAATTTAGGAGTAGAGTTTAGATCTAAATCTTGGGAGAGTTAGCCCCTTATCTTGAATCAAGATTTAGGAGAGTGGTCCTCATCTCCAATTAAGGCCATTATCTTTGTATTTCCCATTTATTATCTATAAAAATCGTCTTTTACCCAATCCCCAAATCTCTTCCATCAAAACACTAGAATTCCTATCGAATTGGTATGAAAGCACTATGATTCATTGCGACGGCGGCTGAAGCAAATAAAAAGATGGATGCTTGTCTAGCCATGATGAAGCACTGGAGATTCTTTGCCGCGAGAGGGCTACAGAGCCAGATTTGAAGAAAGAAGACGTTATCGGCGCATATACATGGCCAAAGGTGGTGTCTTTGGGCAAGGAGATCCATTCCAATGGTGATCTGGCTCCAGATCTGAAGATCACAAGCCTAGATCCGAAGATCGCAAGCTCAAATATGTTCGATTTGTAGAAGATGGCGGCTGGTGACGCATGTTTGAAGCTGAACGACGTCGGTGACCCAGATCTGAAGCCGACAAAGGCCGACGAACTCCCAACAATGTGGGCGTACCCCCATGGGGCCGCCCCGGGTCGGGCGAGCCCTGGCGTGCCCCGACAGGGCCCGCTGGGGGTCTGATGAGCCTCTCCAGGGCCCGTCAGGGTTCGGTGAGCTTCGGCAGGGCCGCCTGGCAGCCGTGCCTGGGGCATCGCGGCCCCCAGGCGACCCTGACTAGGGCTGGCAACCCTCTGAGGGCCCACTGGAGCTCTGACGAACCTTCAGTGATCCTACAACCCCCACGCAGGCCCACTGACTCATGGATGACTGTTTTTCGTGGGGCTGTTTTTGCCTTTGGACATTTTTGCCTCTCTTGTGAGGTTGTTTTTGATGAAGGAAATGATCCTGGGTATATGTAGCTGATTCCGGACAACGGCGAACGTCCGGTGGGGTCCAACGATTGAGTGGAACATCTTTTGGAGTCCAATGGATCCTGGATTCTTGGCAATCACCAATGACGTCGTTTAGCGGAGGAAGACGACAACATGCGGTGGCCCTTCGACCTAGGAGGGGGGATGCACGTCATGCCAACACACTCAGAGGAGTGCACACACGGATGCCATGCACCACTTGTAGGATAAGCTGTGTTTTCGGGGACGGAGTAGTGCTGGGAATGTGGGTCGGTCACTACATGGGGCAATTTTGTAATTTTGTGTTCAAGGGGCATTGTTGTAAATATGGACCAATGAGTCCTATATATAGTGTGTGAGGGGTTAGGGTTAGGATATGAAGAAAATTGATGAAGAAGAATAGAAAACGGAGAGTAGAAGTTTAGGAGTAGAGTTTATCTTGGGAGAGTTTACCACTTATCTTGAATCAATGGGTAGGAGAGTGGTCCTCCTCTTTAATTGAGGTCATTATCTTTGCATTTTCCATTTATTATCTATAAAAATCGTCTTTTTCCCCAAATCCCCAAATATCTTCCACCAAAACCCTAAAATTTCCTATCATGCTTCTATACATCAACCCATGATTTTCCATAACTTCACTTTATTCCGTTTATGATCAGTTGGTTGCAATGCAGAAATTCATGGACGCTGGTGCTCTTTGTATTAAGTGCTCTTTGTATTAAGTACTACCATGTATAATTTTATGGAGATCACAAATATTTTGTTATGCCACCTGCTGCATTGGGAAGCTTTGTTAATTTCTAAAATTAAACATCATTTATAACTTACACTGTGTGAACACTTCTGATTTACAGGCTTTGCCTCCTTCAGAAATAAGTTTTATACCTCTGAAGCAGGTTGGTGAATGCATTTGCATATGCTTGACTTAAAAATTATCATTTTGTAATTTTTAAAACTGATAAGATGTATCCATCTACATTTCTACTAACATAATTTTGTTGACTTCCGTTTGCTTTTCTTTAGGGGAAAAATTTCAGAGCCGATGAACTGATGGAATATTACAAAGTAATCGGTGATAACTCATCATATCTTCTGCTTTTTTAAGTTTTAGTTTCCCTTTATTTGAAAATGCTATTAGAGATGTCATTCTTATAATATTTCTTTTTATTTATTTATTTTCATGGAGAAAATGCTTTCATACCATAATTGTCTTGTTCTATCTAGGTATTAGACCCCCCCTTATGTTGTATTTAGTAAATTAACTGAAGTAAAACAATTATGTTTATCATTGTTCTAACACTATTCACAATTTCCTTTTGCAGTCTGACTTGAAACTGAAGAAATTCTTGCATATACTTGAACATTCCCATGTCTACCCAGTCATTTATGACCATAACAGGTAAATTCTTCTGATTAATACACTTTAATGGCTTCAGAGAAGGAATGGTCTTTGGCTCCTGAACTTCCTAGAGTAGCTTAATGTATCTCGATTTTTATATTAAAATATATCCAAAATCCCATTAGCTTTAAACACTTTTACAACCTTTTCAACTTAGGTGTAGTCAGTGATATGTAAATATAATTAAATAAATACTTCAATCATGTAATTTAATGTTATGCAAAGATATGCGTTTTCACAAGGTGTTTTAAACTAGAAGATATAACATATAATTAGGACTTGTTTGAAAAGCATATTGACACATATCTGAGGAGTGCCAAGAAGAGTTGGTGTCTGTTACTGTTGTCAGCGTATCTGACATGGGTGCGGCTTTATGATAGAAGTATCTGTGCTACATGGTTTATGACCAATCTGTTACACAATACAGGCTTTATGATAGAAGCATCTGTGCTACATGGGTTATGAGCAATCTGTAACACAATACAAACACTTTGGTTTTATTGATTAAATTTGGTACACCACAAAAACTGTACTATTGTTGAGGAGATAATCTTTTTTACACATCTATTTTATCTTATCACCTTCTGACTTTCTCTATATTATCATTGGATATATTTTCTTTAATGGCAGAACTGTTCTATCATTGCCTCCAATTATTAATGGTGCACATTCTGCAATCAGCCTGAAGACAAAAAATGTGTTCATTGAATGCACAGCAAATGACTTGACGAAGGCAAAAATTGTGTTAAATACAATGGTAGATATAAAGATGTTGGGGTATCCCAGTATATACTAGTGGATGCTTTAATTCCTGAGTTTTATCACAACCTTTTGAAAATTATATTTGTGATTCTTAGGTAACAATGTTTTCAGAATATTGTGAAAGGAAATATGAGGTTGAGCCAGTTAAGGTGGTATACCCAGATGAAAGAACGGTGGAGATTGAATCACCTGAAGATATTCACTCCCATAGAGGCATATATCCTGACCTTTCAGTTACCAGCTTCAGGGCTCATGTTTCAGAAATTACTGGTCGCATTGGCATATCACTAACTGCAGCTGAGGTACCAAGTTGTCTGACAAGTAATCATCTTTCTTTTGTTTCTGTCCTGATTAGTGACTATTTTGTAATCATATTGTAGATCAAACTCTTTATGATTTTGATATATTGGGAATTTTCCCATTCGTCCTTCTATTGGTAGTTATGTTCTTATTTGCTTATTCACTACTGCAAATTGAACATCAAATGATATTCTGGAATGATTTTACTGTTCATTTATTTTTCTCTTAATTTTTGTAATCTGAGCTTCCATTTTCCTTGATTCATGGCGCAAGTTTCATTGTGGAACTTATTATATGTACTCAAAGTATTGAATTATTTGAAAAGTTGAAATTTTATTTCTTGCCACCCCCACCCATGCACACACCCAAAAAAATGAAGAAAAAAATAAAAGAAAAAGGAATTCCAGTACACAAAAAAAGAGAGGAAAAAACCCCATTGGTTTCTTGTAATTTCACTGGAAATCATGTCTGTCAGGATTCAGGTCATCTGACAAAGTGGAACATGCTATACTTGTTAACACAAGGATCATATGGGTTGTTAAGTGGGATGGCTTTAGTGAGCGGTTCTATAGGGGGCTACCAAGGGCCATGGTGCCCCCTAAAATTGTGGAAATTTACTTCCCTCTTTTTGTAGGTGGGTCGGTAATTACATTTACAGCCTCTAATTGTATACAATGGAAAATTAATCATATTGACCTTATTAAAATTATATAACAATAACCATATCCTACTTAACATGAATCAAATTGTTATCAAATGAAAGTCTTTTCAAACCTTCTATAACAATATAGTATCTTTACTTAAATTTTCCAATTATCTACTAATTTAGACACACATGGTCCAAAAAATATTTTTGACTAATCTAGGTACATCATAATATTAATGCGAAGCACATATTATAATCAAACGAATATAAACATTTTATTACTCCTAATATTGATAATTCATTTTCTCTTTGTGCAAATCAAGATTAAATCTCTAGAAATCCGCATTTCTTTAAATCTCTAAGCATACAATATGAATCTTCGATGGGGAAAAAAAACTAAAGTATCTATTTTGCCCCTCATACTGGAATATATTTCTGCCACCGCTGCTGATGGCTTGTGCATGATGTTTTAGTTTTGCTTTGACAAAGTGATTTGATCCAGTGTTGATCAATAAATTTAGTGGTCATTTTCTTTTAATCTTTAAAAGATTAAAAAGTATTGCTATTTTTAAACTCAGTTTACGAACTATTACAACTATGATTATATTAAGAACTTTCAAATATTTTTATTATTCCCGTTGTGTCCATGTGGACGGTTTATTACACATTAAACAGTGACAATTAGTGACAATTAGTGTTAGTATTAAATAACAACTAAATTGCAGTATAATAGGCATCATAAATACAAATTGATTGCAATATAAGGAGATAGTTAAATCAAACCGATCAATCACACATACAAGGATTTATGGTTTGATCCTCCGGACATACTTCAGGTCACCAAGTCTCGTCGCTTGAGATTTTCCATTTTCTTCTTCCCGTAAACTTGTAAGAGTAAATCATACAACTTTACAATTCACCGTTACCAATTGTTCAACCAAGCTCAAACATTTTGAGACTGACATATCTCAAACACTTTGAGAGCATTATCATCCATCAACATCTTGGGGATGACGTGCAGTAAATGAAGTTACATGATCTTCAATAACATTGAGTTCATGCCTATGTGGATCAAAATAAGGCTAATGAGGTTTTTCTGTTCTATTGGATCAAGAACATTGACGAACAGAAAATAAGATAATATTTTCTTTAGAATGGATCAAGAGAATAAAAAAAATTGGAAACTTAACATATGACCAATGGTTCTGAACGAATGAGGCATGATTCCCTATAAATAGGGTTAGGTTTCAACTATCAAAGAATTCAAAAAAAATCTAGATATTATAATTGCCATTACAGATATATCATGAACAGATATAGACAGAAACGAAGCTGATTTGTCGACTAATAGCTTTATTGGTCAACTAACATTTAAACATAAGAAGTATAGTCAGTCTATATCAGTCAATTAGAAAGGTCATTACTTGACTCATGAAAAAGTTCAAAAGTAGTGACAGTCCGCTTTAGTCGACTAATCAACTAGTTAGTCAATATTAAAAAATCACAAGTTTGTGTTAGTCGACTAATATACTGGTTAGTCGACTAATAGAATGAAATAAAGAAATCTGTCCGTCTGTATTAGTCGACTACAAAAGTAGTTAGTCAACTAAGCGATGTATGTTTTGATTATGAAAGAACAGATATATGTCAGTCGATTAATGAGGTTTATTGGTAGATTAATAGATACTTAAAATCAAAGGTTTAACTTAGAATCAAGATGATGTGATTCAAGGGTAATGTTGGTGAACATTTTAGGCTTCGAAACCTATCTGTGTATGTGTGTCATCAATGTTTTACATATAATCTAAAGCAAAAACGTTACAGTAATACTAATGATACAATATATATCAACTCTTAAGCTCGATTGATGTGTTAATTATGCCCATAACTTTTGTTCTAGATTGTTGAGTCCAAGAACTTGAGCCTTGCCACACCACATGTGCTTCACCTACTTTTGTTTTAGATTGTTGAGACCAAAAACATGAATCTTGTCACACCATCATATGCTTCACCTAAAGCTACATAAAACATGTTAGGACAAGTATATGACTTGATCATCATCAAAGCACATATTTGGATCATCGACATCCAACATTTCAGTGTTTCTTGCATTTATAATGTACTCTTTTTCCCATTTACATGCCACATTTGCATCAAACTCGTTGGTCACTATGGTCGACATGACCTTTTGGTTCGAATATATTAAATTTGATTGACATGCTTGAAAGATGACAATCTTGGAGGAGTAAAGCACATAAAATTTTTTTTACTCCAAGAATTGTGTGGCACATCATAAAGTTTACATAGTCCGCCCTTATTTTTGTCTTCTATTCAGTCTACCTGCTTGCTTATCTGAGTAAGATACTTGTTCTGGGATTATCTGCATTAGTGCTAATGTGTTTGGTTAACCTTCTTTTTATGTTCTTCTACCTCTGATTACTTTTGGAGTTGGTACTTGTTTTCTAGGACTTTTCTCTACCAGAGAAATAACTAATCCAAATATCAGGTAGGAAGTTGATATAACTAGGCGACTATAGCCGACAAGAGTATAATCCGATAGGGCCTAGCAAGTAGCATATGGTTGTCTTTTAGGATGTTTTTGGGTATATGGTTCTTGTACATTTTCCTCCCTCTTTTGATCATTCCCTTACACCTGCTCACTTTAGTGCATCGCTAGTTTCTAGTAGTTGCCGATCACGTTATGTGTATTCGCTGTACAAATTGGTTCAGATCAACCCTCCATATACCCGACATATCTAAATTTGGCCCACAAGTCCTGTTAGATATTTATCAATCTTATACTGGTTGCAAGTGCTGCTGAATCAAATATGGGAGTCAGGATGCAAGTGCTGCTGAATCAAATATGGGAGTCAGGATGCACAGATATGGTTTTCCGCTTTTACATTTCTGAATGGTCAATGCAGTTTACCTCTCATTTCTCTTTAAGGAATTTGCCAAGGACATTGCCATGTCTATGATCGGAGAAACAATCTGCAGTATCTTGCAACAGAAGAATATGCAGTATCTTGATATCGTCTAGGTATATTGGCAGCTGTTAAGAACAAGCATCACTGAAAGTAGCGTTGCTGTCTCACCCAAAGGAACATTATTCAAGCGGCACACTGCCTTGTTCCTTATTGGATGGTTTCTTTTTTTTGCCCAGGCGGCACACTGCCTTTTGGGGCAATTTTCTTTTATTCTATATATCACGGTTCCTCGTTCTACTGTTATTGTGGAATGCTTTATGTGAATCCTGCACTTTTAGGAATGTATTAGTGTCAGGAACTTATTAGTATTGACCAAGGTTTTAGGTCACGGTTTCGGGCTTCCGAAAATTTAGGTTTCGGTATCTGTATCATCCGTTTCGGTGGTTTCGGAAGTAAGTTTCATTTTGTCGTATAGGTAGTTTCAAATACTTGTGTACTCACATTTATCGATAACCATAAATAATTTTGCATTGATTACTACTCACATCACACATTTTGCTCAACATATTGCATTTATTTACAACTTTGCCATTGCAAAAATAATTTTTGAACTAGTAGTTCCTCACATTACACATTTTGCTAAACATATTACATTTATTTACAAGTTTGCTATTAAAATTACAAAGAGAATGGCAAACTTGTAAATAAATGAACTATGTTTAGCAAAACATGTAATGTGAGTAGTAGCTCCACCTACTCAGTACTCCCCACGTGAACAACGCCACACACACACACTCTCTAACAGATAGGGAAAAAATTGGAGCGGGAGGCGGTGGGCGGGCGGAGAGGCGACGTGCGGGCGTAGAGCAGGAAAGTTCCCTTCCCCTTCCTCTTCGTTTTCATTTTCCTCTTCTTTTTTTTTGATGTCTATTGTTGTGATTTCTTCTTCTTCTCTTCTTTTTGGGTAGTAACTAGGGATCACCTTCTTCTTTTCTTCTTTTTTAATGGGCTGTCTTTCTCAGAAAAAGGAAGACGGCCCAGTTTCGGCCGATACCGGTTCCGATGGGGTGGTTTCGGATCGGTCCCTTCCGAGACCGATCTGAAATAGCCGAAACCTTGAACCATGGTATTGAAACCTTGTTATGTTCTTTGAAACAGATCCATGTTTAGGTACACCTAGTTTCAACCGGCTTTTGCAAGACGGCTGTCATGTGAAAAAAGAGTATCTACTTCGTATTTTTAATTGAAAAAAGATTTCAGTTTGATGTAAAAATAAACTCGTTGATTCCATGCTTGTCTAGGTGCATTGCCATCACTGGGGCTATATAATGATAGGAGCCTGCATACATGTTGTTGAAGTCCTAATCTGAAGATTCTGTGTGCTTTTTTCTGATTCAAGTATGTCGGGGAACAGCACCAGATTCCATCTAATGACACCCACGTGAATTTATTATAGTACACTCTCTATGGTATACACTTATCCTTTGATGGATATTATCCTTGAAACGGGAGTGCCACGCTTTGATTTGGAAGAAAATTTTTTACTTTTGTTGCCACTTTCTTTTTAATTGAAGTCAAACATTTATTTGTTTTGGAAATTAGTTTAGAAGTGGAAATTAATGAGAGGCGGGATTTTCTCAAATATATGTTGCATGTTGGATAGGTTGAATTTTGTTTAGAAATTTTTAATATATAATATTCAGGACTCTACTATTGGTGTTGATGTATAAATGATATGTATTAATGTATGTCTTCTAGATCATAGCCAGCTATGTTCAAATCACACTGTACTTTCGTTAATTTAGAGTTTTGTTCAATTATCACTATATTTCCCCTAATTAAGAGTTTTTAATTTGAGTAGAATCCAACATTATATAGGTCTGGATTATTAAGGATTTGTGGGATTGAACTTCAGTTTGAATTGAATGGCTCCTACCAGATGAGTTAATGTAGGAGTATGTATGCAGACAGACCTGAACCAGTGTGCAAGCGGCATAGTAAAGAGGTTAGAAAAGCATCATAAATTCATATGGTAGGTGTATAGAGTGCAAAAAGATAGAGATAGAGAGAGGTAGAGGTAGATCTGGACAGATATGTTAGCAACATAGACTGTGTTATATGAAATACCTTATCATGGAAAGTATACGGTGTGTACAGGTATACTTAAGTTATAATGAAATTATAAATTTTGAATATTCTAATATTTACAAGATTATATGCAGAAGTACTTTTTGGTATGTCTAAAAGTACATTTAAGCTTTTATTCTACTATTATTAAAAAGTGTAAAACCATACACACCCCATTGAACGTGTGTACCTAAAAGACACATTAATTTTGTTGATGGTAAAGTATGATTTATGTAACACGAGGTATGTTGGTCTTACATGCCATGGAAATCATCTGTGTAGAATCCAAAGTGAAGTGATAAAATTTCAGCCAGAAACCTGGATTGCCTTAACAGCATCCGAATATTAAACCACGGCTTTCATTTATAGCAAGTAAAAAAAGAAGTACATTAATAAGCGTTCAAAACCCCCTAAAGAAACATCCTTATGTTCTGATGGCTAGTTAACAATCATTCTATATCCTCAACTGATCAGACCTGATCGGACTTGATCTGGTCGTCTAACACCTAAGCAGATTCATGCTATCTTCGAGAGGTGTATGGTTTTTTAAGTCCCCCTTCTAATTAAAGTTGGCTTGTCTGGTACATCTGTAAACTGAGTTATGCACATGTTGTGTTTGAAATGTATGCAAACATTTTTGATATATAATTATAAGAGATTAATAGGCAACAAATGTCACCTGATTAGGTCCAGCTAGGCAGCTGATGTGACGGCCTCCCATTAGTTGAGAAAAAAAAGTAAAGTACAACACATATGCTTTATTTTTTTTGGCCAATGGAAGGCCGTCATGTCAGATGTGCCTGATCAAACTGATTAGGTGTCATCTGTTACCCATTAATACCTAATTATAATGTGTTGCAAACGGGTTCTGTTTGATTAGGGATTGTGTAGTTACATCTAAGTGTAATGACTTAAGCTTGGTAGGGAACAAGAAAAATCTATCTAATATATCCATAGGAGAAAAGCCAGCTAAAAAAAATCTAATGTTTATTTTTCAACTGCAGACCTATTTTTAGGGTTTGTATTTTTTGGAGATGTAATTTCTATGGAGAATATTTGCATTCTTGTCTGATTGTTGATCATCTTATCAGATGCAAAATTTGTCTTGCATTTGTTTTTGTTAGATTTTAACATACTTGGAAAAATGCTATAAGCTAATTAGACCGTGCTTTATTATGCTAGATAGCAAATTTTCTTTCTTTACAGCATTAGATTTTGTGACACAGGTTGTAAAACAGTACATTAGATTTAGAACCACTGTTTCATGATGACCGGTGACTTTCTTGCATGCTCTTATGAGTTTGTCCTTGAAAAACATATAGAGAGATTGATGATTCCAAGTCCCATATATTGGCAGGTCATTCCATTATTGAACAAGATGCAACTTCAAGCTGAACAGTCCTCAGTGGGTGATAATTGTTATATAAGCGTGTCTGTTCCCCCCACCAGAAGTGACATCCTACATGCTTGTGATTTAGCAGAGGTAGCAGTTCTGAATATTGAGTTCAGCAGATTACTTTTTGATAACAAAACCAGGTTGCTTAATCTCTTGGTATATTTGCTTTTCTAATGAATTGTCTTCCTATCTCTTTATTGTTTTTAAAGGATGTAGCTATTGCTTTTGGATACAACAATATTGCGAAGTCAAAGCCTGACACTATGACTATAGGAAGGCGTCAGCCATTGAGTGTGTTTACCGATAAGATCAGATTAGAGGTATTAAGCAGAACTTGTACTTTTTTCTTTTTGCCATTTTCTCTGGTTTTCTCTTCTAATTTTATCCCATGAAGTTCACTTATTGCTGCTTTTATCAGTTGCTTGATAGTCACTTCTGCTTTTTTAAAAATATGGTGTCTAAGAGTTGGATGCTATTCCATATAGCACTAATGCATCATGGGCATTTTCGGAATTTTCAGTTTTTCGGGGGGGGGGGGGGTCTTTTTGTAATTTTCAGTATTAGGGGCTTTTTATCCGAAGTTTGGGAGATTTAGGATTTCATCTCGAAGGTAAAGCTAGGAGAACGGCCTCCTATTGAATTGTGGCCAAACCTATCTTTTATATTCCCGTTTTATTAATAAAGTTCCTTCTTTTCCACCTAATCCACTCGTTTCACCCCAAAAATCCCTCGTTTCCTAAATCTCTCTATCCAAAACCCTAAAAATCCCACATTTCCCCTTAAAATCTCATCTTTCCCCATAAAAAATCCCTTTTTATCATCAAACCCTAGTGGATCGCATCAATTGGCATCAGAGCGCATTCAATTCATGGCGACGATGGAAGCAAAGAAAAAGACGGAACTTTTGGAAGAAGGCTCAATGTTGAAGTCACGGATTTGAGGAAGTCGATTACCAATTTGGAAGAAGGCTTCACCTCTTTCAAATCTGAGGTTAGGACATCGATGGAGGAAGGACGGAAAGCGACATAGGCTGTATAGCCCCGCTCCCCAGATGCCGTCACAATTGGAGCAAGTGTATGCAGGTCCAGCAAGTGCCAGTGAAGTCAATGTGGAGCAGTGCAGAAAGAGATAAAATACTCCCAGTATAACATATAACACAGTTCTAAACAGGGAAAAAACAGTAAAAACTACACTACAATTGAAATGTAAACACTTACCTCAGCCATCACAAGTCTCAATGTCCTGCACCGGAAGCTCTGACCACTAATGCTCAAGCACCTCCGTACAATCCTGTGCGTCACCTAGTGGGGTAACAGAAGTCGCACCACGGCTCAATAGAGTAGACAATATCTAACCAAGGACAGAAACGTAATGATGCACAAAAGGAGATAATATAAAGGTACGACACAAAAAAGTAACATTATGATGATTAAATGACCATGAACTACTGCAAAATGGTACTCACTAAAGTGAACCAATCCTAGGCCGTGACTTATAAGAGAGAGTACGACGTGCAACTTGAAGACCTTCTTGAGACCAGAAGGGTGCTACCCCCGGGCCGAGTAACATACTACTTAGGATCCATACGCTAATGTTAGTATCAAGAACATTATCGGGAACAAGTATTGAGAACAATATCGGGAATAGTATCGTGTGGAATGAAAATCCTCCCAGACATGGCCGAAAGACAGACGCCAGTTGCTCCCACACTCTCACAATCATAAGTTTCCCTAATACCTGCTGAGTTAAGCTGAATTAATTAATTATTAGTTTTAGTGTCGTGTGGTTGTTTAATATTATGTAAACTACGTAGCCAAGGGGGATCCACTGTCGTACATGTAAAGAGTAACCTGTCATGTCAAGAGCTAACCTCAATTTCACCCGTCATCCAGTGTCGTGTCAGTATCGTGCCATCACAAGTAACATCTCATGGACTACACAATTTAACACAATATTAAATTAGTATGGTACTAGCAATCTCGAGAAATAATTTAAACGACATGATAGTAAAGCTGGCATGTCATAAAGTAAGGCATGAATGTTTCTCATGTCAAGATATTCCAGAGTGAAACAAATAGTGAAAGAAGCAACACCAATTGTACCATGCAATGAACCAAGAAATAAGGAAAACATAATAACTGCTTGATAACGAAAAGCCCGAAATTCAAACTCATATTGGCGCTAGAAGTTCTAAGCCACTGGAATCAGATTCCCAAGTAAACCACACCGGAGCCAAAAACAACAAGCGATGAAACCATCCGAGCCCAACAATAACCCATGGATAGAACGTAAGGGGAGCCATCAAACCTAACAACAAGCAAGAACTCAAAACAGTAAGCAAAAAAAGCCAGCCACAACTCACGACAAGCAAGAAGGGCCAGTCGCAATCCAACAACAAGCAAAGAGGGCTAGCCGCAACCCAACAAGTAAGAAGGGCTATCCGCAACCCTCAACAACATAGGAATCCCAAAAAAGCAAGTAAAAGAGAACCAACCGAACCCCAAAACAACAAGCAAATGCCACTGAACCCAAACAGCAAGCAGAGAAACCAGCCGCATCCAATCAGCGAGCAAGGAGAGCCAACCGAACCCAATACGAGCAAGGAAACCCTAGACCGCAGGCAAGGGGAAGCCACGAACCCACAACCAGCAATGAAACCCCAAACCCGCAAGCAAGAGAAACCCCAAACAACAAGCAAAACCAACCGAACCCAAACTGCATGCAGCGACATCCACCTAACCCCAAAACAACAAGCAAATAAGCCAATGAACCCAACACAAGCAAGGAATCCCAAAACAGCAAGCAAAGAAGACCAAAGCCCCAATGTTCCAACTCAAATTAAACATGCGAGAAATCAGAACGAAGACTGGAGTATAGGGGATAGAGTCTACTTGAAATCGTTGCCGAAGAACCAAGAAATTTAAGAACCGAATTCCAAAACAGCGAACAAAGGATCTAGTCGAACCACAACAGCAGAGGAAGCCAATCGTAACCATCATCAAGCAGAAAGGGCAGCCACGACCCAGTTAACCAACAAGGAACCCTAACCAGTAAGCAAAGAAGGTCACCGAACACCAAATCAGCAAGGAACCCCAAAAACAACAAGTAAGGGGAACCACCACACCCAACTCAAGAAGGGACAGAACGCAAGTAAGAGGAGCCACCGCAGCCGCCGTAGGCAAGGAAGGGGCAGATCGCAAGCAAGGGGAGCCACCAAGGAGGAGGAGAGGGGGTGCTAAAAAGCAGCCGAAGAGGACGAGGGCATAGCGTTGTTGCCGCGAGAGGACGAAAGGGAGACGGGGCTGCTCGTCATCGTGTGCGAAGGACGGAGGGATGGGGCGACATCAAGAGGAGGGCGCTACTCGTACGGGGAGAGGACGAAGGGATGCGGGGTGCTGTCATCGTGAGCGTGCAAGAGAGAGGGGGGAAGATGTGTCGAAGCCACATGAGGGCTCGGTGTCACTGCAAATTGAGAGAGGGAAAGGCGAATGTGTCGACGCCTTATCGATCGAATCGATCGATCGATCCCTACTCGAGAGAGAGGGGGCGGGCGGATAGGAGAGGAGCCTGCGGGCTTGCAACTGGGCTGTGCCCAACGAAAGAAAGAGAGAAGTGAAAAAAGAATGGGGGATTTTGGGCCGTTACAGAGGCGATTGAGGCAAAGTTAGAACCATCCAACAAACCCTAACGCAACACTTTTTCAGATCCAACGGTGGTGAAGAGTTCAGGTCTGAATGAAAACTCAGATCTAGGGCAAAGGACAAAGATCTTTGGAGAAAAGGAAGGAAACGACAGATGTTTTTGTCGAAGGGTTGCTCTCCGATGCGAACAATTTTTTCAAAGCGGCGGACAACGAACGGGACGACGGCGAGCCAAAACAGCGACCCCAGGGCTTTGCCGGCCCCAGAGCAGCCCTGCCCAGGGCTGTTGAACCCTGGTCAGGCCATGCAGTCCACCTGTAGGCCGCCAAGGCCCTGCAGTCCACCTGCAGACCCGCTTGGGCCCTGCACCCAGCATGCTCATTGGGGACCAGCATGGCTTGTGCAGCGTCGACAGGGCCCTCGCAGGGTCGCCAGGGGCCCATCGAGCTGTGTGAGTAGCATACGGGGCCTCGTAACGTCTTGGGGCCGTCGAGACTTTGAAGAAGATTTTCAGTGGCTTTTGGGAGCAGAGGATGATGTGGAAGAATTGCAGAGGCTCTATGGGTCGTGATTTGTTACAGAAAGGCGACAATGTCGAGTCCTACCTGCATACGAGGAGTTTCGGGATGAATATGATGAGGCGCTGGGCTTTGAGGAGGGTGTGGACGACTACAATTGGGAGAAAAATGACTGGGGTGACCATGAAGATAGATGCAGTGGTCCTTTGAGGGGCAATGTGCGACACAGGGAGGAACGACATGACACTTAGCATCCCCGTCACTTTGGACCGACAGTAGATTTCAAACACTGTTTGAGGTCTCAGTTTCGGTCTCGGTATCGCTCTTCCAAAAATTTAGGTTTCGGTATTAGTATCGACCGTTTCGGCGGGTTCGAAAGTGAGTTTTGGTTCGTCCGTATCGGTAGTTTCAAAAATTGTAAGTTACATGTAACTAACAATATTAGTTAAAATTTATTACTAGTACGATAATGACAAACTAATAAAGATAATTTGTAACTTATAATATAATTATGAACAATATTAGTTAAAAATATGCTATTCACGTTAACCATTTAGCTAAAAACTCTCCCATTGGTTACAATATGGCAAACTTGTAAATAATGCGTAATATGTTTAGACAAATGTAGGGCGTGAATAGCGCGTCACTATATCATTTTTGGGTTTTTTGAAAATTTTTATTTAATTACACATTTTTCTTTCTCCGTCTTCGACCGATACTAAACGGTATCGGTCGGTATCGGTCGAAACAGACCGATACCATTCAATATCGGTCGATACCGAAACTGACCCCTAGTTTCGGTCTCGTTACCCACCGATACCGAAACGATACGGCCGATATCCTTGGGTATCGGTCGAAACCTCAAACCTTGGTTTCAACACCGATGGCAGGATCCAGAAGCTAAAGATGACCATATTTGAGGGAGAGAACCCGGACGGATGGATATATAAAGCAGAACGGTATTTCGAGGTTTCGCAGAGCTATAAAGTAGAGTGGTTGAGGGCTGTTGGGGTGTGCTTAAAGGAGGATGCACTATCTTGGTATAGATGGAGACAACATCAGCAACCATTTTACTCGTGGGAGGAGTTCAAGGTCTGCCTCCTAAACCGGTTTAGGGAGACCCAATGAGAAGCCATGTACGAGCAGCTATATGCATTGAGACAGGAGGGAATAGTCAGGGATTACATAAAAAAATTTGAGATGCTGGCAAGCCGTGTCCGTGGGGTTTTAGGAGAGTTCTTGAAGGTGTGCTTCATGAAAGGATTAAAACCCAGCATTCAGGCAGAGTTACGGATTCAGAGAGGGCTACTAGACAGGATGCAACTGGTCAGGATGGTGGAGGACAGGTTGGCAGATAAGTGACGGGCCAGGGGAGTATGGGACTGATCCATTTCTTGCAGTCAGGTAATGAATGGAAGGAGAAGGTGACATCATGAGGGCTTCAGTGCAGCCATGCGAAGAACATCGAGCCTTAATCGGAAAGTAGGCGTAAACGGCTCACAAACATAGAAATCCAGGAACGGTGCACGAAGGGACTTTGTTTCCACTGTGGCGAGAGATACGGATCAAGACATCGTTGCAAGGATTATGCTCTCCAGATGCTGATTATTGAAGATGAAGAAGGCCAGATAGTGGAGTAGGAAGATTAGGGAGGGGACAATAACCTCCATATGGATTAGTGAGCCCAATGTTTTCACGGCACCATCTTGAGGACAAGGTGGGTTTTCGGGGACGGAGTAATGATGTGTTTTGTATTTAGGCATTTTCAGAATTTTCAGTTTTTAGGGGGGATCTTTTTGTAATTTTAGTATTAGGGTTTTTTTGTAAAATTTGCAATTTCTGTATTTTTCCTTTATTAGAACTAGGGCCAGTTAGGGGGAGTTTTGCATGCTTGATTTGTCAGAAGTACTAGTCGTCCACGAACCCTAGGTTGGGAGATTTAGGCTTTCATCTCGAAGGTAAAGCTAGGAGAGCGGCATGCTCTCGAATTGTGGCCAAATCTATCTTTTATTTTTCAGTTTTTATTAATAAAGATCATTCTTTTTCCCCAAATCCCCTCGTTTCACACCAAAATCCAGCTTTTCCCAAATCTCTCTCCAAAACCCTAAAATTCTCATCTTTCCCCATAAAAAAACTCATCTTTCCCCATAAAAATCCCATTTTATCATCAAACCCTAGTGGATCGCATCAAGGACACAAGTGATGTTTCACATTTAACTAACTATTTCCTAGTTTAAGAGAATTCAAGGACACAAGTGCTCCTTGGTGATACGACCTTAAATTGTAAACCCGTATGTAGCATGCATAGTTCTGTCACAAAGCCACATCTTTATCAAACACATCGTACACATGTAGGACACGCTGACATTTTCCTCGGACACTTCTTAGAACACTTTTTAAAAACTTGTACACATGTGGTATATAACTTATACACTTTTTTTGGTTCACATTATGTGATTTTATATATTTGAGATTTAGTTGCATCTATATATCAATAACTAAGCTTTATGAAAATAAGTTGTCAAAATATATTGACTTGATAAAACTGTGGCAATTTTAGATATGTTTCGATTTTAAAAATGAGATACCTCAAACTACTTCATATAAAATTGAAGCGAAATGCAAAATCATAAAAGTATGTGATAGGCTGTGCATGTTACTAAATGAGTAGAAATCGGTGTCTAGGTTTTTGGATGCATCATATGCCTATGTATGGGTGCATATATCCACTTTGTCCTTATTGAAGAATATTTTGTGTTTTTTGCCGCGCTCCCGTATCCTTAAAAAAAAGAAATCTCTATCATGTGTTCATGTTTGTGTCGTATGTGGGTCTGTATCCATGCTTCTTAGGTGAAACCAATAAAGCAAGGACGCCCCCTCCAAATCCATAAAAAATAAAGAAAGAAAAAAGAAAAAGGAAACGTAAGCCCTTTTCCTATAGTATATATGACAATGCCTTCTTGTAGCAATACTTTCATGGTTTTTTGATGTATAGCCCTACTGTATCCTGTTTAGAAAAATGCCATCGAAGTCATTGATTTTATCAATTTGCCCTGTAAACATTGTCTTAAATTTTTACCCATCTACTTCCGTATTGAAGATATTTGTGTGGCGTTGATGATGGTGATAAGGGAAATGATGATGATTTCCTTTATCTACCATCAAATTGATAGAATTCACCCAAATCTGAAATTATATGGCTAAAACAGTGTAACTTTTAGCTACAATGTCCGCAGTCTCCTAATCTCTCGAAGAACTATGTGAAAAAACCCCTCTAATTGCGCACGCGGGTTGCAACCGAATCTAACATTACGCCCTCGAAAATCCATAACGTCATCCTCGTTTGTCAGCACTTGCATCTTGTGAAACAGAGCCCCCTTCGCCTATTCTCCTTCATCCGATGCTCTGCTTTGCTCTGTTCTTCTGTCGCAGCTCCGTGAAACCGGTTCCTCTCCTCCATCTATCATCCGCTATCTAAGCATACGAACTGTGGCCTTCATTGTTCTGATAGGGCATCTCTCTAGATAATCTGATCGTAATTGGGATCAAGTAGGATTTCGTGGGATGATCTAATGGCCTTTATACTCCTAACCGAAAATCGTGTAGCACATCTGCACAGTCAGTAGTCTTCGACAGGCAAATTGGTCGAAGCGTATTTAGCATCTGTTTGTTAGTTGGGAGAGGGGAATCTAGGATCACGAACTCAATGTGCTCAATTGGATCCAATGGTGTTTCTAGAAGCAACTCGGGCGCATGCTCCACAGATGGTTCCGGCTCAAACTGTAGTACTGGGTCAATCTCTGGTTCATGCTGTAACTCTGGTTTTGGTTCAGGCTCTTGCAGAGACTCCAATATTGCTTTAGACTCCAAGTCAGACTCATGCCCTAACCGTGTCTCAATCTCTGGATCGGGATCATGCTTTGCCTCAAGACTTGGATTAACATCAGTCGTGGGCTCTCTTGAAGAAGAACATCGTCCTCTCTTACTTTCGGGCTTGAGGATTGCTGGAATGCCTGGAAAATATAGTGCTTTTCCACCTCAAAATGGAAAAAGAACGTTCAGGGAGTATAATCATCGTAGTAATCACGGTTATATCCCATAATTTAAAAAAGATTTGCTTGTATAGATGGTACATATGCGTAGTCGGTTGAGTCAGCTACACATTGGCCAAACGGCACTAAATTCGTTGCATAGAAATTCCTCGAAAATAGCTAAACATACCGGTTGCTACTGTAGCGGTACTGTAGCAGACATATTGTAGCGGTACTGTGGCAGGCAGAAAATACTGTAGCAGGCAGGAAATACTGTAGCATGCACAATGCGGGTACTGTAGCAGCATAAAAAACTAGGTTTTTGTTTTTTTGGAGGCGACTGATCTGAAGAGTAGGGTTAGGGTTTTGATTTTTTTTGGAAAATTGGGGGATGATTTTCAGAAAAAGAAAGAATTCGTTCGTCTCTGAGGATTTCATTGGATGAGTTTCACAGGTTTTGGAGAAATTTCTTTTTCATTGATTCATTGATTGATTAAAATAATAAGTCTAATGGCCTTTATATAGGTTTATAACCAAATACCTAAAAACAAATAAAATCCTAATAGATAAGATCAAATAAAAACAAATAAAACCTTAACTAAAATTTGAACTAAAAATCCTAACAGAAAAATCAATAAAATCCTAACCGAAAATCATAATAAAATCCAACTAAACTTAACTAATCAGAACTTGATCATCATCATAATCCCTGGGTGCCCTCCTACCTAAGTGATATCAGCTGCTCCCGTACATTCCCCAGATGTGGATCCCTAAACCTCTCTACCATCTGATCCCTGATCTCCCACGAGCGAAAAGGACACCTCGCCTTCTTCCACTGAAACCAGGCGAGGGCCTTCCCATCCAGATAGATACCTGCTGCCTCCAGCTTCTGCTCCTCCGTCATGCGAGAAACTCTTAAGAATCTCTCCGCTCTGTAGATCCACGACATCGGGTCCACTCCATCGAATACATGTATCTTCAACTTCCGCAGTATGTCCATATTGTGTCCCCATGGTCCCCGCGTCCTCCACCCTGCCTCGGCTGGTGGTAGTGCTGCCATCGCTCCTGGTGTCGATCGTAACCCCCATGAGGGCCTCCTCCTCGGTCCCTGTATCCACCCCCTTCGTCGCCTCCAAACCTGCCATCTGGCCTCTCTAGGAAGTCTCTGTAACCACCTCCCCCACCTACTGTGCGTCCTGGTGGTGGGGTGGAGGTTGCCACCTACCATCGTCAAATCAAGGGTCGGGAGGGTCCCGATAACCGTCGTCGTAGTCTCTGTACTCCTGAAACCCCCCGGACCCAATTCCTCCTCAAAATCACGTGCTGGCACCTCCTGATGGGGCTGGTCATCGTGTAGCTGTTGGAAATCGCCGTCCCCGCCTCGAAAAACACCCGCCCAGGTCCTCTCTGTCCTGCGGGGCCGCGGCCTACCTCGGGTAGGGCCGCCGGCCCCGCCTGATGTTCCCGGCCTACCTCGGGTAGGGTCGGGGGGTCGTCGGCCCCTCTGGGGGCTTCGTCGCCCCTGGGCGAACCCAGGGGAGGCCGCCGCTTCCCCTGCGGTGGTCCTGGGAGGCAGCGGGGCACTGGAAGGTGCCCCGCGGCCCCCCCGGTGTCCGCACCCCATGTGGGCTGGTTGTGGCCGTTGGCCCCCCTTTGTGCTTCCACCGCCTTCCGTCGCACCTCGCGGTAATCGACCTTCCACGGCTCCGCTTCCTCATCTTTGACGAATTCCTCCTCCATAAGGACGTTTTCCGCATCAAAAATCTCAAATTTTTTCCTTCCCTTTTACTAAAGATGGCGCCTTTCCCGCTGATTTAGGGTTCCCATCTCCTTTGTTGTTCGCCGCCAATTGGAAGATCAAATGCGCAAATTGCTCTTCGTACTTCGCTTGATTCGCCGTTAATTGGTTGATGGAAGCCGTCAACTTTGACATGGATTCATCATTTGCCGCCAACGATTTCTTGATCCCGTCGATCTCGCTTGTAAATTTCGCCTTCAAAGTCTCAATTTTGTCATGCGATCTTGTCGAAGCCGCCATGGATAGTCATGCGCTCTGATACCAAATTGATAGAATTCACCCAAATCTGAAATTATATTGCTAAAACATTGAATAAAAAGATAACATTTGGCTACAATATAGGGGCAACCACCCTCCCAAGACGCCGGTAAGCGAGGACGTTTGCACTCTACTAATATCCCCGAAGAACTCTCGAAGAATTATCTCCAATTAATCAAAATAAGCATGAAAAACATCAATGACGGCTAGCCCTAATTTAATAGAAAAACCCCCTCTAATCTAATTACAAATATGCCATTAAAATTAATTAGAGAAAGGAAGGGACAAAACGCCCCTAAGGAAGGCCGGCTCTCAATACGCGCGCGGGTTGCGGGAAGGGGGCTGCCGAATCTAACACAAATTTATTTTTTATTGGTATTTTTTTCATTATTATAGTTCAGTATATTAGCTGTATGTCTTGTCTGAAGCCAACACACGGATATACAGGCTTAGTGCTAGTCGATGTTCGACTAAAAGCAGACTGACTTACGGTGATGTTACTTAACTGTTGTCTTCACTTGTCAAGTTGTTGAATGTATAATCAAGCAGTGAGTAAACTAGGCTTCCCCAATCTCGGAATGGATCACTATAGTCAAATCTCTGTTCACTTCTATTTTGGGTTTTCATCCATGATGGCTTATTTGTCATCTAGAAAGTTGTTTTTTACATGAATTGTGTCTTTGTATCTAATAAATTGCTTGGAATTATGGCTTGGAATTATGTTTCCAGTTACCTTACAGATTTGGTGTAACACTATATCTAAGGAATTGCTTTTGTAAAGGTGTGTGATAGTCTCAATGTGACTTTCATGTAATGTTGGAATATATCTTACTCAATCTCTTCCACCTGATAGTTCATGGAGGAGGATTACCTAGGCTATTGATGACTTGTGCTAAGAAAGTGAAATGAATGGTGTTCTTTGGAGAGTAATTTTTCTCTCCATCTTGTTTATGCTCATTGTTTTCTTATGTAACTGTATATAGCTGAAAATGGGTATTTCCATGTTGCTTACAGTTTGAAAGATCATGCATTATATCTTTGTTACCAATGTATTGAAGTTATCATAAATGATGTTGCTATGCGGGTTGATCTGTAGTTTTAGGTATTGGCCGAAAGGTTTCGGCCGTTTCGTTTCGGTCTCGGCGACTACCAAGACCAAAACGGCCATATAATCTCGGTTCCGGCCGGAATGGCGTCGTTCCGGTCGAGACCCAGAATAAAATTTAAAAAAATCAAAAATAAAAAGAAATTCAAAAAAATTTAAACTTAAATGATACCGTACCTCGTTCGTCGCAGTTAGCGACGGCATCGTCTAGGCATCGTCGTTATTATCGAGGTGTCGAAGAACCCCAAGCATGCGTCGTTGTGGAGTCGGAGAGCGCTGGCGTCTTCGCCTGTGTCGTCGATTGAGGTGTCGAGGGGGAGAGAGCCCATGGATTTGATCAATTGACGAAGGGAGAAAGAGCCCGTCTGCAGAGGAGTTGGGGGGGATGGAAGCCCGCCTGCGGAGTAGTCATGGGGGATAGCCCTTTTTTTATCGATGATAAGGGGGCGGCCGGTGTCGATTGAGAGGGAGGAGTCGAGGGCCCAACACCCCTTTTTTTGATCGAAGGGAGAGAGTCAGAGAGAGCCGTGCAAGCTAGAAGCTTTGGGCTGCTACTCACCATACACCTTTTACTAAACATAGTTCATCTATTTACAAGTTTGCCATTCTCTTTACAATTTTAATGGCAAACTTGTAAAGAAATGCAATATGTTTAGCAAAATGTGTGATGTGAGTAACAGCTAGCTTAAAAAATTAGGCAAACTTGTGAATAAATGCAATATGTTTAGTAATTGCATAGTAGTTTGCTGAAACTTTGCCATTTCGCTTGCATAGTATTGGACTTATGGTCGGCCCCATTGCATATGAATAGAACAGATTAGGAGAAACTGGACTAATTTTGGTTTTAATTTTTTTTTGTCCTTGGGCTTTTCCTTAATTGTTGACGTCACTATAGCAAGGAACCTAAACTGCTATGCAATGTGTTTAGCAAAATGTGTAATGTGAGTAGCAACCAGTGCAAAATTATTTCTGGTTATAGATAAATATGTGTACATAAGTATTTGAAAATACAGATACGGACAAAATAGAACTTACTTCTGAAACCACCGAAACGGACGATACCGAAACCGAAACCTAAATTTTCGAGAGACCAACACTGAGATCGAAACTGCGACCGAAACTGCGACCTCAAGCCTTGGTAGGTACTATAAGGTAGTGTTGCTTGCTTTGGCTTTCATAATCTTGATGTTAAATATAAGGTTTGGATCTTATTAATCTGCCCCCACACCCCCACCCAAAAATAATAATCTCATGATCCGTAGCATTTAACTTGTTAAGGAGGAACCAATGCCTTTCCATTAGAGGCCTCAGCAGTTGCTATTGGAATGCCGACTTCTATAGTGTGCAGTGTGTGGGGAGGACTATCTGCTAGCATGCTTATCTGCCTGGGTGACTATGAATCGTACCCTTCTTGGTTGTGCCCGTGGTCTTTTGCATCTACAGGCAACCAATTCACCTTTAGGTTGGTGCTATGTGAATTTTTTTCCAGAAAAATGAACATAGCATTCGCAGTCAATCAGTTTGCTGCTTTGTTTTTATTCCTTCTCTTTGTTGTTATTGGATTTGTGTTTCTTGCATATACAAGATACTTGCATCTTGCAGGTTTTTAGATGGCTCAACGCTAGGACATGCCCCCATTATGATTGTGCATGGGATAGTGTGGTTGTATGGATACCCAAGGCTTCTTCCATGAGGCTATATTATCTCTTCTGTTATGTATGCCTCTCCTTCTTTTAATGATGAATTTTCTTTTTTTTAAATATCACTGTATCTGCTTTGGGATGCTGCTGATAATGCAGCAGATAGGAGCAGTAGAAGGATTAATGGTAACTCTACCGAGTAGAGCTACAAAATTCAATGTTACTGATCTGTACTGTGTAGGTGGTGGCAAACGGGTCGGGTCGGGTCGGGTTTGACCCGATCTGGATAAGGGTAAACTCAAAGCCGACCCGGATTAAAGCCAGGTCAAGATTTGGGAACCCATACCCGACGCGGGTGTTAAACGGGTCACCCGTACCCGACCCGATTTTCCTTGCAGGTTGGGTTCGAATTGAAAAGACCAAAAATTAATTCGAAACAAATGGCACAAAATAGGCTTCGAACTCGCAATCTCGCTCATACGCATAGAATGCCCAAACAACTGAGCTAAGGAATTTTTTGATGTGTTGTATAGAGTTTTAATATATAGTCCGTTTAAAGGGTATCATTTGAAATCGAAAATTTAAAAAGCATTAACTAGTACGGACTGAGATTTGAACCGCCAACCTGAGTGCTAACCAATAATCCTAGGACTGACATTGAAGAATGTTTGCATTATATTATATACGTATAATATATAAGCGGGTGGAATTCGGGTCAATCCATGTTGACTGATCAAATCTGTACCTGACCCGGATTTTATCTGGTCGGCCGGGTCGACTCGAATCCTACCCGACCTGGATTGGCCCTTATGCATACCTAGTCCAAAGAGGCCAGGTTCGGGTCGGGTCCATTTTTTTTTCCAAATAAAACTCTCTTAAAGCTTGCTATTGTTTCGTTACATTATTATGAAAACTGTTTTAGTCATCCAGTCATTGTCACTTGTTGCTGAACAATACCTATAACAATTGGTATTAAGTCAAATTGTTCATATCAACCATATTTATATTTTTCTTCTATGTAGTAGGGTTAAAAAACAGATTATGTGGCCGCATGTCAAATCCGGTGGAGCACCGCTTCGTTTTGAGGATATGCGTCCTCATTATGCATAAGCACTGCTAATCGGGTATATGTGGGTTAGGAGCTTGCATACCTGATTAAGCGGCACGTTATAATAGTCATGCGTGTCGGGTTTATTAAAAGAACAAATAAAAAACACCCAAACCAGACCCTATTCTCTTTCAATCTTTAATCATCTGCATTTCAGCCACATCAGCAGATCTCTCCCGTGTTGCGTCCTTTCTTTCTCCATCAATCTGACCTCTTCATGGGGATCTCAGATCTCTTCAATCTCTTACGGCCGATGCCCAAGCATCTTTTAGTCTCCTTTCTTCATCTCTAGAGGCAGCAACTGTTAGAAGAAGTGGAATCAACATCATCAGCATGGATCAGCAGCAAGGAGGCAGCAAGGAGGGTGAGCGACAGTGGTAGCGGCATCAAGGAGCAACAGTAGGAGTGGCAAGGAGTGGAAACAACATTGCCTGCAAAAAGGAGCAAGCAACGGGGAGCAATAGCGGGAAGCAGCATTGAGGGGCAACGACTAAGCTGCAGGTTTCTTCTTTTTATTTTTTATAAATAGAACTTGATTTGCTTTCGTTTTTGGTGCATACTTTCATCAATTACCATTTCATGTAGTTTGTTTGTAACGAGCCTAATTTGTTTAGAATATTTTTTAAATAAAATTATGATGTATTTTTGGTCCAAACTATTTTTAATAAGTTTTTAGATTTTGTAAATGATGTTTAATGAATTTTTAGAATTTATTTATATTTATTTACTTGAAACCCATTAACCCGTTTATTATAACCCATTGAATTAAATTCGAATTACATTTCAAAAAATTAATTTCAAAATTTTAGTCTAGACTTCAAAATACAAAATTATTTAAATTAGATTATAAACAAAATTCATTTTCAAATCAAATTAAAATTGTAACTAAATATAAATTCTAACCTTATTAAAAGTAATATCAAACTCGACCCGTTTACACCTAATTACCCATATATTTAATTATAATTTAATTTCAAATTAAATATCAAGTTTAAACATTCAAGCCTAAATTTTAAAATTTAGAAATTATTTAAAATTAGATTATAAACAAATTTTGTTTCTAATATCAAATCAAATCCTAATTAATCTTAATTTTAATTTCAAAAATGCGAAATTTTATATCTAATTTTTAAAATATAAATGATCTAAATTAAAATTTTAACACGTCTTATAAATTTAAATCAAGAATCCGAAACAAAAACAAACTCTGATACAAGTAAAAATTAAATCTAAATTTCAAATATGAAATTAATTAAAATTTGATTCAAAAAAATTATCTTCTAATTCGAAATCAAATCCTAATTGGAAACAAATTTTAATCCAAATCCAATTTAAAATCTAAAACCCCATCCATTTATCCCTAAATCCCGATCCAATAATAACCCAAACCATATATGTTTTATGCATGTGAGTATCCCATGAACTAAATTTCCTAAAAACCCTCATCAAAACTATCCCTCACTCCCCGTCCTGTTTCTTCACATACAAACAAGAAAAGAAAATGAAAAAATAGAAAGAAAAAAGAAAGAAGAAGAGAGAAGAAGAAAACAGAAGAAGAAGATCAAGAAAGGAAGAGGGACGAAGAAGAACCGAAACCATATATGGGCGGTGCTCCTGCTCTTTCTCCAATGAGCCACAAACCCTCAACCTCCTTTCCTCTCTGAAACAAGTAGATTCCTTTTTAGTTTTTTTATTTACTTTCAGTTAAATTTTTGATCTTTTTGTACGTTTAACAGAATTTAGGAAAAACAAATCATATTATTTTAACTTGAAAGAATTATTAATAAAGAATTGTTGGCCATGTCGGTTTCCTATTTTTCTTTCTTATTTAAATTTCAGTTTATTTTATTTTTAGTTAATTAAATCTAGGAAGAATCGTATATTAAAGTCAAAATTTTTAGAAATTGGTTTTGAAGATTGTTATGTCAATATGTATCTCGATCTAATAAGTTAGTAATTTAAAAATTTATTTTTTAACCCTTTTGGTCAACTGAATATGGGTAGAATTTTATTTCAAGGTAATGTAAAATTTTCTCTTTTAGAAATTGTTTTTAAATATTGTTATGTTATGTTTAGATCTAGTAAGTTAATAATTTTAAAATTGATTTTTAAATCTTTTTAGTTAATTGAATTTAGGTAGAATTATTTTAAAGTTAATTTTTAGATGTTAAAGATTGTCATGCTATGTTTATCTGTTATAAATTAATAAGTAGAAAATGATTTTTTCTTTTCATGAAATATTGTAGTCTGTTATAAACGGGCTTTTGTAGGCCCAATTATGTATTGGGTATCCACCCATTATGTAACCCTACTTCTATAGATACAGAGCTACGAGTTCTGTAGCCACCAAGTTTACAACACGTTATCAGCACGCTCGAAGTTGAGCCGAACTTTTGCCGACGGACGAACGCGTTGCGAACGGGCTTCCTTCACCGAATGTCGCTAGATCCGACGGGTAGGATCTAGAGGTAATTTTTATTCCCTAGATCTAAATTTTTATGTGCATATGATTAGATCTAAATATTTGGATCGATGTTTTGATTAGTATTGATCGGATTTTTATCTCAGATCTGCATTCTAAACCAACCCTTTAATGAAAAATCGACGTTTTTATCAGTAAAAATCAACTTTTTACGATGAAAAACGCCGTTTTAAGACTAAAAATAGATTTTTTCTAATAAAAACCATGTTTTTATCATCTTCTTCCCCAAAGTTTTCAAACCCTAGCGGGATTTTTTCATCGCCGCACGGCCAGCAGCCGTGCACGCGAAAACCCTCACCCTCGCGATCTTCCCGCCGCCTGAAGTGGCGGCGTGCGACTGCCGCCTCCAACGGCGGGGCTGCCGCCCGACGCGGCAGCAGGCGCTGCCGCCCGACGCGGCAGCAGGCGCTGCCGCCCGACGCGGCAGCAGGCGCTGCCGCCCGACGCGGCAGCAGGCGCTGCCGCCTGACGCCGCCTCAGGCGGCAGACGACGACGACGCCCGACGCCGCAGCGGCAAACCCCCCTCCCTGCGCGCGCGAGATGCGAAACCCTAGCCGCCTGTAGCGGCGATGCGCGCGGCGAAACCCTAGCCGCCCGAAGCGGCGGTCCCTACGGCGCAAAACTTTTCCGCCCGCACGGGCTCGCACGAACGATTGCCCTCAAATACCCTAACTAGGGTTTTCCCCCCAAAAACTTCGTTTTTACAAGTTCTTTTTCAGATTTAATTAAGTTTTTCTTCGTTAAATTTTGAATTATTACATGCTTTTTAATTCATCGCATTTTTTGATTTTCTGATTATGATACGTTTAATAATTAGGAAGATCTTGCGACCGCTCTGCCGTTAGTTAACCTAACGGTGTATGACGTTACCCAGTGGTCCAATAATTATTAAACGAAAAATTTTCATTTCCATTATAAAATGCCTGTGATGATTAATTGCCTGTGATGATTAATTGTCTGCAATGTAATAAAATGCCTGCTGCATTTTTCTGCGACGTACGTTTATATTTGTTGTGGTTTTGGATCGGCTAGCTATTACCTTTATTTCGCTCGCAATTTTTTCTATTTTTTGAGAGAAATTGTAGTGAGGATATTATTGTATAAATTCCAAGACCGACGGACGTCACACGAAGACGAAGATCCATTCCAGAAGAATAGGGGCCACACATGGGTTCCCGAGTTGTATTTTCAATTTTATGGGACTGTATGGACTTTATTTAAAATGGTGATTAGCCGATCCACACAACAAATATCTGTGTCTGAAATGCATAATTACTTGTTTTTACTTTAAAATTCTAATTATTGCTCATTTTAACATGCTAGAGATAATGACTAAAATTGCGAGCGTTGACTTTGATGTATTGGATGCTTCATGCAAAAATTATCTGAGCTAGCAGTTGGATATAAAATCCATCTGTGCTTACAAGGACTGAGCCATGCCATCGCTGTAGGCGATACGGTTTCTGACATAGATAAAGCGAAAGCAATTATCTGTATCAGACGCCATATCGATCGGACCCTGAAGGACGAGTACCTCACGGTGGAAGACTCTTATTAGTTATGGCCCGCCCTCGAGGATAGATACAAATATCAAAGAGATGTTATCCTTCCCCAAGCGCGATATGAATGGGAGAACTTCCGTCTCCAGGACTTTAAGTCCATCGCCGAGTACAACTTGGTAATTTTCAGTATCACCTCACGCCTGAAGTTGTGTGGTGAGAAAGTGACGGAGGAGCGCATGTTAGAGAAGACGTATACATTCTTCAACGAGAAGGATGTTATACTTATGCAACAGTATCGTGAACGAAAGTTCACGAAATGCTCGGAGCTTTTCTCATGCCTTCTGATGGCAGAACAGAATAGAGACCTCCTTCTGGCCACCCATAACTCGCGCCCTACTGGCACTGCTCCTGCGCCTGAAGCGCATTACAGCTCCTCCCAGAAGAAGAGGACCAACTTCAAAGGCAAACCCCAGAAGGGCAAGGCAATGAAGAAGCAGGCTAGAGGACCCCATCCAAAGTCCAACAATGAGGGAAAGAAGAAGAATATGTGGAAGAGAAAAGACAACAGCCAGACACCTGCCCCCAGAAAAGTCTGGGAAGATAAATGCCCAGGTGTGGCATGACTGGACACTGGTCCAGGAATTGTCGGACTCCACGCCACCTCCAGGACGTGTACAATGCTAACCAGAAGCCAGCCGAGACAAACCTGGTGGAACACGAAGACCTGGCACCAATCAGGTTCATCGTCGAGGACTTCTCAAATGATGACCTGCTCGACTGAAGCATTATCTGCTTTCTGCTATGCATTGTAATTGAAACAATTTACTATCTAGTTGTTTGTTTCCTAGCATGTTGAAAGATTTTTCAGACGTTGAATGATATTTGGTTATCTTTTGTGCCTTATACTGCTATGTTTATTTCTCTCTCTCATTTTAGATCGAATATAAATGCATAGTGGATAGTGCCTCTACGCACACGGTCCTCCAAGATATTTGCTTTTTCCAAAGCATAAATAAATACGATGGAACCGTGAATACAATTTCCGGTCCGTCAGGAATAATTGAAGGATCAAGGAAAGCATACTTTCTGCTCCACAACAAAACACAACTACTAATAAAAGATGCTCTTTTCTCCCCTAGCTCTCATAGAAATCTGTTAAGTTTTAAAGATATCCGTTTAAACGGATACCACCTAGAAACGGTGAACAAACAAAACAGAGAATTCTTGTACGTAACGACTCATAAAAACGGTGCTAAAACCATCGTCAAGCGTTTTGAGGGACTCCCGTTGGGTCTCTACCATACAAAGATAAGAGCAATGGAAGCAAACACACTTGAGCACCAGAAGTGCGATAATCGACCAGAATTCCAACTCTGGCACAATAGACTCGGACACCCTGGAAGGAACTTGATGCGTCGCATCATATCCCAATCTCGTGGAATTAACTCGAAAAGCCTGAAGCTACTTCGAAAGGGTGCCTCTCCTTGTCCTCCTTGTCACAAAGGGAAATTGATTACGAGACCATCTCCACTTAAAGTAGACTCAGAGTCTCCCAGCTTCCTAGAGAGAATACATGGAGATATTTGCGGGCCTATTCACCCCGCACGTGGCCCATTTCGGTACTACATGGTACTGATTGACGCATCTGCCAAATGGTCGTATGTGTGCCCCTGTCTACTCGCAACGTAGCCTTTGCAAAGCTACTGGCACAAATCATTAAGTTGCGGGTACATTTCCCAGACAATCAGATCAAGAAATTGTGTCTGGCAACACTGGGGAATTCACATCACAACTCTTCCTAGACTACTGTCAAGTAACTGGCATAGAAGTTGAACTGCCTGTAGCTCATGTTCACACCCAGAACGAGTTAGCCGAATCTCTTATAAAGAGACTACAATGGATTGCTCGTCCATTGTTGATGCAATGCCATTTGCCGGTGAACGCATGAGGACATGCCATCTTGCATGCTGCATCGCTAATAAGATTACGTCCGTCAGGAAGTCAATCTTATTCTCCAATGCAACTCGCATATGTGAATCCACCGGATATCTCTCACCTGAGGATATTCGGATGCGCTGTCTATGTCCCCATAGCACCACCGCAGAGGACCAATATGAGTCCTCAACGTCGACTATGTATCTACATAGGATTCGACTCACCATCGATCATTAGATACCTGGAGCCCCTAATAGGGGACGCCTTTAAGGCACGTCTAGCAGATTGTGAGTTTGATGAAAGTACCTTTCCCAAACTAGGCATTAACACAGAGAATCTAGAAGCTTCAAAGACCATTTCATGGGACATCAAAACTTTATCCCATTTTGATCCGCGTACAAACCAATTTGAAGATGAGATCCTGAAGATCCTACAAATACAGAATACAGCTCACATTTTACCGGACAAATTTACTGACAACCAGAAGATTGTCAGATCACACGTCCCTGCTGCAAACACGCCAGCTAGGATTGATATACCCAAAGATGGATGCAATCCATCTGCAGCAGAAGCGGCCGTGCCTCAACAAAAGAGAGGACAACCCCCAGGCCCCAAAGATAAAAACCCTCGAAAGAGGAAAAATCCTAGAGCAATGATAATGATACCACCACAGGATGCTGAGCTCAGCCCAGATACCTCTCCCTTCCTAAAAACCCCTGAAGAGGAAAATATAGGAGAAATATCGTTAAGCTATGTACATACTGGGGAGGTACTGGACAGAAAAAGCACAATCATCGATGATAACTTCGTGCTCATTATTGCCAATCACGTCACTGAATACGACGATGAGACCGATCCAAGCTCTCTAGCAGAATGTAAACGCAGAGAGGATTGGCCAA
Organism: Scilla litardierei; assembly: GCA_030789695.1. NCBI lineage: Eukaryota > Viridiplantae > Streptophyta > Magnoliopsida > Asparagales > Asparagaceae > Scilla > Scilla litardierei. The sequence goes on from CM061140.1 coordinate 13,663,389, forward strand.
AGTGGAACGAGGCAATAGGAGTAGAGCTGGACTCACTCTCGAAGTGCAAAGTTTTTGGATCTGTAGTTCTAACAACAAAGATGTTATACCTGTGGGATATAAATGGGTATTCGTAAGAAAAAGAAATGAAAATAATGAGATCGTACGCTACAAAGCGCGTCTTATTGCACAAGGCTTTTCTCAAAGACCAAGAATAGACTATGATGATACATATTCCCCAGTCATGGATGCGATCACTTTTCGTTTCAATATTAGCCTAACTACTACGGAAGGTCTGGATATGCAGCTCATGGACGTTGTGACTGCATACCTATATGGAAATATAGATAAGGATATCTATATGAGACTTCCAGACGGATACAAACTACCGACGAAAATGACAGAAAGACATCGGGACGTCTATTCTGTCAAACTCCAAAGATCACTGTATGTTCTAAAACAGTCGGGGGGAATGTGGTATAACAGACTCAGTGAATTCCTAGTGCAACAAGGATTTACAACTAATGAAGTCTGCCCTTGCATCTTTATAAGAGCAAAGGGAACATGATTCGTAATTATTGTCGTCTACGTATATGACCTAAACATCATCGGATCTCCTGAAGAGATAGCCGAGATATCCAAGAGTCTCACACAGACCTTTGAGATGAAAGACCTTGGCAAAACGAAGTTCTGCCTAGGCTTACAAATCGAACACCTAAGCGGAGGAATCCTGTTACACCAATCCACATACACAAAGAAGTTGCTGAAAAACTTCCTTATGGACAAATGTCGTCCGCTTAGTACACCAATGGTTGTCATATCATTGGATGTTAATACGGACCCCTTCCGGCCGCTGGAAAAGGGGGAGGAAGCACTGGGTCCAGAAGTACCCTACCTGAGTGCAATTGGAGCATTCCTATACTTGGTAAACTGCACGCGTCCCGATATAGCGTTTGCAGTTAACCTACTAGCCAGATACTGTTCAGCGCCCTCAAAGCGCCACTGGAACGGAGTGAAGCACCTTCTGTGCTACCTCCAAGGGTCTGTGGACCTGGGGCTATACTTCAAGAAAGGCGTATTCTCCAACTTAGTTGGTATGCAGATGCAGGATATATGACTGACCCACACACCGCAAAGTCCCAGACCGGTTTCGTATTCACATACAGTGGTACATCCATCTCATGGAGATCTGTGAAGCAGACTTCAACAACGACCTCGTCCAACCACTCCGAGCTCATTACGATCCACGAAGCTAGCAGAGAATGCTTTTGGCTTCGTTCAGTCATCCACCACATTCTCGTGATTACCGGCCTGAAGACGGGAGATCTTGGACCAACCACCATGTACGAAGACAATGCTGCCTGCATAGCTCAACTACGAGGTGGCTACATTAAATGTGATAGGACGAAGCACATTTCCCCCAAGCTTTTCTGGACGCATGAACAAGTAGACAACCAGATCGACATCCAGTAGATCTAGTCTTGCAATAACCTGACAGATCTATTTACTAAAGCTTTACCTCGATGTACCTTTAGAAAACTTGTATTAGGAATTAAGATGAGACAGTTGAAAGATCTACAAGCCTGAAGCTTGTACACTTCAGGGGGAGTTAATGTTGAGTTATACTCTTTTTCCCTTGGCTATTGGTTTTTCCCACTGGGTTTTCTATAACCAAAGGTTTTAACGAGGCAACCACATCAACTCTGGATCCAGAAGCATCCACCTCTGATGATATCAATCGATCAGGGGAAGTTACAGAGACTTGTACTCTTTTCCCTTAGCCACTGGTTTTTCCCACTGGGTTTTCCATGACAAAGGTTTTGACGAGGCAAGAACTCTTAACTTAGGATCCAGAAGTATCCATACCCCCATAGTCAGATCAGCTCTATGAACCCTGAAGCGCTCATACACGGGTTACAACAATGGATGGATAAGTGGAAGTGTTATAAACGGCTTTTGTAGGCCCAATTGTGTATTGGGTATCCACCCATTATGTAACCCTACTTCTATAAATACAGGGCTACGGGTTCCGTAGCCACCAAGTTTACAACATAGTCAGATTAATAGAAAGATTGGAAATTTTGAAGGATTTAAATCAAGATCTTATAACTCATGATTAATCGAAAATAGTGGATTTAATAATATTGGATCTTTTATGTTATTCGCATGTTAAACATTGTAGTATAATTACTATAACATGATGTCTGAAGTTAAAGCACTGCGATGGACATAAGTAACACTTGTTTTAGAGATAATATATTCTACTTTCAACTCATAAAATGTTACACATGGAAAATGAATAGGATAGCTACTTGACATGCATGGCATGTGGAAACTCATTGTTTCTGAGGGTACGTGAGCGATGCAGATTTCCTAATGATCGCGCTCAGTCATGAGTGCAGAAAGGTAATGATGGTCACTATAGATATGACTCAGTTTTATTCTGGATGGCAACTGTGTGGAAGGTTACGATCCATGAGTTGCAGTCCAGACCTGGAATCGCGGGAAATGTTATGATCCACGGATGTAGACCGACGCTGCACCATGCGAAATGTTATTGGTCCATAATGTTTGCTATTTCGGACGAACGGAACACCCAAATTGCATATCGTACTCTCAGTCTTGAGCTGCGCGATTAGACTGCGATTACCATGATACACTTAATATTATAGGTTAGTGACATTATGCTATACTTGACATTCTAGTTTAAAGACATTAGTTAATTTCACTATTTGATGATGTTTGTAATGCACACCGTTTATTCCCATACTTGTCATTCTGTTGCATATATTAATTATCCTTATTATTTTCATATCTTTATGTCTATATGTTTCAAAAAATTTAAATTGCTTGGTTTTGGAATCTACCATGTTCATCTCGTTGTGTTCATCTCGTTGACGATATTCATTTTTGTTGAATGTCGGTCGGGTTCGGAGAGCGGGTATTTTGAGGCTGACCATCTTGAGCTGATGGACATAGAGGAGCATTCGTTGCTAGAGAGTTAGACTTAGCTAGTCATGTTTTCTTTTTGTTTAGTAGCCGCCAATAATGTATGAATCAGAATTTGTACGGATCATAAAGCATCTTTCTTTTTCATTACTATTTTTTATCTATTTGATTGTACTAAATGTACTCTTATCTTTGAAGATATTTTAAATGGAGACGCAGAGTGTGATGTAATAAATTTTAGATTTATATTAGAAGGATATATGGAGAACATGTGTAATATTTTTCATTGACGCTGGGTGTATTTAAACCAAAAAAAGCGAAAAAATAAAAAATTCACATATTTTCCTTTAGATTTGAGCACATCGTGGGCCTTCGGTTTCTTTCTCTTGTATTTTGGAAAGCGGGGTGTGATATTATTTCTAATTTTCCACATAGTTCCTTTGATCATTAGATATTACTCAAATTGTAATTTGAAAATTACAATTCTGTAGTAAATTTTCATTTCCCCCTTGTTTGTGACCATAGGAAACATACTTCACACAAAATTAGTATATATTTTTTGTTTGTTTCATTTAATGCATGATTTATTTCTTATTTTGCAGCAGCTTCCTTTATTCATCAGAAAATACCGAAGCAACAATTTAGATAGAAAAAGCAGTGACCTTTATAGTTCTAATTACTAATTTGTGGTTGGTTTGTTTTGTGAAATCTTCTGTAGGAATATTTGTTGATTGAATCTGTGTTTGTTGTCATCAATGGTATCCAATTCAAGCGTTGCTAGGCCAAGTAGTAGTTGTGGACAAGGAGTTGATTGAACTTTAGTTTAGCCTTTATATATATATTTGAATATCAAGGAATTTTCAGCACTTAGATGCAGGGTTGTATGTATTATATATGTGGTATACATATAATAATATAATATATATGTACATTATAAAAATTTATTTCAACGTAATCCGTGGAAACCCCCGTATGCGGTGCGTAATGAAGACACATTTTACAATATTGCTATGTTGAAAGTGAATATGAAAATGCATTGTAAACTATGATTTGGAGACATGGACACGAGTGTCATACTTCGCACAGAAATTGTGTGTCGGACACGCCAATTATCCAAACTCTAGAAAAGAGGACACTACTTATATTTCTTCTACCTATATGTATATTTAACTCATATAAATGTATCTTGTGGGTTTATTTTTGTATAAAAAGAACTTGACCTTAGTAGTCTGATTTAGAAAACAATAGGTTTCATCAAACTAGGACACAACATAGTTCATGTGGTACATACTTTTAAGGTGAATAACTATGTATGTATTTGACATGGATGAACATGTGTCATGTCCGGGTGGGTCGGACACAATTGTTGGTGCAAAGAAGCGTCCTACATATCGTAGGTTATAAACGCATTGTTATCATCATTTCATTTCATTTGCATAGCCTGGTTTGCTATCCAGCCATCCTGGTTGGCCATACATCTGACATATTGCGTGTGATATTAATAAGTACGGAGAGCTACACCCATATTGTTGATTGTACCTGATAATCTGATAAACTGAATGTCCGGGAAGGCCAAATCATTGTCATTGCGCTTAGAAGAAAAGGCAGCAGTAGGAGTGCATCTCTGGAATTGAGAACAATCGTATTAGATCTTTATCAGATGTGATGGACATGCAAGCCCTGAAATTTAGCTTCTTTTTTTTGCACTGTGACTTTATTCGCAATTCCAAAATCATGTTGCTTACTGTGAATTTTACTTTTGCCTTTGTTATGGATAGTAGATATCTTCTGCATTTGATTTTATTAACTAATAGTGCTTGAAACGAGCTACTTTCTGTGGAATGCTATTCGTTATATATTATAATATTTCGTTCTCTGAACTTATGCTATTGTTAGGTGCCTTTTGGCCTTATATTAATATCATTAATTATTTTCCTACATTGTAGGTATGTAAAGCAGGGTATATGGAGGTGGTAACATGGATTTTAGGATCACATGAAGAAAACTTTGCCATGTTGAGGCGGGAGAATGATGCAAAAAATGCAGTCATCATTGGAAATCCTCGTTCTGCTGATTATGGGGTGAGTTCACCATCATATATGGATTACTGCGTTGGTGGATGTATCTTGTCATCCTGTAGCTGGAATCTGTCATTTATGTGGCTGAGATTTTATTCAATGATTTCTAGTTATCCTTTAGTAATGCATATAAATAGTTCTTACCAAGGTTTCAGAAAGGCTTATAAGCAAAGCGGCAAGAACTTCCCAGAAACCAATGGTTCGATTATATAATAATTATGCGTCAGGCTTATAAGCATCATAGGGCTTATAAGCATAGCAGTATGAAATGTCCAATGGAAAAAATGTGCAACAAGAAATGTGAAATCTAGAATAAAGAAAGGAATATATTAAAGTGGCCAGCCTCACCCATATGACTCTTTGAACATAGTTCTTTGAAGGTAATTTTATACCTGGCTATTTTTCTGGAAAAATGAAAACCTTTCATCTTAGTTGCTACATGGTTGGGAACCTTTCATCTCAGTTCCATGTCATTATACTTTGCTTATTATTACGAAGTAGTCGCCTTTTTGCAGTATGGAATAAATGGCAGCATTAAGGCTGGTTCCACCTGAATCAGAAATGATACCTGAATCAGAACTAGATAAATGATCTACTAGCGGGTTGCTCATATGATCTGATTTGTGATTAGGTGAACCCATCTCAGGTCTGAAGATGTTTGATCTGTGAAGTGGAAAGTAGAAATCCGAGCACTCGAGTAGGGAGGGTTGGGATTTAGGCTTTTAGGGCTTTAGCAAGGCTTCACCAAGGAAAATTAGTGCTATTCTAAAATGTATTTTTAAAATAAAAAGACAACAAGGAAAGAAAATGACACATTGATAACACAACAATAAATAGAGACATCTTTTAATGCTTCAAGTTTACATGCTTTGACACAAAGCATGCTGTAGCGTGTTTAAATATTATAAACCATCCAAGAAGACAATTATAGAAATTAAGATCCACTATGATCATTCTATACAATAATTTACAAGTTATATGAGAAATAAGAATGAATATTACAAGGATCAAGGAGATGCATGTAAATATTAAAACATGTAATGTGCAAAATGTTATGCTGCACGACCACGATACGCACCCACCCCACTAGCCTATCGTGACTTACAATCACGTAGTGGGCTTACTAGGAGATAGGCTTTCACATTTAAATGTATCGATGAGATCTCATGGTGACCAAGCACTACTGGAAGACAATCAGGAGATTGAAGATCACGCCCACTCGCATCACTCAAATCGAACTTCTCCAAGGGTTGAAGGACACGTCATCGATTTCGACCAATGTTACAAGCCTCGTCAAGCGACGACAACGAACTCCGTAAGGCAAGGCTGCTTTACAAATAACAGGTACGGGTCTGTTCGGCCTTGTCGGGGGTTCGGCAGGGGCCTCGGCGCACTTGCAGGATGGCGGCCCGACCGACGGGCTGGGCAGTCTGGGGAACTTCAGGTAGACGGAGACCACCCATGAGTTTCCAGGACGCCATGGCGGAGATAGGGGGAAGGATGACCATGGCAGAATATGGGTAGCATGGTGACATCAACGCGGATCGGCGGTTGATGAAGCTGAAGATGCCGACCTTTGATGGCACCGATGCAGACAGATGGATATATCAGGCAGATCGATATTTTCAGGTGATGGGATTGACGGAGCAGGAGGTCCTGAAGGCCATCAGGATTTATTTTGTGGGAAAGACACTAGCATGGTACCGGTGGAAGATAGCACGTGCTCCTTTTCGTACCTGGAAGGAGCTGCCAGCACTGATCGTGGATCGGTTCCAGGAGACAGCGAAAGGAGATTTCTACGAGCAGCTGTCTGCCCTGAGGCAGGAGGGGACAGTGAGAGACTACATGGAGAGATTTGAGATGCTTAACAGCCGGGTGAAGGGGGTAACAGATGAGGTGATGATCGGGAACTTCATGAGGGGGCTGAAGCCCTCTATACAGGCTGAGTTGCGGATGCAGAGCCTGACGACCTTGGAGGATGTCCTTCGCTTGGACCATAAGGCAGATGAGAAGCATGTGAGGAGAGGAGGATACGAGGGGCTTGGGAAACCCAGAGTTCCTGCCCTACCCCGGGTAGCAGCGGCACAGAGGACACCCACAACGGCACCTGAGACTCGAGGAGAGGGCCGCCCAGCTGCTCTCTGGCGGCGGATGATGGAGGCAGAGGTGAGGGAGAAGCGGGCCAAGGGGTTGTGCTTCCGTTGCGACGAGAAGTTCACCCATGGACACAGATGTGCGAGCCGCCTGCTACAGATCACCATGGTATCCGACGAGGAGGGGTACGTGGGTGATGAGGAGCCCGAGGAGGAGTCACAAGTAGAGGAGGAGAAGTCTCATCTAGACTTCGCCGAGGTTTCCCTGAACTCCGTGGTGGGGTTCACTCCGAACCACACCATGAAGTTATCGGGGCAGCTAGGGGACACGGCGGTGACGGTGCTGATAGACAGTGGGGCAACCCACAATTTTATCTCCAATCGAGTGGTGGGGTGGCATGGGCTGTAGTTGAGCACGCTGGAGAAGTTTACGGTACTGCTGGGGACATGAAAGAAGGAGGAGAGCAAAGGACTCTGCAAGGGGCTGTGCCTGACCTTGCAGGGAGTACAGGTCATGGATGACTTCTTGCCATTGGAGTTGGGCAACATAGACATCATATTGGGGGTGCAGTGGCTGAAGAAGTTGGGGGAGATGAAGGTAAACTGGAAGCTTCTGAGGATGGAGTTTCAGGATGGGGGGCAGACCGTTGTGTTGACAGGGGAGCCGACCCTTTGTTTTTCATTAGTGACCTTCAAGGCTATCACTCGGGCGTTGCGTGACGAGGGAGAGGGGTAGTACCTGGTGGAGTATCAGGGGATGACAGCTGAGGGGAAGGAGCAGCGGGATGAGACCGCAGTGGAGGTAGAGCAGCTGCTAGAGCAGTACCAGGAGGTCTTCCAGGACCCGTATGGGCTACCATCGTCCAGAGGACACGAGCACACAATTGTATTGCGTGATGGAGCAGCACCGGTGAGTGTGCGACCGTACCGGTACCCGCTTGTACAGAAGGACGAGATTGAGCGGATGGTGCGGGAGATGCTACAGGCTGGGATAATTCAGCCAAGTGTGAGTCCCTTTTCAAGCCCAGTTTTGCTGGTTAAAAAAGACTGGAGTTGGAGATTCTGCGTCGATTACCGAGCGCTGAACAAGGAAACTGTCGTCGACAAGTTTCCAATTTCGGTAATCGATGAGCTGCTGGACGAGCTACATGTGGCGGCGATTTTTTCGAACATCGACTTGAGGGCAGGATACCACCAGATTCTGATGCGGCCAGAGGATGTGCTGAAGACTGCCTTCCGCACCCACAAGGGGCACTACGAGTTCCGAGTCATGTCGTTCGGCTTGACGAACGCTCCTTCGACTTTCCAGGCCTTGATGAACAAGGTCTTCCAGCCCTTCCTGCGGAGGTTCATTCTCGTTTTCTTTGACGATATTCTCGTCTACAGCAGGAGCATGATGGAGCATTTGGACCACTTGGAGGTGGTCTTTCGGGAGTTGATGGCGCAGCAGTTGTTCGCCAACCGGAAGAAGTGCAGCTTCGGCCAGGCACAGATCGAGTACCTGTGGCATGTTGTTTCGGCGGAGGGGGTGGAGGCAGACAGGTCAAAGATAGCGGCTATGTTGGATTGGCCGGTGCCTACTACATTGCGAGCTCTTCGTGGATTTTTAGGTCTGACGGGCTATTATCGCAAGTTCGTTAAGGGGTACAACACCATAGCTTGGCCCCTTACCGAACAGCTCAAGAAGGACGGATTCCATTTGGGGGAGGATGCCACTAAGGCCTTTGAGGCCATGAAGGTGGCGATGACTACGGCGCCCGTGTTTGCCTTACCAGACTTCAGCAGATCCTTTGTGGTGGAAACTGACGCGTCGGGTTATGGACTGGGGGCGTTGCTTATGCAGGAGGGACGCCACATAGCCTACTTCAGTCAGGTGCTATCTGCTAGAGCACGGCTGAAGTCAGTATACGAGAGGAAGCTGATGGCCATTGTTCTCGCGGTGATGAAGTGGCGGCCTTATTTGTTGGGGAGGGAGTTCGTGGTTAGGACAGATCAGCGGAGCCTTAAGTACCTTTTAGAGCAGCGGTTGGTCATTGAGGAGCACCAGCGTTGGTTGTCCAAGCTGGTGGGGTACCGATTCGACATCGAGTACAGGCCGGGACTGGAGAACAAGGCTGCTGATGCCTTGTCTCACTGAGAGGAGAGCGTCGACTTGAGGGCTCTGTCGCGACCGATGTGGCTGGACTGGGAGCCTATGTTGCAGGAGGCGGAGAGTGACGATGAGCTAGGACAGATCCGCGAGTTGCTGCGACAAGGAAAGGAGGGGCCGATAGGGTATTCCTTGCAGGGGCGCAGACTACTTTACCAGGGGAGGTTGGTGCTACCGCGGACCTCAGTATTTATACCGGCCCTGTTTCAGGAGTTCCATGGCTCAGTGACTGGAGGCCATTCGGTGGTACAACAGACATACCAGAGGATGGCGAGAGAGGTGTACTGGCCAAGGATGCGGAGGAGTGTTGCACAGTTAGTAGCAGCTTGTGACGTCTGCCAGCCTCCCAAGTATATGGCCATGGCACCAGCTGGGCTGTTACAGCCGTTAGAGTTGCCAGAGAGGGTCTGTGAGGAGGTCACGATGGACTTCATTGACGGGCTGCCCCGCTCAGAGGGATATACGGTGATCTTCGTGGTAGTAGATCATTTGAGTAAGTATGCCCATTTCATACCATTAAGGCATCTTTATACCGCCGTCTCGGTGGCCACAACGTTCACTCGGGAGGTGATACGCTTGCACGGGGTACTGACATCTATAGTGTCCGACAGGGACCAAGTCTTCATGAACAGGTTCTGGTAGGAGCTCTTCAAGGTACATGGTACGGTCCTTAAGATGAGTACGGCGTACCACCCGCAGGCGGACTGCCAGACGGAGGTGGTTAACCGCTCTATAGGGACTTAGCTGCGGTGCTTCGCTTCGGAGACGTCTCGACAGTGGCACATGTGGTTGGCATGGGCGGAGTATTGGTACAACACCTCGTACCACTCTGCAGCGGGGACGATCCCATTCAGGATCCTTTACGGGTGAGATCCACCGTCATTGCTTCACTTCGACGACAGACAGACTCCGGTATCACAGGTGGATGCTTATATGTGAGATAAGGATGCTATATTGGAGGAGCTGCGGAGACATCTTTTGAGGGCTCAGCAGGTGATGAAGACCCGGGCAGATGGCTACCGGCGGGACGTCTACTTTCAGGAGGGAGATATGGTATATTTCAAGCTGCGACCTTACAGTCATAAGACGTTAGCTCGGAGGCAGAACAAGAAGCTGGCAGCTCGCTACTACGGCCCCTACCAAATTGCGGCCAAGATTGGGCAGGTGGCATACAGATTGCGCCTGCCACCGTCTTCTATGATACATCCGGTGTTCCATGTGTCGCAGCTTCGGAGGGCGATTGGGGACCAGTCAACTTCGTCTACTCTACCACCTATACTTATTGAGGACATGGAGGTGCTTCTGGAGCCTCTGGAGGTGAGGGCAGTTCGCCAGGGACCGGGGCGACGAAGGGAGGTGCTGATCTGCTGGGTGGGCCTACCCGACTGTGACGCCACGTGGGAGGCATATGACATGGTCCGAGAGCGGTTCCCAGATTTCCACCTTGAGGACAAGGTGGCTCTTTTAGGGGGGTATTCATGCGGACGCACCCACCCCATTATCTATCGAGGATGCGGAACCGCCTATCGTGACTTACGTGAGGCGTAGGAGGCGCGGGGTCATCGCGTAGTGGGCTTAGTAGCTCTAGGGGTATTCTAGTCTTTTCAGACTAGATTAGTAAATCCCCTCTTTTCTATTTATTAGGGCTAGCCGCCTTTGTTATTTTCTTATGCTTGATTTGTGAAAAACGTGTTAGGCATCGTAGAGAAGGTTCTGAGGCTTTGATCCGACATTCAAAGCTAGGAGATAGAGTTTCGTCTCGAAGGAAACCCATTTTCTTGTAGTTCTTCGCATTTCCATCTTATTAAAAATCCTCCTTTTACATTTTCCTCGTTTAAATTTATCGATTTGCTTATACGATCTCCCGGATCGTATCACACGACCACGACCACGACCACATGAACATCTACTCGACATGCTAGTATTTTGCACATGCACAAACACATTGGCGTGAACTCTAACTTGCTGACACATGGCAAATCCTTAAAAATATATTGATGGGGATCCGATCCGATTTGATTTCAGACTTAGTTTAGAGTTAGGTTTTTTTGATTTTCATTTGATTTTTAAGTTTCATGTCTTACTCATGTTACTTATGTGCTTTTTATTTTAAAAAATTCTTTTATTTTAGTATAATTTTATGAGATGCTTGCATTGGGCACGTCGGATTTGACTTATAATTAAGGATGCACTGCAACTTTTTAATTATCAAATAGGAAGTTATTATTTAAGAGATTCTAGATTGGTTCACAAGAAACCTTAGTTTTCTATCTTTTTTTAAAACACTAATTTTCTATCCTAAATCCCTAGATTCAACACCTTCTTTTGATTTCGTACACCTTAGAACCTTTGATTTAGAACCCCAAACTTAGTAGATTCATATCTAAAAACCCCATTTTTATCCTTTCAATTAGATCGCAGAAGAATACCAAAATTTAAACCCTTAGCTGCAATTGCCATATCACCCCTTTCTCAGCGTTAGATTAAAAAAATCAATCAAAAATTGCAAAATCTGATTGCTCATTTTCTTTCATAAACTAGAGCAAACCCTAACCTTAATACAACAAAACCCCCAAAGTCCACATGCACCACAGCTTTAATCTCACCGCCACCGTCTCATTATCCCCCTTAGATCCTCCAACCTTGCTATCATTGACATGCATCACCCTCAACCCCATCATCCTCGATTGCTTCTTTCTCTTCAAGTGTCTTCGTCATCTTATATTTTTGCTATCGCCATCGTTGAGATCTCCCATCACGTCCCCACTTTGTCATACCTTTTGCCATCAATTATTGCTATTGTCAATGTTGTTATCCCATCGGCACATTGCCATCGACTCTTCCTACTTCAAAGTCGTCAATTCTCTTCTAAATTCTGACGAGCTCGATGTTAGGATCGTAAAAATATATCTTAAGGGCGATGAATATGGTATGTAATCAAATTGCATATAACAATTGCAGATGTAAACAATAAGTAAGGAAATAAAATCAAATACAACAAAACACAAAGATTTACTGATGTTAGGTGAAAATAGCATATTCCTGCCCCTAAGATCAGTAATAAAAGGCAATTACTTGATTGCTTACAACTCCCATAAATTTCTACACCATGCAAGATTGATGTAACCTAACATAGTAATCATGCCTCAATTCACATACAGTGAATCGAGAATTCCTGAATCACAACACCTGTGACTCAATTCTATAAAATATAGAAAAGTACATGCATATCTCTATCAACAAAAAATACTTAAAAAAGGAGTTTAGAAAATACTTAAAAAAGGAGTTTAGAAATTCTCAGATGTGAAGCTTCGTTATGCAGATATTATACGCCTCGTTTTTGTGCTTGAGATTGTGCTTGGACTTGTACGTTCGATCTGAAGATGTGCACACAGTCTTTATGTTATTGTGTCTGTCTTGATATGCGTGCCCTTATCTTCTTGAATTTTGTCATTGATTGGTATTCTTTCTAGGCTCTTGATATTTCTTGCAAATCTGTTCTTGTTCAATTTAGTTGAACGCTTGAAGAATTTGGCCCTGAGGCTATATATACAACTTTTAGAAATTCGTGCACCCTTACAATTTTCAAAGTCTCTATCTTTGTATTGATTTTTTTTTCCAAACCGAACCAAATAAGACTCATCAGCTGTGTGGAAACACCGCACCAAATATTAATTCGGTTCCCACACCAACTTTTCTTCTCTAATTCGGCATCCATGGAAATACCCCACCTAACATTTATTTTGGCCTTGAAAATAATTGTCCCCTCTTCACAGACAGGTGAAACCAGCACCTATTAGTTCTCACACCAAACTTGATTTATTACTATGAATCCATGCCATCTCCAAACACATTAGCCAAAGCATGGTTCGTAAATTAACTCTTCACTTTAATAACTCTTCTCCAAATCAAACTGCTGTTTGTTTGTTTTTTCTTCCAGCAAGCAACAGAGAACACAAAACTTGGTTGTCTAGGAAACCGAGCAAGCACACTTTTTTTTTGGTATTTGACAGACATCACATCATTTTCCTTCATCAACTAATCCTTTGTTTTGTCTCCAACTCAAACTCTTTAATTGTTTTGACTGGCTCAAAATCAACCCCTCTTTTAATAAAGTCTGTCGCTAGAGTTTGCTTCAGCAAGGAAACAAATCAATCAACATAGCCCGGGCTCACCAAGTGGTATTTGCAGGAGCTCTTTTGGCTTCTATTTGAACTGCGAACCCGAGCAATACTTCTATCAGATTTTGACTTTAGGTTTGGTGAGAGGCACAAGATAATTGTATAGGAAACCAAGCCCAAATTCTGGAGTAGTGCATATGAGACTAAACTGAGCCCTATTAACCTTTTGGCCCGGCATGTAAAGCTTCTGTTGTTTTCCTTTTTTGTTAAAAAAAAGCTAGCCCAAAAATCATTTTTTCACTTGCTCATAAAGAATCTGTGACCGGTACAACACTCAACAAACACATTTAATTGTACATACAGATATAACATCAAATATGAACTCATCGATTGCTATACTCTATAGTATCACCTTTTGATGATAATAAACTTAAAGTTAAGATTTAATTAAAATGTTATTACAATTTATAGAGTGTTGAGTGCGCACGATTATAAAATATGTATGCATATCAAACGATTATGAAGAAAACTAAGAACTCAAAGAATATGAAAAAATTGATACTCAAAGAAACTCCCCTCCGATGACATTAGGGATGAGAATGGGCATGCCCAAAGCCCGTTTGGGCTTCCAATTGGGCATGCCACATCATCATCCCTCCAAAATCCTTCACAAATCATTCTAGGATTTGTGAATGATTTTGTTAGGATGATGATGTGGCATGCCCAATTGGAAGCCCAAACGGGCTTTGGGCATGCCCATTCTCATCCCTAGATGACATGACTTGGCCCAATTACACAAATGCATCAATGCAAACTCTTATAGGCATGACCACACCAAATCTTAACTTCTTTCCTCTTGTTCTAATCAAAAGTACACACATGTAACAACATGGTATCAGGGGTCATTACAAATTACAAGAATATGCAAGTCTTGATAACCCAGTGGAAACAATATATTGATCATTGCCCCGTGCTCATGCCCGAGACAACGATGTCGTTTTACCGCAAGCGCACTGTATATGTATATCGGCGAGTGGGTATCGTCGCCACAGGGAGGCGGTGTCACACTACCTATCGATCTTAGGTTGGCCTAGGCTTCGGGTTTTATTGGTGGAGATGGATTATGGAGTGTCGTAATGGCGATGGATATGAAATGTGAGGGTGTCACGGTCAGCAAGGCACATCAGAACACAAAAGAAACAAATAAGACAAAGAGAATGAATGCGGAAAATATCACTAGGGCATCGGAAATCCCCGCTAGGTCTTTCGGGCTTGAATAACAGGTTAAGAATCCTTTCGTCGAACGACGAATGCGGGTAGGAGTGTCACATCCGGAGATGAGAACGAGCACTTGACTTTCTTCGTCATGCTCGTCTAACGCCTCCTTATGCGCAGCCGTGCTTTCGCAGTCGGCTTTGCACGGGGACGCGTGCATTACGCTCGACACTTGGTTCCCGTACCACAGATCCGAATCCACTCTCGTGATCTACGGACTTGGTTATCACTCTACGGTTGGTTCTAGCAGTTGGGCTACTCTCGTAGTCACCGACTAGCGGATTGGGTGTTAGTAATCAACCCTAGCGCATGAGTCACTCTCGTGATCACGAACCACAAGAGATGACAACTAAACCCCAATCAGATTCGTGGGGATCGTACCTAGAACTTGGAGCTACTTTCGCGATCCTCCGATCCTAGTGTTAATCTCCCAAAACCCTTGTTCAAACTACTGTAGAGCAACTCTAGATTCGTCCAACTGAGGTTAACATATCATCCAACCCCTAGAATCTTAGGGTTCTTTCCTAATCCTAGCAATAGATCTACACAGTCATTGCACAAGATATAGAAATGATAGAAATCAACATCACAAATAAGTAAAATAAAAGCAATAAAAGATTCAACAACAAAAACATATGAGAAAGACAAGAAAAGAGATTTAACAAGGGAAAAATACTTATCTAGCGAAGATCCGATACATAAACATCGAAGATGGGGCCGATGGCGTAGCCTAACCTCTGAACATCGTCCCCAAAACAAAAGATGGGTCCAAAAACCGAACCCCCCCAAATGATGGCGGCTCAAAACCTATTTATAGCTCCCTCGAAAACCCTAAAAAATGCAGCTTAAGTTGCTGGGCTCACGAGCAGCTTGACCGAGCGCCTCCTTGGTGCTTTCCGTTGGCCGCTTGGAGAAGGGGCCGCTCGGTCGAGCGGGGTAGCCGCTCGACCGAGCGCCCTCTTGGAGGAATCCATGTCGCTCGGTTGGAAGAGAGGCCGCTCGGTCGAGCGGTTGGCCGCTTGGTCGAGCGGGGTAAGACGCTCGACCGAGCGTAGTGGACAGAGAACGGCCTCCTTTTTGGCTCGTCAGAGAGGGAGGCCTGTCGGTCGAGCGGGGATGCCGCGATCTGGAAACCCACCACTTCTTTCTTCTCTCTTTCTCCTTCCTTCCGTTCTTTCCTTTCTCCTTTGCTCCCTCTTCTTGCTCATCTCCAGCAACATGAGCTCCTTGAACACGATGCCGTTGACGCTCCGGTGTCGACGATCATGTCCTCTCCAAAATGCTCCAAATCGTTCGATATTCCTTGAAATGCATCCAAACGCTTTCGAAGTCAAATAAGTCCAATTATCGATATAAAAGCGTATAAAATCGGGAGTTAAGCGATCATTTTGCAGTGTAAACATATAGACAAGATGTGGAATATTATGACACATCATATATGCAAAATAGAAATATACTGTAAAAGCATACCTGAATGAGTTGATGCAGAATCTCTGAGCATGGCTCAAAATCAAGAAAGCTAAATTCTAGAACTCCGAAACTCAACGCCTGAGAGATGTAGGATTGGATTAAAATTGATTATATTTCTATCCAAGCATTCGGTTTATGTACAAACAAAATAGAATAATAATAAGACAAGGCATGTGAAAAGTAATTTACTGAACAATGTTATTAGAGTATCAATATATGGACAATTCAAACATTTAAAAGACAAATAAGTTAACATTAAACGATAAGGCGTTAGTGACACAAAGCAAACTATACATGGCCAAAAGTTAGGAAGCATTCAGAACTGTAACGGGCCACTTCTGTTTCTCCCCCTCATTCTTTCTTTTTCTTTTTTCGTTCGGCCCAAGCACACTCGGGCCCACCCCCTTCCTATTTCTCCCCCATTTCCCCTCTCTTTCCCCCCCTGTCTATTTCGACAACGCCCTGAGCCCAGCAGTTAGGGCTGCGCACACGTTTTCTCTCGTGCCCTCCCTCACGATTCGCGACATCGGAGTCACATAGGCCTCTTCGTCGCATATTGCTCGCTCGCTCTCCTTCGTCATCTCGCAACTGCACGTGCCCCAGCTAGGGCTTCGATTCGACGTCGATTCAACGCATCTCCGTCCCCTCATCCTCTCCTCCGTCCTCTCTTCCTGCGGCATCGACAAGTCCCTTCCATCCTTTGCACGCGACGATGCCGACGTCACCCTGCCGCCTTCTCCCGTCCTTCCCTAGGGTCCATCCGACCCTATAAAACCACCAGTCTCCTCCATCTCCTTGCTGGAAGATCGGTAAGTATTTCTCCTCTACTTTTCGAAGCTGATTTCAACTGATTTCTCGGCTTCCTTGATGTGTGACTTTGGGTTCTTAATTTTCTGACTCTTCGGCTCCGATTCAGGTAGACTCTATCCTCCTTTCTTCCGCTTTGATTTTGATCTCTTTGGGAAAGGATGATTTAGGGGAAGAATTGGGGGTTTATTGTCCCTGTTACCTTCACGTGGGGTAGGACGCCCTCGCCTGCTTGTGTAGGGTCCCGGGGTCTCGACGCGGGGTTATCTTGGGCTGGCTGACCTCTTTGCCGTTGTTTCTTTTTGGGTTTTGCTGCTGCATGGGGTTCGGTTGGCTTCTGCTGGCTGGTTGGGCTCCCCACTTGCTTGCGACTTGGACCTGTTACTTGCACCCCTGGTTTCTTGGGTTGTGGTTGGGCTCGGCTAGCTCTTCAGCTTGTGGTTTGGGTTCGGTTGTGTCCCTTGCGCGTTGTTTTGAATTTCTGAGTGGATTACTGGTGATCCGAGCCCCATTCCTCACTGTGTTGGTTGTTAGCCCACAGTTCCTTGCTAGAAATCTCGTG
Source organism: Scilla litardierei (assembly GCA_030789695.1). Lineage (NCBI taxonomy): Eukaryota > Viridiplantae > Streptophyta > Magnoliopsida > Asparagales > Asparagaceae > Scilla > Scilla litardierei. The sequence goes on from CM061140.1 coordinate 13,680,872, forward strand.
GACTTTGCCGTAGGCACGAGTACTCCCCAATGTGTGATGAGAAGACCCCCAATCTGATCCCCTTGGCCTAGACTCTCTAGTGCCATCATGAGTTGACTTTTGGTCTTTCTTTATTAAAGCAATTGTTATGTTTTCTTGTTTCTTGGTCGTTGCGAGAATCAGTTAGTGTTGCTTTTTTTACATATCAGCTCAGTTTGGAATGTCTTGTCATGAGGAACATTCATGCTATTTATCACCTGCCAGTATTATTATCGTGCTGTCTCATGAGCTTGCTAGTACCATGTTAGTTTAATATTGTTAAATTACGTAGCCTTGGGATGTTCTTATGATGGCACATTACTACATCGATACTGGACGACTAGTGGACTATCCTGAGGTTGGATCTTGACATGACATGTTACTAATACTTGTCATATCTAGAGTGTCATCCTTACTTCTGCACTGCTCCACATTAACTTCACTGGCACCTGCGGGACATGCACACTCGTGTTTCAATTGTAGCGACAACCGTCGGGAGGCGGGGCGTTACAAAGTGGTAGCCTATGCAGGTCCGCGCTATCGCCTCGTGAACAATGTAGAGTTGACAGGAAGTGCGATACTCGATTGACTCAATCTTGCTTTGTCGATGCAGGTGTGTATATATGCAAGAGACATAGACCGTCTAGGAGAGCGCTCATGGGGTTGGGATCAGGATCTGGGTCCGGTGGCGCCAGATCCAACCCATTTTATCAGATTTCAGACCAGGCCTTACGAGAGTTGATCCATGATATACGGGAAAGACCCAGGCTGGATGGAGGAGTGCAGCAGTTTCGATCTCTTCAGCCGCCGGGTTTTAATGGACGAGTAGACGCTTTGGCTACAGAGGGATGGATGTGCTCGATCACCGACATGCTGAAGGCTACAGAGGCACCTCCAGCGTTGTGGGTTAGCATGGCGAAGCTACAGTTGACTAGAGATGCCAGAGACTGGTGGGATGCCACAGAGGACCGATTACCTCAGCCGATCTCTTGGGCTACGTTCAGGGAGACGTTCAACGCCCAATACTTCTCCCCAGAGGCGCAGATGGAGTTGGAGGCACAATTCATGGACCTGAAGCAAGGCTCCATGACTGTAGAGGAGTTCGATGTTGAGTTTTCTAAACTCAGTAGGTGCGTAACTTGATGCAAGATCGCTAACCATACCTTGCGTTTGTGTTTGCTAACAATTGGTGTTTTAGGTTCGCCAAGGGTCGCCAAGGGTCGCCAAGAGATTTTAGCAGGGCCTGGACATCGACATTCGCGACAAGTTGGTGGGGCTCAGGCTGATGACCCACACTGATATGCTCTCCACAGCTCAAGAGTACGAGTACGTGCAGCGGGAGCGGGTACGACAGCAGCAAGCAGGAGACTCTTCAAGACGGTCACCACCACCTCAGAGGCACCAGACGTTCACCATGGAGGTGTTAGAGACGGATGCCCTGACTTTTAGCTTGTATTATCAGTTGCTCGAACTGATCTTCATTTTGTTGTAGCCAATTGTTGGATTTCTTTTGTGTCTTATTTATATTATCTTGTTCTGGAATTCCGAGTATGGAATTTTTATAAGGTGGGTAGAATGTAACGGGTCCCTTCTGTTTCTCCCCCTCATTTCTTTTTCTTTTTTCGTTCAGCCCAAGCCCACTCGGGCCCACCCCCTCCAATTTCTCCCCCCTTTCCCCTCTCTTTGCCTCCCTGTCTATTTCGACGACGCCCTGAGCTCAGCAGTTAGGGCTTCGCACGCGTTTTCTCTCGTGCCCTCCCTCTCAACTTGCGACAGCAAAGCCACACGGGCCTCTTCGTCGCATCTCGCTCGCATGCTCTCTCTCTCCTTCGTCATCTCGCAACAGCACAAGCCCCAGCTAGGGCTTTGATTCGACGTCGATTCGACGCAGCTCCGTCCCTTGTCCTCTCCTCCGTCCTCTCTTCGTGCAGCAGCGATAAGTCCATTCCATCCTTTGCACTCGACGACGCCGACGTCACCCTGCCGCCTTCGCCCGTCCTTCCCTATGGTCCATCCGACCCTATAAAACCATTCTTCTCCTCCATCTCCTTGCTGGAAGATCGGTAAGTATTTCTCCTCTACTTTTCGAAGCTGATTTCGGCTGATTTCTCGGCTTCCTTGATGCGTGACTTCGGGTTCTTAATTTTCTGATTCTTCGGCTCCGATTCAGGTAGACTATATCATCCTTTCTTCCACTTTGATTTTGATCTCTTTGGGAAATGATGATTTAGGGGATTAGGGTTTTATTGTTTCTATTACTATCATGTGGGATAGGACGCCCTCGCCTGCTTGTGTAGGGTCTCGGGGTCTCGACGCGGGGTTATCTTGTGCTGGCTGACCTCTTTGCCGATGTTTCTTTTTGGTTTTTGCTGCTGCATGGGGTTTGGTTGGCTTCTGCTGGCTAGTTGGGCTCCCCACTTGCTTGCGACTTGGACCTGTTACTTGCACCCCTGGTTTCTTGGGTTGTGGTTGGGCTCGGCTAGCTCTTAAGCATGTGGTTTGTGTTCGGTTGTGTCGGGGATCCGAGCCCCATTCCTCACTGTGTTGGTTGTTAGCCCCCAGTTCCTTGCTAGAAACCCCGTGGACTTTGTCGTAGGGACGGGTATTCTCCAATGTGTGATGAGAAGACCCCCAATCTGATCCTCTTGGCCTAGACTCTCTAGCGCCATCATGAGTTGACTTTTGGTCTTTCTTTATTAAAGCAATTGTTATGTTTTCTTGTTTCTTGGTCGTTGCGAGAATCAATTAGTGTTGCTTCTTTTTACATATCAGCTCAGTTTGGAATATCTTGCCATGAGGAACATCCATGCTATTTATCACCTGCTAGTATTGTTATCATGCTGTCTCATGAGCTTGCTAGTACCATGTTAGTTTAATATTGTTAAATTGCGTAGCCTTAGGATGTTCTTGTGATTGCACATTACTACATCGATACTGGATGATTAGTAGACTACCCTGAGGTTGGCTTTTGACATGACAGGTTACTAATACATGTGGATCCCCCTTGGCTACGTAGTTAATGTAATATTAAACTTAACTCATCCCACGACACTAACAATTAATAAAATGATTTACTTCAGCTTGACTCACGGGGTTTGTGGAAACTTATGATTGGGGAGTATGTGAGCGACTGTGACCTGATCTATAGCCCCAATGTTAGGGGGACGTCCATCATTCTGATGGGTCCCAAGTCCGGGGGCAGACATGGACGGCCATTTTGATGGGTCCTGGAGCCCCACCACAGGTCATGCTGTTACAGCTCTTACAGTACGGTACTTTCTACTTTTGGACTCGGCCCGGGGTCGCACCCTCACGGTCCAGGTAGCTTCCAGATGCACACCGTGCTCCCCCTCATAAGTCACGGCCTGGGATTGGTTCACTTTAGCTCGTACCATCTTTACAGTAGTTTGTGCTCATTTTTATCTTCATAACACGTCTCTTCTCTGTACCCTTTCTAGTTGCTGTCACCTCGCCTTTTTGCACCTTCTTACTCTTCCGTTGTGTGGGTTCGTGGATTACCAGGTCAGATTACTTCTTGTTCAGTACTATCATATATGTGGCTGTCGTGTTTCCTTTTATGCACGCTTACCTTTCTTGTCTCTTTTTAGATATTATCTACTCTATTGAGCATGGTGCGACCTCTGTTGTACACCAGGTATAACGCACAGGATCACACAGAGGTGTTTGAGCACGAGGAGTTGAAGCTTTCGGTACATGACCTTGAGAGGAGCCAGAACTTCCAGTGCAGGACCGTTTGAGCCTTGACGTTTAGGCAGGTACATGTTCCAATTACATTTCAGCAGTAGTGTAGCTTTTATTTGTCTCTTTCCTGTTCCGTACCGCGTTACCTGTTTACTGTCTTTACCTGTTTGTTACTGTATTTTACTTATTTAGAATTGTGTTACTTGTCATATCTAAAGTGTCATCCTTACTTCCGCACTGCTCCACATTGACTTCACTGGCACCTAAGGGACCTGCACACTCATGTTACAATTGTAGCAGCAACCGCCGGGAGGCGGGGCGTTACAAGAACATTAAATATTAATATGATTATCTAATCGAGGATACAAGGAATTGAAGAAATAAACCAAACATGAGATAGACTACACTACAAGTACTAACTTGTACACTAAACTGTGATGTCCTATGCTAGTGATATGACTCATATTGGAGAACACGATATGCTACCTGAAGACAATCTTGTACCACGTGGACGCTATCTGGGCCTTTGATCCATCTGAGATGTCAATTCTCGGTTGAACACAACCGGGTCTGTCAAAGTTCAGTAACGAGATCCATCAAGTTTAGTCAAAAGCATGGCTACAGTCACTCCTGCACCCTCTCTAACATTAGTTATCACAAGCTTAGTGAAATCTATATACTATATATATTGTATGTCATGTTGAGTGTCATGTCAAGCAATATTGTATCTGTGGTAGTGCTGATTCTGAATATAAATTGTGGAAGGGATTTTAGAGGGGGCTCACATGGGTTCAACTGTTGAAGATGTGGCCCCCCAGGTATACGTGGCATTTTGTCCCATGTAGCACTTAGCTCCCAATCAATAACATGTACAATATTCCAGAGTCTATGAACTGTATAATAACCAATGAATAGATATAATATCGAAAACATTATTTGTGCAATATTCAAAACAAGTGAACATTATTTACAATCCATTGCAATATCATGATAATGTATCTTACCACAGTCAACTGTTCAACTGTTAATAGAAAGTGAACATGTTATATGTGAACTATGTAGCAAGAGCTTTTTAATGTAATGTCATTCAATAGCAAGAGCTTTTTAAATGAAATGTTAAAGTAACATGTGACTATACAGTTGCACTATCAAGTATATGGTTGTTTAAGTTCTGATTCTTCATCAAGTGTCAGGTTGGAGTATTATGATTGTTTTCAAGTTGCCTAATTGTTCTAAAAATGTTTATGTTTCATGTTATCTTAATTTACATAATTAGAGTTTTATGCATCAAGCCTCTGTATTCTATTTCATGTTTTCAATGATTACATGAGTTCTGTGTTCAAGTACTATGTTCAAGTCACACGTTAATATATTCTATATGCCCAGTCCGTAATAACATAATCCATCCGTTACAATTATTTACATGTAGGTAAAGCAATCAAGTTCATGACCAAAGAATTAAACTAAACAATTGAAACAAATTCGAAATTTATTTTAAAACGAAAAATTTAGATAATTTCAAGAGAATAGCATGGGATCAGATTCATGTTTTCGGTAACTCTAAATTTTCTTACAGTCTACCAGCCCGGAGGAGTCTACCAGCACCGAAGGGCCACTCGACGACTATTAGTATATGATTTGTAACAAGTTCATAGACCCAACAACAAAGCGGACAACATATAACTACAAGCCCAGACCCAATAATAAATCAAAAGGCAATGGCCCCCTTGAAAGAGTCAGCAATGGTGCAAATCCGTGGCCCACAACACCCAAAGGACCAAATCCGTGGGCCACAACACCCAAAGAACCGACTGTGAGCAAGGTGTAGCAAGGCCCAATAAAATATGCTACATGTTAAGAAGCCCATGTGAAACAGCGAAGGGGCAATGCCTTAAGCGAATAGCAACGACCAGTACCCCTAACACCCAACGGCGGAACAATCCAAGAACACATGTAGGCAAGCCTGACAGCCAAGCCAGTGAATGCCCATCTGCTACCGACTGCAACATAATTTCAACTGGTGGTAAGAGGTAAAGGAGACAAAGGCGAGGGTCGTCGTAACACTCAAAGGAGTCGCCGATTATCAGTCGCATATGAAAAATTCCCTCGATTAAACATGAATCATCTCCAAAAAATACGATAAATCCAACAATTATGCAAGCAAACAACATCGATCAAGCGCATAAATTTCATAAAATTGAACAAGGAAATAAACCGAAAGTTTGGAGAAAATAATCTACCGATGATAACCGAAATAAAAAATCCCAAGCTTGCATTTGAAAGAACCGAAATCGGAAATTTGGGGAAGGGAAAAGAATATTTTCGCAATTTGAGGAAGGGAAAAGAATATTTTCGCCTGATTTAATACCATAGAAATCAATTGGATATAAATAGAAGGGGAAAGCGCGTGAGGGGATATTGTCTTCGGAGAGGAGTTCGATATCGAGTAGGATTTCTCGCCTGAGAGAGCGGCTAGGGTCGGTTTGTAGAGAGGAAGAACGGCGTCAATTGGCTCCGTTGAAAGGAGAAAAGGTTTTGGTTCCTATGGTTTTCTTTTAAGACAACTGAAGTGGGTAGTATGGTAAGGTCTTATGGGCTTGCTTTGATGTTGGGGTTTTTGGATGGGAAAAGAAATTCAAGAAGAAGAGGGGAGAAAGTAAGCGGGTTGGGTGAAGGGAAAAGAGCTTTTAAAGGGGAATGGGCCCGGTTGGGCTTGAGGCTATTGGGTTTTTTTGTTGTGGGGGTTTCAGTTTTGGTGGACTGGGCTTGTTTTAATCTAGGAGGAAAGAATATAAGGAGAAGGGAAAGTGGGCCGTGTGCTATTGGGCTGGGAAAAAGATCTTTGTTGGGAAAAAGAAAGAGAGAAGAATAAGTGGAGTGTGGGCTGATGGGCCTCAGTCAAAGGAAAAAGGAATTAAAAGAAAAGAATTGAAATAATTAAAGAGAAAAGAGTTGAAATAATTAAATGTGACTAAGCTTTTAAGTGAGGGGAAAAGTTTAAAGCTAAAGAAAAGAAATGAGAAAAGAGAAATGAGAAAAGAAAGGGAAGAAAATTTAGAAAAATGGTTAATTTTTGGAAATATTACAGGAAATTCCTATTAAACTCACTAGAATTTCTGGCCATTACACATAACAATTAATATATGTATATGAAAATAAGGCAATATAAATAGGATCGATATTAAACACTAAGAATATTATGAATAGCAAACATATAAAATAACATTTAGCACGATTAAACACTTTCCATGTGTGTTAAAGGGTGAAAGAGAAAGTAAGAAATTTTTTGCAATGGGTTCTAATTGCCATAAATTTAACCATATCGATTCATTTTACCAATATAATTCCGGTCTATGAACTTATATAAGAATTGTTTGTTCTCAACTCATATCAAATGAGATCAAGATACTGATAGAATTTGGTAAAATCTGAAAGTTTATTGAATAAAAACTGAAATATAATAAGATAACGTGGTTACAATATAGAGGCAACCTCACTCCCAAGATGCCGATTGATATGGGACGTCCGCACCTTTCTGAAGAACTCGAAGAACTATATCTTCTCTCACAAAATCATCAAAATTAGCATGCCTCAAGGCCGACGGCTAACCCTTGCTTAAATATAAACCCCCTCTAATCTAATTACAAGTTTGCCATTAATAATAATAATTAGAAATAGAAGGTAGAGAATTGCGAGAACACCCCTTTGAGTCTTTGGCATGGGCTGGCCTCCTCACTTGGTGCGAGGAGCCCATCACTACACCCCCCAAAAGAGCCACATTGTCCTCAAGGTGGAAGCTAGGAAATTGCTGCACAATGACGTCCAGTGACTCCCACGTGCTCTCATGCTCCAACAAACCCCTCCACTATAAGAATACCTCCCGCTCTCTCGTGCTCCCTCTGCGTACACCTTTCAGTTCCTCAGGCTTCATGATCACCTCTATATCATCTGTCAATGTCTGTGGAAGTGAAGGAGACGGTGTATGGTCCCCAATCGCTTGGCAAAGCTGGTACACATGGAATACAGGATGAGTAACCGATCCTGGAGAAACTTCAACCTATAAGCAACTGGTCCCACCCTGACCTCTACATCATAAGGCCCAAAATATCTAGCAGCCAGCTTCTCATTCCTCATGCGGGCCAATGATCTCTGCCTGTAAGTTCTCAACTTTAAGTACACCATGTCCCCAACTGCAAACTGCACGTTTCTACGATGAAGGTCAGCTCTCGTCTTCATGATCTGCTGAGCTCTAGCCAGATGGAGCGTTAGCTTCTCAAAATCCGATCCCTCTTAGCCAGGTACTGCTCCACATCTGATACTGGTGTCGTCTTCTGCCCATAATGTAATAAATGTAGGGGATCACAACCATATAAAATCCAAAAGGGTGTCGTCTGGGCTGTCGTGTGATATGACGTATTATACCAATACTCTGCCACGCTAGCCAACGGGCCCACTCCTTGGGGCTCTCTGAAATAAAGCACCACTGGTACGGCTCAATTCTCTTGTTGACGAACTCAGTCTGGGTATCAGTCTGTGGGTGGTAGGCTGTGCTCTGTCGCAACACTGTACCCTGCAGCCTGAAAAACTCTTGCCAGAATCTGCTCAAGAAAACTGTCTCTGTTAGAGACAATGGACCTTGGCGGCCCATGCAAGCGAACAGCCTCCCTCAGAAATACCTCCGCTACCGACACCGCGCTGCAGGGATGCCTAAGTAGTATAAAATTTGCATACTTGCTGAGACGGAGTACCACAACAAATATGACTATGTACCCTCCTGACTTAGGTAACCCATCAATAAAATCCATGGAGAGATCCTTCCAAACCCGCTCTGGCAAGGATAACGACTTAAGCAAACCCCCTGGAGCCATAGCCTGGTACTTGTGACGCTAGCAAATGTCACACTCTGCAACCATCCTCGAGACATCCTTCTTTATCCCCTTCAAGTAGACCTCCCTTGCCAATCTCTGGTAGGTCTTGAGGACCCTAGAATGTACTTCCACTGTACTGCTATGAAGCTCCTGAAGTATAGCAGGGATGTGTGTAGAACTTCTTGGTAGGACCAAGCGGCCCCAATACAATAGTCGTCCGTCCTATATAGTGTAGCATGTATGCTCTGAAGACCATTGTAAAAGTGCGACCGTATGTCTGCCAACTCCTGGTCCTGCTCAACCTCCTGCTGTAGCGGCTCCCAATCATGTAGCACCGATACTGTAAATCCTCATCCCGTCGTGACAGTGTGTAAGTCGCCTTGTTCTCTAACCACGGCGATACTCAATCTCAAACATGTACCCCATAAGATTCCGTAGCCACTTCTGATGCTTATCCGCTACCATGCACTGCTCAAGAAGATATTTGAGACTCCTCTGATCCGTGCGTACCAGGAAACTCCTCCCCAACAAGTATGGCATTCACTTCTGGATGGATATGACAATGACCATCAGCTCCCTCTCGTAGACAGATCGCAGTCTGGCTCTAGCTGTCAACACCTGGTTGTAATAGGCTATAGGCCGATGATCCTGCATCAAAATTGCTCCCAATCCATGTCCTGAAGCATCCGCCTCCACAATGAATGGTCTGGAGAAATCTGGTAATGCCAAGACTGGCACGATAGTCATGGCCTTCTTCAAGGCCTCAAAAGCAATCGTCGCCTCACCCCAAAAGATCCGGTCCTTGAGTAGCTCCGTGAGTGGCTAAGAGATCGTGCCATAACCCTGCATAAAGCGCCGATAGTAGCTAGTCAAACCCAAAAATCCCCTCTGCCCCCCCGAGAGTGGTGGGATGCGGCCAGTCCAACATCGTCGCAATCTTTGCTCTATCAGCTGCTACCCCCTCTGAGGACACCACATACCCCAAGTACTCTACTTGTGGCCTGCCCAAATAAGTACTTTTTCTGTTTGCAAACAGCTGATGGTACTGCAACTCTTGAAAAACGACCTGCTGGTAGTCCAAGTGCTTCTCCAAGGTACGACTATACACCAAGGTATCATCGAAAAATACTAATACATTTCATCAAAGGTAAGGGCAGAATACCTTGTTCATTAGAGCCTGGAAGGTAGCAGGTGCGTTGGTCAAGCCAAAAGGCATGACAAAAAATTCATAGTGGCGCTCATGCGTCCTGAAAACAGTCTTGGGCACATCCTCTTCACACATCCTGATTTGGTGGTAGTCGGATTTGAGATCTATCTTCGTGAATATGGCTGTCCTATGTAACTCATCCAAAAGCTCGTCAATCACCGGTATGGAGAACTTATTTGACACTGTCTCTTTATTTAATGCACTGTAATCCACGCAGAAACGTCAGCTCCCATCCTTCTTCTTCACCAGTAGCACCTGACTGGAAAAGGGTTCACACTGGGCTGGATAACACTAGCTTGTACCATCTCCGCCACCATCCTCTCAATCTCGTCCTTCTGTACCTGAGGGTAGCGGTAGGGCCTCACACTGATGAGGGGCACGTCCTCTTATAGAATTATGGCGTGCTCATGATCCCTCTGCGGCGGAAGGCCCCGTGGCTCCTAAAAGAACTCGAACTGCTCCAACAGACTGTACCTCTCCTGGAATGGGATCCTCCCCTCTGGCCTCAGCACCACCCTCTCCTGCCAACACATATAACACCACCAAGTATCCACCCCTCAGCCTGAATGGTCCTCACTATGGTCTTCAGCGAGACCAGTGCTCTACATAGGCTGGGGTCCCCTTATAGGACCACTGCTCTCCCATCCTCCTGGAAGTGCATCCTGAGTAGCTTCCAGTTCAAGGTCATCTCCCCCATCGTCTGTAACCAAGTTATGCCTAGGATGACGTCTGTACTCCCCAAGACTAGAGGCATGAAATCAGCTATCACCTGCACCACATGTAGTGTCAGCACCAGCCCTCTACAGACTCCACGGCTGCTATCCTTCTTTCCCGTTCCTATCATCACGCTGAAACTGCCACAGTCTGTCAGCTGGAGCTCCTGCTGGGCCACCACTCTCCTAGAAATGAAATTGTAGGTCGTCCCACTGTCAATAAGCACTGTCACCTCCTGGTCGTCGATATGCCCTCTCAACTTCATGGTATGGTTTGGTGTGAACCCTACCCCGAAGTTAAGGAAAACCTCCGTCACATCTAGCTGATGATGCTCAGACTCCTCCCCCTCAGCGGTCTGATCCTCCACATCAGCCTCGTTGTCCTCATCCTCAAGCAGCAGCACATGAAGTTTGCGCCCCGCGCACCTGTGGCCTGGCGTGAACCACTCGTCGCACCTGAAACATAGACCCTTCTGTCACTTCTCCTTCATCTCTGCGTCAGACATCATCATGAACTGCCCCCAGCATGTGGTGCACTGCTCTTCTCCATACTCTTCTCCTTGGCGACCAGGTCTGCTTCAATAGTGGCCCTCGGCTGCCCTCCCTTCGATGTCTGGCTATGGGAAGCTGGCCCGCTCCAACCACCCCTCGCCTTCCTCTCCTCGAACTGGTAGTTCTCCGCCATCTGAGCGTACTCCATGTCCTCCATCAGGATCTGAGGCTTCTGCATGCGGACCGCTACTCGACTAGTAGCCTTCAGCCCCTTCATGAAGGTGCTCTCCATCATCTCGGCTGACACCCCCGTGCACCTGTCCTGATAGGGCCTCAAACTTCTCCAGATAATCCCCCACGGTGCCATCCTACCTGAGTGACAGCAGCTGCTTCCTCACATTCCATAAATGGGGTCTCTAAACCTCTCCACAATCTGGTCCTTGATCTCCTCGCATGAGCGAAAAGGGTACCTTGCATCCTTTCACTGAAACCAAGCGAATGCCTTCCCGTCCAGATAAATCGTCACCGCCTCCAGCTTCTGCTCCTCAGTCATGCGAGAGACCCTAAAAAATCTCTCTGCCTTGTAGATCCACGACATTGGGCCTCTCCATCAAAGACTGGCATCTTCAGCTTCTACAACATGTCCATATTGAATGTCCCCTGGTCTCATCATTCCCCTCCATGTCTAGGCTGGTGGTAGTGCTTCCTGGTGCCTCTCGTAGCCCCTCGTTGGCCTCCCTCTTGGAAACCGTGACCCCCCTTGTGGGCCACCTCCTCGGCCCCCATGTCCTCCCCTGTCCTGCGTACCTCCTCTCGTGCTCATCTTGGTAGTCTCTGTTGCCTTCCTCAAACTCTTCAGGGCGTCTCTCATGAGTTCGAGGTGGTGGTTGCCTTCTGTCATCGCTGTATCGAGGGTCGGAACGGTCCCGAAACCCGCTTGCACCATCATTATACTCCTGAAACACTCATGGGTCATAATCCTTATTGTAAGCATGCGACGGATCCTCCGAGTAGGGCTGAAAGCCCTGAAAGTCCTCATCGCCTCCACGATCTGCGCCGAAACCCCCACGGGGGAGGGGGTCCTCTGAAGCTGGCGGGGCTTCGGCGGCACTAGGAAGGGGTCGCCGAAGGCTGTTGGCCTCCGTTGGGGCCCAGCGGCCCTGCCGCTGGTCAACGGGGCCCGCTGGGGTGGTTCGTCGACCCCGGGCGGCCATGGGGGTGCGTCGAAAGGCCGTCGAGGGCCCAGGTGGGCCGCTGGCTCATGGGGGAGGGTCACTGACCCTCTTCGTGTCTTTCGCTGCTTCTGGGGGAGGCGGCTAGGCCTGCTGGCCTCCCGTCTCGCCTCTTCCACTTCCGGATCGCTGCTATCAAGATCCGTGAGCCTTCCGTCCTCTGTTTCCATCGCTACATTCTTCCCCTTGTCCAAAGGTGACACATTTGTCGATGTTTTAGGGTTCACATGTCCTCCTTTCAATTGCGATGAAATCTCTCCAAGGTGGAAGATGATCTGTGCTAGGGCTTCGCCGTGTTGCTTCTACTGTCCTCCATTATCTGTTAGGGTTTCTTTCATGCTCGTGACATCGCCCTTAATGCCCTCGATCTCTCCCATCAATTCTCCTTCAACGCATCGATCCGACCTTTGGATCTCGTTGCCGCTGCCATGGATCGACGTGATCTGATATCAAAATGATAGGATTTGGCAAAATCTGAAAGTTTATTGAATAAAAACTGGAATATAATAAGATAACGTGGTTACAATATAGAGGCAACCTCCCTCTCAAGACGCTGATTGATAAGGGACGTCCGCACCTTTTGAATAACTTGAAGAACTATCTCTTCTCTCACAAAATCATCAAAATTAGCATGCCCCAGGGCCGACGGCTAACCCTTTCTTAAATATAAACCTTTCTCTAATCTAATTACAAGTTTGCCATTAATAAATAATAATAATAATTAGAAATAGAAGGTATAAAATTGCAAAACGCCCCTTTAAGTCTTTGGCATGGGCCGGCCACCTCCCTTGGTGCGCCGTTTGTACACGAGGAGCCCATCAGATACTTACACCCATACATTAACATATATGACTTTTAAATAAGGATAAAGTATTACTTGATGGATACACACACATACTTAGACATTAAATTTTTTTATTGTTTAAATAAAGTTGGATATCTTTAAGTAATGTCATGCTATAAATGGCATCTATTTTTCATGCGATGCTTTTTTTATCTATTTTCTTTTTTCTTTTTCCTCCCGTTTTAAATCAAGTCATTTAAATTTTTTTATTTATAGTATGGACATACCCTTTCCTTTAAGTAATCATAGATAATATTATTTTCAATCAATTCTAACTGTATAACCGGATTCACATCAATTTATTCATCACATGCACATGAAATAAGAATGTCAAAAAAAAAACAGAAATATGCAAATAGTGAGGGAAGTGTTGATATGAGAGATGTAATAGTCAAGATAAACACAATAAAATATGCTCAATTTTCATTTAATCCTATTATATTACTATTTAATTATGAGTATAATACAAGATTCTTACATACCAATTTAACTATTAAAATACTAACAAAATTTCACCAAAATGTCAGCCGACCCAAGAAATTGTCTTTGTTTTTAAAGCACAATTACTAAGAAACCAAAAAATCCTTGGTAGCAAAGACGATTCTCTGATTTTTCTGATTTTTTAACAAAAAGTATAACAAATAAAAAATCTCAAAAAAAAAAACTAATAAAAAATCTAAAAAAAAACTCTTACGTCCATAATTTCTAAACCAAGTAACTTTACTTCATCGCCCAATACCAATTCAGATGAAGAAAATATGCATAACTAAGAATCCAAATAGGTCCACTATGATCTGTCATTGTATATTTAGGAATCCATATTTGTTTAAACCTTATTTTCATATTCATATTCATGCAATTTTTATACGTGTGAGCAAGAAAATCACACCCAAAACATTTTTGAAAAATATTTCTTTTCTAGTAGTCTCTTATCTTTTTCCTATGATGTTTCAATTGTACAAACTCAGGCCGTTTTAGATCGTTACCAAACAATTGATTATTTAAGGTCATAATAAGTGATTTATTACATATGAAGAACTGCTTAAGATAATTCTAGGTTAAGAACTTTGGTTTGAAGGAAACTATTTTTATTTACTAGTATGATGCAACTGTTAATAAAATTTCTTTCTTCTTATCTTCATTCTTTTCAAAGAACTTAAATTTCTTATTCTGATCAATTTTTTCATTTTCTAGTTTTGAACATATTTCACATTTTAGCGAACTTGTATAGTATTTTCAAAACTTTCAAATTTAATTCAAGATCTCTATTAATGCAAAGTAAATCTAATTTTTTATTTTTTAATTCCTTAACATTAGTTTCTAGCTTCTCAACTTTTTCATATAAATTCTGACACAATCAATAATTTTTTATAAGACGTTTTTTGTACCACATCAGATGTGTCATCAATTAACTTTCATCTGTGTGTGCCATCAACCATGTACTTGCTATTTCATTACACTCTTGTCCTGAACAAGCTTCATTCTAAGTTACTTTTTTGTTTCGTTTTATCCTTTTGTTTTTGGGAACAATTTGGGTTTTTGTCCTATTTTCCTACATTTAAATTAAATAATCTCATTATCAGAGCTATTACGATTCTTATGAGATTTAGATTTGTTACACATACTAAAAATGCACCCATTTTTTGGTTTTAAAAAAATGTTTTAAACATTACTACTAACAAAGTAAACTCATTTAGACATATTTTATTTGAAATTGTCATGATTCCTAGATTTTACTATCTAGCTTTGATACCAATTGTAGAAAAATAGTATACTTTAAAAACTTGATGTTACCTATTCTGATGCCACTTGTTAAGATCGTACAAATATGCACTAAAGGGTGTGAATAAGGTATTTAATCAAGTTGCATATGACAACCGCAGATGTAAAATAATAAATGTGGAAAATAAAATCATATGCAATGAAATAAAGACATTTACCTAGCTTCAACTAAAATAACATATTCCTGCCCTCAAGATCACTAATCAAGACAATCAATTGACCACTTACAATTTCCGTAAATTTGTACAGTGCCAAAGATTGATCTAATTTGATCAGTAATCCTGTCTCAATTCAGACCTCATGAATCGAGAATCTCTGAATCACAACACATGTGACTTAATAATGTAAAATATAATTAAATAAAAAAAATACAAATATTAATTTGTTAACAAAAAACACTAAAGAAAGGTGTTTATAAATTCTCTGATGTTAAGCTTCATCGTGCAGATATGACGCACTCCTCGTTATGCTTGAGACTGTGCTTGGATTTGTACGTTCGATCTGAAGATGTTCATACGGTCTCTATGTTGTTGCATCTGTCTTGATATGGATGCCTTGGTCTCCTTGAATTTTTTATTGCCCGATATCCTTTCCAGGCTCTTGCTATTTCTTACAGAGCTGATCTTTTTCAATTCAGCTGGACACTTGAAGAATTCGGCCCTAAGGCTATTTATACAACTCTTTTAGAAATCCATGCACCATTACAATTTGCAAATGCTCTTTCTCTGTCTGTTTTAGGTTTTCAAACCGAACCCAATAAAACTCATCAACTATGTGGAAACACCACACCAAAATTTAATCTGGCTCCGACACTATCTCTTCTTCTCTAATTTGGCTTGGAAATACCCCACCAAAGCCTTGAAAATAATTGTCCCATCTTCAAAGTCATGTACAACTGGCACCTATTAAATTTCTCACCAAACTTGATTTGTTAATGGAATCCGTGCCCTCTCCAAACACATAAGCCAAAGCATGGTTCATAAATTAACCCTTACACCTTAATAACTCTTCTCCAAGTCAAACTCCTGTTTGTTTTTTCCTTCCAGCAAGCAACAGAGAACCCAAAACTTGGTATTTGACATCACACCTATTTTCCTTTATCAACTAATCCTTTGTCTTGTCTCCTACTCAACTCTTTAATTGTTTTGATTGGCTCAAAATCATCATCTCTTTTAATAACTTCTTTTGCTAGAGTTTGACTTCAGCAAGTAAACAAATCAATCAACATAGCCTGGGTCCACCCAGTGTGATTACCAGGAACCCTTTTTTTGGCTTCTTTTTTAACTGCGAACCTGAGCAATACTTTCCTCAGATTTTGACTTTGGGTTTGGTGAGACACATTAGATTATATAGGAAACCAAGCCCATTTTCTCCATGGTAGTGCATATGGGACTAAACCGAGTCCACTGCCTTCCTGCATAACACTCTACAAGCACATCAAATCATGCATACGGATTTGTTAACATCAAGTAAGAACCTGTCGATTGCCATGCTCAACACTCGACACTTCAACTGCCTTCCTTATCGTCATCGATCGTTGCCATTTTCACCATCGTCCTATCAAAGGCTCTTCGGAGCCGCATGTGTACACCATCACCATCTTGATCATTCATACTTTGATTGCTATGAATCGGGTTCAGATCCAAACCTGACTCCAAAAGCTTCAGAAGACTTGATTCGAGTCCGAATCAAAACAATTGCTACTGATTTGATTGGACTTTTCACTGTTATAGAGTTAACCCGGTTTGGGAACTAGACCCAACTCAAGTCCAATTTAACTGGTTCGATTCAGCTGAGCCAACTTAATCAAACCAATCCAAACGGGTCAGAGCTAGATTTGAAGACTTTTAAAAAGATTTTGAGCCTATTTTTCAAGCTCTCTTTGTGAAATTATCCTCTCCGAGCTTACAAATCGATCTTTTAACGACGCCTAGAGATCGTATGTTGCAAACAAGCTGGTCTTCTCTCTTAAGTAATTTCTAATCTAAACAAAAATTTTAATTGTTAAGACCAATTTTTTTTATTTTGTTTCAGATTAGTTATTTATTATTGTTAATTACATATTATTTCTCTATCATTTTTGTGGGCCTGCATCCTCATCGTAGGATTGCAAATTTTGTTTTAGCTTATAGAATCAAATCTTAAGATTTTGTTTTCTTTTTCATAATTAGTGGTATACATATAGTTATAAGCCTATGCTTACATAATCATATGTATGTTTTCTTTGCGTTGCATTCTTAGCCTTAGCTTATTGCATACTTTTTACATTGTGGTAAAACTTTAGAAACCAACATGGTCAATAGGGACATTTAGAAGAATCAGAACTCAGGGTTGGCCAACCAATAATATGCTATTTAAGTTGTTTACGTAGAATTCTAGAGCCCTTCAACAACAGTCTCAATCCCTTCAACAAAGGATCAAACACTTCAAGAGATCACCACATATCATGCAGTACTAGAAACACTAAACATGAAGAGAGACCATTTGACAAGGATATGAATAATGTTCATGGGCTTAAGACAAATCGATGCAGAGGTTTGAAAGGAAGAGGCAATTGACAAGGTTATAAGAGATAGGATGACTTTGAGGATGACACCATTAATGATGATGGTATGTATGAATGAGATGATCTTTCACGTCGTGTCAAAGTAAATGATCTCTTATCTGATGGCTCACACAGCCCTTGGGTCTTTTCTGATTAGTTGGTCGAGATGGATCATTTTTACTAGTACGAGGATGTATAAAGATGAAATGTTCGATTTGCTAGGATGTAGTTGCTAGGATCCGCCAAGTCTATTGTATTTCTTTAACAAGGTATCTTGAGAGACTGTGACATGAATTTATGATGTTATAGGCAGGAATGACAGTAAAACTTAGAGAAAAACATCTTTTCCATTATTATAGAATTCGTCTATTTGATTAGTTGTTTAAATTATGCCAGGAAAAGTTTGACTATGTATACAAATAGATTGATAATTTACTTGTTAGTTATGACCTTCAAGAGGATTCTCAATTTATTTTGTTTAAATTTTGCATTAGGCTAAGACTAGAACTTTAAAATAAAATAATCTCATATATGATAAGTTTTATTGGCGAGGCATTCTATTTAGGTGAAGAGTTAAATGATTCTTCGAAAGTATCCTAGGATAGAAAGATCATTTTTAAAGCTAGGGATCAACTTAAGTGGTCAGTTGATAATACAACCAAACTTGAAGTTGTTGCTGCTAAGATTCAAATGAAAATGTTAAGATTGAAAAGTCCTTATAGCAAAAGCCAAAAGGATCCTCTACTTCAGCTGACATTTGCATAACTATTTTATTGGTCAGTGTCCTAATAGAGGCTTACATGCTATGAAGAGTCTTGATGATGGTGATGAGATAGTTGAGGATGTGTTTGTTTCATCAGAGGACAGTAATGATGTATAGGAAGACTACCAAGTTATAATTTTTGATTATATATTGTTAGGTATCTAGCTAACATACTAGAAGAAGATTGACGAAGAATGAATGTTTTCTCTATCTACATTAAGATTAGAGATAGATCTGTTAGAGTGATAATTGACAAAGATAGTTGTATAAATTTAGTTGTCAAGGTAGTTTTAGAAAATGTGGGACTTAAAGCCGAACCAGATCCACCATACGTACAATGTTACATGGGTTGATAATTCACAAGCTGTTACTTAACGTTGTTTAGTGCATATTCATTTCTTGAGGTACCATGTTTGCATATGGTGTAATATTTTTAGATGCTGCACATTTCTTATCAAGTAGACCATGAAGTACATCTTGAATGTTACATATTTTAGGAGATCCGACACTTATCCATTCACACACACACATGAAGAAATGAAGATTGTGTTCATCCCTTCTTAACCCAAAATTATAGCTGTAGATCAAATGAATAGGTTGATCATTAACACGCCACACACAAAGTCACTTCACCTCAGGGTCCTGAGTTTCATCATGGACCTAGTGCAGTCCTTGAGTATCATGCATATTATGTGACTGATATGCATTTTGAGACTTGCAAAATTAATCATAACACTAATAAGTCTGTTGCAGAATCTAATATATATTTGTAGGGGTTTGTTATTGATGATAACCAGAAGACTAGATTTTGTCTGGAGATGTTTGTTCTTTAACCTATGAAGATGATTTGCACACATCAGACGTGCTTGTCAGCTCTGTAGAGGATTGGTAAATCTAAGTTGGGACATTTTGGTAATTTGCTTGAAATATGCACATCAGAGGGAGGAGCTAGCATGCTGTTTGTATATGTTTGAAAAAAGTGGGGTTGCATTTTGATGTGCCTTGGCGTATTTTGACATGTGCCAATGTAGTCTTTGTGTGGCTTCTTCTGTTAAAAGTTATATTTGGCGGTTATCACTACTTTTGATGTCTTGATTTTTTATCTGTGATTCTGCAGACTAGCAAACTAGTATCATAATATTCATAACACCAATATACTACATTGCAGGGGACTAGTCATAAAAATATATATTGTAAATCTTAATTTGGGTTTCCTCCCATTCTTGCCCACTAGTGCCTAAATTGTAGATCTACAAATGTTGAATGACAAAGTCAGATGTGTGTTATACATTTGATAGCTTCATCTCTGAATGTACACCTGATGGATTGTTTGATCCATATTGATGCAGTGTGGCCAGGTGAGGAAAACTGGTGCCTACTAAAATAAAGGAGAGTAAATGGGGACAAAAAAGGACTTAAGGTGTCATAGTCCATGAAGAAACCACCCCAAAGCCAAATTACTACGGTATCTCCTACATGTATGACACTATATAAGATTGTAATTACTGTACATACCCAAAATCTCATCTGACCCTAAGGTGGTACTAAACCTATAAAAGCTACCACAATCATGAATATGAATATCACAATTTCAAGGCACCAAACTAATTTCCTAGGATTGCTATATCTTGGATGATATAGATTACAAGAAATATGTAGCTCAACCACAATGAGGAACATACTTGCCTCATTAGCATGCATATGACGGAAAAACCAACGCCCTTCAGCATCTCTCATAATGTGTTGTTGAAAGCTATATCTACATGAAGTGTGTGATGCATAGCTAAATATGCCAGTCACCATGTGGTAGACTAAACAAAAATCAGCTAACGAACCAAACCCCCACAATAATTGGATGTATCAAATGCTGGTTAAGTGTGGAAGATATACGTAGTTTAAGAAGGGAGAATCATTGGTTCCTTATTGTCAGTTCTCTTTTCTAATCACACGAGTAACACAATATTGCATTTGTGTCAACCTTAATGTGCAGATGTACGCATCAAAATGTGATTCACATAAGATTGAGAATTTTCATCACTACCTCTTCATGCATTCTATGTCCTCTAGGTTTGGTACAGAACTTTTGGACAACCATGTTATGCAAGAGAATCTTGGAGGGGCCTGCCATCAGTTAAACCTATAAGCCTATAATACCGACTGCGTTAACTTTTATTTGTATCATTGTTCTTATTATATTGGAATCAACAAATTGAGTTATCGCAATCTGGGACGAAAATATTACTTTCATCCTTATTATTCTATAACCAATTTCCACCAATCTTTGTACATATCCCAAACTAGATATTTTTTGCCCATGTACAATCCTATTCATATTTCAAAGGAAAGATATGTGATATTTGGTTAGCAGTAAACGAAGGTGCATATTCACTACATTTTTTGTTTCATTGTTGATACGATGTCCAACCAGATAAATATAATATGATCGTGTAGTTCTCTTTGTAGACATGAAAGTTTTTGTAAACATTACAGGTTAATTGAAGCATTAATTTACACAATAACATATAGTTGAGAGAAAGGCGTTCTGTAGTTATTGAACATATGACTAATGTCACGCCCCGCAACCCCGGGCCGCAGTATGTTTCACAAAGTTGGCAGGTCTTGCAGTTAACCAGTAGTGATAATCTAAGCTATGAGCAGACATGTTCAAAATGCGTAAAGGAAAAACTTCATTACATATATAAGCGAGTTTTACAAAAGAGGCTCTCAAAACATGATCTATGTACATCACAAAATAGGATCACATTCTAAGACCTAAGTACACCAAAAAGTTCCACAAGATAACACATCATCACCTGACTACCACTAAATCAAAGATCTGCGGACTCCACTTTTGGCTCTAGAACCCCAACTGTAGGATACTCCTCGAAACTACCAACACCTAGTGTTCAATGCAAAGCAAGAGCACTAAGTAAATCACAACTTCAAAAATCTTGGTATTTGAACATTTATGTGAGCGTTAGTAAGTAAAACTACTGAAAACAAGGCTCAAAATAATGAGAAACACATTTATCAAAACTAACTACTCAAGCTAATAAAGAATAAAGTAACATGCATCATTCTGCGGTAGATTTCTTACTTTCTTCAAGTTAAGCCAAACCTAAGCCGTGAATCATATTGGAAAGTACAGGAGCAACCAAGGAGTCCACTACAGGTCACGGGGGTGCTCACCTGGGCTAAGCCCGCTGAAACAACAGGAGGGCAAACACATGCCTCATTGACTCATATTAACAACCGGACTGTAGCTGTCTTTTGGAACAAATCATGGCTCCTGTCGCTCCCATACTCCCACTAATATGATTCCATACCCAGTGAGTCTCAAGTGCTCAGTGTAAACAAGTGTACTTCACTCCACCTCTCAGTGATATGTCACATGTGTTACACTAATTTGATATCATTTCTTTTATTTGTCATATGAGACAAGTATTCAATTTCTTGATTCAAGTGTAGTCACATTGAATTTTGGCAATATGTGGGTGTGCTATGTGGTACCACACATTCTCATGTCCATGAATTTAACAAGATGTTCCTTCAGGATATTGCATGGGATATTCATAACAAGATTCAACAAGACTTTCTAGTATCCGTATTTATCATTGCACACCCAACATAAAGCTAAATTCATTGTCATGGACTTAGCATGTAGTAAACATCAATTACTTGAAACGTGATTTAATAGCATGACACCAAGTAGCATGGTAGTCATATCATTAATTAAACAAGCATTCGACATGTGACAAATATTATGAACAATGTTTTATTTTGAGCATTAACTGAAAATAAAGCACTAATAACATAATAAATACCTGTATCTGAGAATCATGCTACGAGTGCACTTCATTTTGAAATTAAGATGGAACTTCAAGTGGAAAGGGGGGGTCATTGATGGTGATCTCAGTTAAGTATTATCATTGATCATTTTAACGGGACTTAACCATATGCATGGCTTTAGTTTCATTCTTAGGCAACATAGGGACTTAAGTATCAAAACCATGTGTTCATGGTTTAATCTTATGATCCTTTAAGCATTCATTTAGGGACTTAAGGGACTAAACCCTCAGTTAACATCATCGAGCAATCTGAATTTTAAGGGACAAGTATATAACATAGCTCAAAGGCAACCAATCATTCAATGAGTCATGATTTATGGGCCTATGGTCTCCATGGCACCAAATAGGGTTTAACCATACTCAGAAAATGGAACTACAGGTTCATATTAATACCCAAAATTTGCCTAACAAGAATAACAGAGCCAAGGTTAAGCTTGGTTGAAATTTCAGAGCCAAGTATGGCTCAAAACATCATGATAAAGATGCAACAGAGCATAGGGCAGCGGCATGAGTTGCCACCAAGCCCAAAAACTACTAATTTACGCTCAGAATTCATCATAGCTATGAAACATAAATGTTTAACACCGAAATTCCTGAAGTTGAGAGGGATTTACCTTGATTTTGAGCTCATAGGACGGACATACCAGAGATCATTATTTCAGTTTTCAGATCGGTCCTCAAACATAGAGAGAAAACCACCAAACTGCATTAAAAGGCAACCTTTTTTGAAAAACGAATTTTTTATACATAAAAGCTGAAATTTTTGGACTTACGCAGGCTTAAATAGAGGATGGGAAGAGCCTAGAAGGCTTGTAGAAGAGATGAGAGGGTGCCACGAAGTCCTTACCTTCAGATCTGAAGGAAAAACGTGGCAAAACCCCAAGTAGGTGCTGGCAAGAGAGGGATGAAGAGGAGAGATCAGATCTGAGATCTTTTTCTTTTTTTCTTTTCTTTTTTTTCTGCCGCTTGCTGTTTCACGCGCGCTGCGCATCTTGCGAGAAAGAGAGACGTGTGAGGGAGAGAGGCGCGTGAGGGGGAGAGAGAAAGGGTGAGGGGTTTAGTTTTTTTCCAGTTATGGGCTTTGATGGGCTGGGTCGGGAGTAATAAAAGAAAGAAAGAGAAATAAAAAAAAGAAGGAAAGAAGAAAGACATGAAAAAAGAACAGAAAAGGCCTTTTGGGCCTTTTATAAAAACCGAGCTTCACAACTAAACTTTTTTAAAGTCTTTGATACTATTTTGTTATGACTAATAAATAAAATGATTTGATGTGAGATACTCTGTTTGTAGGAGAGGAGTTCGATGTGAGCCTCTGTTATACTGTCAGGATATGTTGTACTGTCAGGATGAGTTTTTCTAGCTTATCATCAGGCCTTTTCTCTTTTAATTTAAATTCTTTGTTTCATATTGATGGACTGGTGTATTTAGGAATTTACTTTTATTCTTTTACTGTCAGCAGACTGAAGAATCTGCTAGCTTTTTGTTTCTAAATTTATATTTTTTTCCTTGCATATTAATTTAATAGTTTTTTTCCATATAGTTCCTTCATTATGATAGTTGGGATTCTACAGGTTGCTCGGACGAGTCTAATGGCGGGCCTATTAAAATCTCTAAAGAGCAATATAGATCATCCAAGACCCATAAAGGTATTTGAGTTTCGTGATTAACGATATGGTCATAATTAAATAATGTACAAACGTTTTATGAGAGGTAATTGCCAAACTAAGTTAATTTTTTCTTTTTTGTGAAACCTTTTATCTGATTGGTTGTCTTTGTGCAATTGAGACACCAAAATCAGTAATAATTTTCTGTTAATTAATTGTATTATTATGCCTAAAATATTAGCTTTTGATTCCTGATTTTTGGTTACAAGTTACAACTTACAATTTGTAAGCAATATCAGCATACGTTCTTTATAAGAGGTTGATAGAGTCTAACATGATCAAATGATGAAGCACATTTGATTTTGTTATTGTTTTTGAGCTCCAAAGGGGATGCTCCTTTCCTTAGGTCATCCACGAATCATAGATACCTATTGTACATTTACCAAAATAAATTCTTCTGGCATATATCATTTAATTGGCTAAAGATAATGACCATGAATTATGAGTCCAATTGGTTAAGAATATTGAAACTTTATTTTAAATTGCACCACACCCGTTGCATTTCACCTATATTGCACTGTAATTATTATGATGAACTATGCAAGAATTCCCCTTCTTTCAATCCTGGTTTGAAAAATTAGCTGATACCGAGATGAATAATATGTTGTGTCGGATTTTTTGCATGCTGATATGATCCATCCGAAACAAATACTAGTGATATTAATGTGATATTGACTAATATCAACCATACATGGAAATTTTAGGTTTAAAGTGCTAAACCTTCAAAATTTGAATTTATCCAGGTAAGGATTAATATGATATTGTTCAAAAAAACAGATAGGACACATGCAACACAGACATTGAACATACGTATGATACGGACACTGACATGTGTCATAACAAATCCTTAAATTAGGATATGCAGACACATGGACAATACATAGAATATTTATAATAGAGAATAATGGCTATCATACGCCATATGAGAGCCTCTCTCATACGCCCTCTCACATAAAGCACCCAAGACTTGGTTGTACTTGGGTGTTTTATATGAGAGGGCGTATGAGAGAGGCTCTCATATGGCGTATGATAGCCATTATTCTCTTTATAATATTCTCTTATATAGTTATACATGACATGCCCATGCATCCAAAAACCCAGTTACATATTTACACCTGTTTAGACATGCTATAGGTCCCTCAATTTTATATAGAGCAGTTTAATATATCCCACTTTTTAGATTGAAATAAATCTAAACTTATCATAGTTTTATGCAAGTCAACATTTTAATGACCGTTTCTATATAACTTAGTTGTTAATATGCATATGTAAATAAATAAAAATTCCATCCACGTGCAAACATGTAATGTGAATATAAAAGCATATGAGCTATATATACCCTGTCTAGGAAGTTCCCAAAAAGTGGTCTAAGAAGTGTGCCATATGCGTCTTTAGAGTGTTGTCTGATACATGTGTTGGCATGTCAAACAGTTGTACGAAGTCATGATATAAGAACCCATGCTACATAGATATTATTTAAAAATCAAAGTTGAGATTTGAAAATTGTCTGAGACAACCAAATCACCCTTTTGGATTGCATTTAGATGGTGTAATGTGAAGAATATATCTTTTTGGCACTGTAATGCGAAATGCCTAAAGTTTTGCCAAGCCCATTGGTATTAGGTCATTTTGGTTGTATGATGCATTTTGTGGTTTTGGCCTGTCAGTAACGTTTTCGTAATTTTCAGATTTCTAAGGGCTTTTTCGTAATTTTCAGTTTTAGTGTTATTTTTTGTAATCTTGTTATTTTCAGTTTAGTATTTATATGGGGCTAGGCGATTAGAGAAGGATGCGTTAAATCTTGAGAGGAAAGTATTTGTTGGAGATTACGACTTCGTCTCGAATTGAAGCTTGGAAGAGCAGTTCACCTCTCGAAGAGATAGCGAGTTACGTTCGAAAGAACTCACCTTATCTTGTATCTTCTTTTATTTCAGTTTATATCCACAAAAATCCCATCTTTCTTTTCCAAACCCTCTTTCCAACCTTAAAAATCCTATCTTTCCACCAAAAATCCTACATTTCCATCAAAAATCTTAAATTTATCAATCAAAACTATAGCGGATCCTATCAATTTGGTACCAGATTGCTACAAATCTCATGGCAGGAACACGATCGAAGGAAAAGTTCGAAGCTTTGGAGGAAAATACGACGACGAAATTAAAGAATTGAAGAAATCCATAGAGGAGCGTCTCGCATCGGTGGAATCTATGACTTTTTCAATGAAAATGACGATGGAAGGGCTTGAGGTGCGGATGGATGCAAGGTTGGATGTAAGTTTGATGCTATTGTGCTAAAACTGACTCAACAAATCTGGCCAACGATCTCAAGATCCAAAGGTGTAATCTTCGAAGAAGGGGAATAAAAAGATGGAAGAAATTGTCGAAGGACTACTCGAGGACGTGGATCACTACTTCGAAGAGGACGTAGAAGACGAGGTGGGGACGGTGGCCTTCCCCATCCACCGCAGGGAACCGCGCCTCCCGCGTGCCCTAACTAGGGCAGGCGAGGCCCGACGGGGCAGCCAAGGGCCTCGCGGCCCCTTAGCAGCCCGACAGGACATCGCTGACAACCCACATGGCCGTGGGGGGCCTACCGCCCCTTGGCTCCCCTGCAGAGCACCTCTGAGCACTTGTAGGGCTGCTATGGGCCTCACGGCCCCATTAGGACTCGGCAAGGGCCTAACGGTCTTTGGCCGGCCCACCAGGGGCCCCACAGCTCCCTAGCGACCTTCCGAGACCACGACGACTACTTGAGACTTTCCATGAGACCGGTCGACGATGGTGATGACTTTCTCTGTGGCAGAGATGGACGACGTCCACTTCCAGCCTATGAGAAGCACCCAGAGAACTACGACGATGACTTGTAACACGAGGAGGACGGTCTAGACTCAATGTGGGGCGATGACAATTGGGATGACGGTGACATAGACGACCCCACGGAGAGGTTTTGGGCAACCTAGGGGCAGATGACGAGACACTTATAATCCTCGTCATCACAGTTAGTGTAACAACTTGTTTTTTAGGCCTAACTTCAGGCCCATTTCCTGAGCCCCATGCTTCTAACTTAAAACTCTTGCTTTATCTCTCTCCCTCTCTTTCCAATCACCCACTCGCACGAAGACCCGACCAGTGTTTTGTTCTCTGCCCTATTTCCCTCTCGCGGGCGAACACAGCAGTGACGACAGCGTTTCGAAAAGAAACCCTTGCTATCATCTTATCCTGCGCCGCAGATTTTTCGGGATTTCGATCCGATAAGATCTCCTTCCCTCTCATCTTTTACACATTATTTAATCATGCCCGACTAGGGTTTTGTTGGTGCGAAATTATTTTTCTCTTCTCTAAACTTTCAGATTGAGTTTGTTTTTTGGGGTCTGATTACTTCCGATTGTCTCTGGGATTTCTCGGTTTGGCTTCTTCGTATTCGATAGGCTTTATTTGCGAGCTTTGATTATTTCATTCATACATTTCAATTTGTGAAAGATTAGGGCTTTTCGAAATTTTTGGGAAAATGAGATGATGATTCGAGTTCATACGAAGGGATTTTCCTCCCTCTTGATAAAATGGCATCTCTAGGGCAAGGCGGCCGCAGCCACGTACTTTTCATTAAGGGTCTTTTGGATTCTAGGGTTAGCCGCCGGTGCTATTTCCCTCTTCAGAGGGGTTCAATATACTTGTGGCTGTTCTCCCCTTAGTGTACTTTGTACGGCTGAAACTATTTGGGGCTATGATGGGTTCGGTTGCTTTATTTTACCTTGAGATGATTGCACTTTTTCCATGTAGTGTACAGTATACTGCCAATGCTTTTTGAGGGCTTACGGTCAATATTTTATTTACTGTAGCACATGGATAGATTGTGGAATTTTAATGCGGTTAGTTACTGCCCCTATTATTCCAGAATTTTGAGGAAATTCCCCTGAGCTGGTAAACCCTAGAAACCCCTTATGGATGCGAAGTAACACGAATCTGATCCTATCGATGTTTTAATTCGTTTAAAAAAATGATTTAGTTTCAGTTTGTATGGTTTGAAAGATTTGAATGCTTTAGAAAATGTTTTGTTGTGTTAATGATAGAGTTTCTAAATCATAAAAATTGGTTGATAGCATTGTTATACTAGAAGATAAGTTTTGTAATTAGAATGGTGCAAGTAAATGTATTAATTGTGGAATTTTAACACATTGGAATAATTGCTAAAGACATTACAGTTTGATGCACTATTCATTTTACATAACTTAGAGAGAACAGAACTAGAGGATAATGGGAAAACACACTGAAATAGTTAGAATGACATTGTGTTTTAGTTATGGGAAAACCTGAGGTGGTTCTTTAGCTCACTCTTTCCCTTTACGTTATGAGTATAACATAAAAATGACATGTTTTAGTTAGATACAGTCGAGTGTCTAGTGCTATTGGTTTTTAGGACTAGGATTGTATGAAAGTTATACTTGTTTGTTTATTGTAAATATTGTCTACTTCATCCCCCTTAAATTTTTTTAACAGAAACTGACCCAGAGTACGAGGTGGCTCCAGCTTTTGAGGAGTCAGAATTTCCAGTGGAGGGTGCTGATTTTTGAGATGAGGATTAGCAAGGAGAGTGTTTACCCTTTTTGTTTAGATGTTTACTTTATTATCTAGAATGAAAGATTAGTAGTTCGCTTTAAACATGCTTTTGTGATCTTTTGAAAGATGAATAAAGCTATTCTTTTATGAAATTTTCTGTTCGCTCTGTGTTGGTTTCTCTGGAACTTTGCAGGACCTGCACAAATAACAGAAAATGTAATGGTACCCAGAAATGGGACGTTACAAGTGGTGGCCCATGCAGGTCCCCGCAAAACACCTCGTGAATAGTATATTATAGAGCAAGAAGAAAAGCTCATAAATGAACAATTGAACTGACATCCTTCTTTGGAATACAGATTGTCGAAAGCATACAATCGTCGACGCGGTACTGGGAGTAATCCAGTCATTACCCATGCAGATTTGACGGAAAATCACAGTGATGGGCGTAGATCTGAGACCATGAACAATG
Source organism: Scilla litardierei (assembly GCA_030789695.1). NCBI lineage: Eukaryota > Viridiplantae > Streptophyta > Magnoliopsida > Asparagales > Asparagaceae > Scilla > Scilla litardierei. The sequence goes on from CM061140.1 coordinate 13,709,572, forward strand.
TCACCTACAACAACGCCAATCACATCGTTCATCAGATTGTCGAACTATGGAAATGACAACCACAACGTCGATGACCAGCTTAATGATTACGTCGACAACGAGGATGCCAACAACATCGATCCCAACCTCAACGATCCCATCGACAATGGAAACAATGGCAACAACAATACTGAGAGGCCTGCATCGACGATCCAGATTTCAGATCTTACTTTACGAGAGATGATCCGAGCTTTGCAAAGGGAGCTTGAGCATAGACGGGAAGGTGGAGTACAACAATTCAGATCACTTCGTCCACCCGTTTTCAAGGGAACAAAGGGACCTCTTGCTGCAGAAGAATGGCTACGCCGCATAGCTAACATGCTAAGAGCGGCACGGATTGCGCCAGATTCGTGGGTGGACAATGCAAAACTACAGTTGGTTGAAGACTCCATGTCGTGGTGGGATTCAGAGGAGGATCGCTTGACACAGTTGATTTCAGGGAACACCTTCAAAGAGAAGTTTAATGTCGTGTATTTTTCTCCTGAGGCAAAGAGGGCACTGCAGGCCCAATTTATGAATCTGAAACAAGGCTCAATGAGTGTTGAACAATACAAAGCTGAATTTTCCAGACTCAGCAAGTTCGCGAAGAACGTGGTGTTTGATCCATGGGGCAGAGCTCAACGTTTTCAAGAAGCCTTAAACATGAAGATTCAAAAACAACTAGTGTGACATAAGCTGAAGACTCATACCGAAGTACTCTCTGCAGCTCAAGATTATGAGTACGTGCAACAGAAGGAAGATCTAGAACGATAAGTGCGTACCCCTCAGAGACTACCTCCTCTGCCTTCTAACCGACATGCGCCTCAACCAACACATCATATATCTTCTAAGAGGTCAGCCCCACCACATCCACAATAGCCACATCAGTGCAGACAGCAGACCGTCTGCCACTATTGCAACAAACCAGGACACGTCAAGTCTGAGTGCCGATATCTGCTGAATTAGTGCCTAATTTCTGGAGCAGATGACCATGTTGCCAAGACTACCCCCAGAAGGGACATAAGCCGGCAGCTCAGCTCCAGCGGGGAATGTCAACGTGGATCCTCACGCAACAAAGAGGGTTTCGCAGGCACGACTACATGCTCAACCCCCGAAGCGCCAGACGTTCATTATGACAGCTGAGGAGGCCAAGGCTACAGGCCGGGTCATTACAGGTACAAATTTACTATTACATTTCAATTTGTTTTATAGTGTGATGCATACTTAGACATAGTTTTCGCGGCCGTAGGACTTGTGTTATGGCATCACGTTTTTCCAACCGACACGCTATCCACCTCTCACTTCGGGCTAGGACGTCAAAACGGGAGGTGGTATTGCAGACGACTAGTGAATATCCCGATTGCCCCGTAGTCGTTTGCAAACGAGAGCTTTATGCCGAACTGCCCCGTAGTCGTTTACAAACGAGAGCTTTATGTCGACTTCTTAGTCATTGATATACCGAGTTTTGATGCTGTATTCGGGATGGACTGGTTAGGGACCTTTCACACCACAATTGATTATCGACGCATGAGAGTGATGTTCAAGATACCGAACCATTTGAAATTCGAGTTCATCAGCAGGAGCCGATCAGAAGGACCAGTGGAGTACAGAGCCAGACTTACGGATGCCATGTTGACTTCTATTGATGCTACACCAGAGAAACCAGAGAAAGTATATGAGTTTTCAGACGTATTTTCGGATAGCATTACTGGTTTACCCCCAGACCTTACCGTAGAGTTTGCGATCAAGCCAATGCCAGGAGCTCAACCTTATTCAAGGAACCCTTACCGTCTAGCCACATCAGAATTGGTTGAAGTTCAGATTCAGTTGGACGATCTTTTGCACAAAGGCTGGATTCGGCCTAGCGCATCGTCATGAAGTGCTCCGATACATTTGGTAAAGAAGAAGGATGTGACTAGGAGGATGTGCGTGGACTATAGAGAGTTGAATAAAGTGACAATAAAGAATAAGTACACTCTACCACGTATCGAAGACTTGTTTGATCAGCTTGAGAGTTCGTGCATCTTTTCTAAGCTGTATCTACAGAGCGGTTATTACCAGCCGAAAGCCAGACATGAGGACATTTACAAGACAATGTTCAACATCAGATATGGACAGTACGAATTCTTGGTAATGCCGTTTGGTGCGACCAATTTACCCGTGGTATTCATGAGCCTAATGAACCAAGTGTTGAACGAGTATCTGGATAAGTTCGTGGTGGTATACCTTGACGACATTTTGATAAATTCGAAGAGCAAGCAAGTGCACACGGCACACTTGAGGATGGTCCTAGAGACATTGAGACGACACCAGTTGTTTGCTATACAACCAAGTATAGAAAGTGTGCATTTGGGATGAAGGTGGGATTTCTTGGTTATGTAGTATCAGGAGAAGGGATTGCAGAGAGAAGGTAGCTGCCGTTCAGAAGTGGTCAACTACTAAGACAGTGTCTGAGATTCGGAGTTTTCTGGGTTTGGCTGGTTATTTCAGGAGGTTCATTCCGAACTTTTCGAAGATTGCAGAACCTATGGCCCGATTGACACTGAAAGATGTGGTCTACGTTCGGTCTAAGTCTTGTGAAGAGGTGTTCCAGGAGCTAAAGAAGAGATTGACAACCACACCAGTACATACCATTCCAGACCGGACACGAGGATTCGAAGTTTTCTGCGACGCATTCAGCAAGGGTCTCGGATGTGTACTTCATCAGCATGGACGTGTTGTAGCTTATGCATCAAGATAACTGAAGAAACATGAGCAAAACTACCCCACTCATGACTTGGAGTTAGCAGCCGTCATTTTCGCATTGAAGATTTGGCGACACTTCTTACTCGGAGAGCATGTGAGGATATTCACGGACCACAAGAGCTTGAAGTACATCTTCGACCAGAAGGATCTTAACGTGCGGTAGAGGCGATGGATTGAGTTGATGACAGACTACAGCATTGATATCCAGTACCACCCATGGAAGGTCAATGTCGTGCCAGACGCACTGAGTCTACTTCCAGCGGTGCTTACCCTTATAACTTAGTGGAGACTGCAACATGAGTTACGGGAGATGGAGATTGATGTTATACTACCAGGGCTGACTTCCTTAATGATGGATCTTTAGATACAATTCACCTTGGTAGACAGGATGAAGGCTGCACAAACGGAAGATACTAAGCTACAGAGGATCAAGGAGTTGGTGATGGCTAGACACCGGCCCGAGTTCACAATACATGCAGCCAGATCCTTGAGATTTGGCGAAAGGCTTTGCGTGCCTTCCGGAGACATTAGAGAGGATCTATTGATGGAAGCTCATAGTATGCCCTATTCCATTCATCCGAGCAGAACTAAGATGTATCATGATCTGAAGCAGCATTATTGGTGGCATGGAATGAAGAGGAGCGTTGCATGGAGCGTGGTCAAATATTTAGTATGCCAGCAGGTGAAGGCTGAGCAACAAAGAGTTGCCGGATTATTACAGCCATTACCTATTCCTGAGTGGAAATGACAGTATATCACGGTGGATTTTGTGACTGGCTTACCCCGAAGCAAGAAGCAGAACGACGCTATATGGGTAATCGTGGATCGATTGACGAAGTCAGCGCATTTCATCCCCTTCAGAGTTGGACAATCTACGGATGTTCTTGCAAAGAGATACATGGAAGAGATTGTGAGTCTGTACGGAGTACCGGTGAGCATAGTGTCAAACAGAGATACCCGGTTCACGTCACATTTTTGAAAGAGCTTATAGAAGAATCTTGGCACTACTCAAGTTTAGCACTACCTATCATCCACAGACAGATGGACAGTCGAAGCGTACCATCCAGATCCTTGAGGACATGTTGCGAGCATGCATGCTGGATTTCAAGGGGTCGTATGAAGATCACCTGCACCTCGTGGAATTTGCATACAATAATTGTCACCAGGCGAGCATTGGAATGACGCCATTTGTGGCCTTATATGGAAGGCAGTGTCGGTCTCTCTTGAGCTGGGATGACGTCGGAGATCGAGAAGTGATGGGACCAGAGATGACAGTAGAGACAGTTGATGTGATGCAGACGATCAGAGAGAGAGAGAGACTGCAGTTGGCACAATACAGATATAAGCAATTGGCAGATTCGAAACGAAGACATCTAGAGTTTTAGCCAGGAGACAAGGTTTTTCTGAAGATTTTGTCAAATCGGGGTCTGATTCGTTTTGGATGAGGAAAGCTTAGCCCACGTTACATTGGACCTTTGATGTGCTTGAATGAGTGGGAGAAGTGGCATACAAGATTGCACTCTCTATCCTTGGGAGGAATGCATAATGTGTTCCACATATCTCAGCTACGCAAATATAAGAGAGATCCAGCGCACATGGTGGACCATTCAGAGATTTCAGTGCATCCAGACCTTACTTACGAGCAGCAGCCAGTAGAGATTATTGATCGATAGCAGAAGAATCTGAGGAACAAGACAGTTAATTTGGTGAAGATATTGTGGCACCGTAATGCGCCGGACGAGTCTACTTGGGAACGAGAAGAAGAGACGAAGGAGTGCTACTCGTACCTATTTGAAGAGTCATAATTCTTCCAATTCCGAGGACAGAATTTTTTTAGGGGGGATGTAACGACTTGCTTTTTAGTAGGCCCAACTTCAGGCCCTTTGCCTGCGACCCATGCTTCTAACTTAAAACTCTAACTTTATCTCTCTCCCTCTCTTTCTAATCACCCACTCACACGAAGACCCGACCCGTGTTTTGTTCTCTGCCATATTTCCCTCTTGTGGGTGAACACATCAGTCGACGACAGTGTTTCGAAAAGAAACCCTGGCTCTCATCTCATCCCGCGCCAAAGATTTTTCGGGATTTTGATCCGTTAAGATCTCCTTTCCCTCTTATCTCTTACGCATGTTCTCTTTTCTATTTAATCACGTTGGATCTAGGGTTTTGCTGGTGCAAAATTATTTTCCTCTTCTCAAAACTTTTCGATTCAGTTTGTTTTTTGGGTTCTGATTACTTCCGATTGTCTCTGGGATTTCTTGGTTGGGCTTCATCGTATTCGGTAGGCTTTATTATCTTCGAGCTTCGATTATTTCATTCGTACATTTTAATTTGTGAAAGATTAGGGCTTTTCGGAATTTTTGGGAATATGAGATGATGATTTGAGTTCATACGAAGGGATTTTCATCCCTCTTGGTAATATGGCATCTCTAGGGCAAGGTGGCAACTTCGTCGCAGCTACGTACTTTTGATTTATGGTCTTTTGGGATTCTAGGGTTAGCCGTCGGGGCTATTTCCCTCTTCAGAGGGGTTCAATATACTTGTGGCTGTTCTCACCTTACTGTTGTCAACATAATTCTGGCTGTTCAGTGTACTTGTACAGTATACTTGTACGTATACTTGTACGGCTGAAACTATTTGGTGCTATGATGGGTTCGGTTGCTTTCTTTTTACCTTGAGATGACTGCACTTTTTCCATGTGGTGTACAGTATACTTCTGATGTTTTTTTGGGCTAACGACCATTATTTACTATAGCACATGGACAGATTGTGGAATTTTAATGTGGTTAGTTACTACCCCTATTATTCCAGAATTTTGAGAAAATTCCACTGAGCTGGTAAACCCTAGAAACCCCTCATAGATGCCAAGTAACATGAATCTGATCCCATCAATGATTTAATTCATTTAAAAAATGATTTAATTTCAGTTTGTATGGTTTGAAAGATTTGAATGGTTTAGAAAATGTTTTGTTGTGTTAAGAATAGAGTTTCTATATCATAAAATTGGTTGATAGCATTGTTATACTACAAGATAAGTTTTGTAATTAGAATGGTGCAAGTAAATGTATTAATTGTGGAATATTGACACATTGAAATAATTGCTAAAGACATTACAGTTTGATGCACTATTCATTTTACTTAACTTAGAGAGAACAAAACTAGAGGATAATTGGAAAAGACATTGAAATAGTTAGAATGACATGAGGTTTTGGGAACTCACAATTAAAGTTAGAAAGGGTGGCGCAGACTACGCTCATTGACGGAATTGTAATGACTGTATGGGTCCTTTAATGATACCTGAACCAACAAAATTTAGGGAACATGGGAGCTCGCTTGTGAAACCCGAAGTGGTTCTTTAGCTCACAATTAAATTTAGGGCATTATGAGTATAACGTAAAAATGAAATGTTTTAGTTAGATACAGTCTAGTGTCAGGATTATATGAAAGTTATAATTGTTTGTTTATTAAAAATATTGTTTACTTCACCCCCCTTAAATTGTTTTTCAACAGAAACTGAACTAGAGTACGAGGAGGCTTCAGCTTTTGAGGAATCATAATTTCCAGTGGAGGGTGCTGATTTTTTGAGACGAGAATTAATAAGGAGAGTGTTTACCCTTTTTGTTTAGCCGTTTCCTTTATTATCTAGAATGAAAGACTATTAGTTCTCTTTAAATATGCTTCTGTAATCTTGTGAACGATGAATAAAGTTATTTCTTTTTTGAAATTTTCTGTTCGCTCTGTGTGGGTTTCATTGGAACTTTGCAGGACCTGCACAAATACCGGAAAATGTAATGGTACCCAGAAATAGAGCGTTACAGTCAGGCTAGTGGGCGAGCAGACCTGGATAACTTTTGGGGTGGATGGCAGAGTGAAAAAGTTAAAGATGCCATTTTTCGAGGGTGATGATCCTTATTATTGGGTGACATAGCTGACTGAGACAGAAATTAGAGGTGACTGTCATTTGTTTTGATGTGAAGTCGCTCTTTTGGTTCTAGTAAAGGGAACAACGACGTCATTTTTGTTCATGGGAGGGGTTCAAAGATACCTTAGTGGACAGGTTCAGAATATCTCTTAGCGGAACTTGCAGGATCAGCTGTTAGCACTCGGACATTATGGGACCGTCAGGGAGTACACGGAGTAGTTTGAGGTCCTCTTGGGACGTGTGAGAGGAATACCAGTTGAGACGCTAGAGGGAAGCTTCATGAAGGGTCTCAAGGCGACAATCCGCGTAGAGCTTTGCATACTGAGGCATGTGGGATTGATGGAGACGATGGACTTGGCCCAGTTGGCAGAGATTGTCTCGCAGAGGGGCGGTGGTCCAATGGGGTTTGGAGTGGATCTAATATTCACAGTCAGGAACCGGTGGGGGCGGGGGGGGAGGACAAAATGCACCAGCAGGGGGAGACGAGCCCAGTAAGGAGAACAGTGATCCATGGCAAGAAAGACAGTTCATGATCATATGCTGAGATGAGTGACACGTGTGCAATGGGTTGAGTTTCAACTGTGATGAAAAGTTCACATCAGGACATCATTCTCACAACTGCACTTCAACTGTTGATAACAGGCGAAGACGAGGCGGTGGAGGGAGAAGAGCCAGGAGGAAATGAGCATCTCCTCTTGAAGTAGCACGTCTATGGATTTCAAGCACCAACTTGAGGACAAGGTGGATTTTTAGGGCCGAAGTATTGATACGTTCTATAGTTTTGATCCATGAGGGACGTTTTTGTAATTTTCGGATTTTTATGGGCATTTCCGTAATTTTCAATTTTGGGTTATTTTTGTAATCTTGTTATTTTCAGTTTAGTATTTATATGTGGCTAGGGGGATTAAACAGGGTGTGTTGAATCTTGAGAGAAGAAACTCTTTGTTGGAGATTGAGGCTTCGTCTTGAATAGATGTTTGGTAGAGCAGTCCACACCTCTCTAACGTGGTCAAGGGAGAGTGAGTTCCTCTCGAAAGAACTCACCCTATCTGGTATCTTCTATTATTTCTGTTTATATCAATAAAAATCCCATCTTTCTCCAAACCCTCTTTTCAATCCTAAAAATCCCATCTTTCCACTAAAAGTCCCACATTCCCACCAAAAACTCTATTTTTATCAATAAAAACCCGAGCGGATCCTATCATTGTATTTAGGATTGACACATTGAATTAACAAAGAAAATTGATCCTAAACTAATTGATCTAGATTATATCTTTTTTGAACAAGGCATGGTACTGGAGTGTGTTAGAGAAAGAGGACGTTTTTGATGATAGAGACAATCCATTGATATATGAAACACTTGCTTAAGATGGAATTCTACCGGTTACCAACTCTTCCGGACCGAGATGAGGTATCAAAATTCTATCGGCTACCAACTCTTCCGGACCGAGATGAGGTAGCCGATACCTAAAGTTTGATATTTCCAAGACATTGCAAATGATTTTGATACAACTGATATGTATTCTAACAGTGTTATTAAAGGCGCTATTTGGGGCGGGATACCGCTGCCACTGCCTAACGCTTAGCCACCTAAACAACCGAAGTAAGAAAAATATTTATATAATGGAGGTAGGGAATGTAAAAGAAGGGCTTACTATTGCCACACACTACTTTTTGCTGGCCCTTTTTCTTTGATCGCTGCCATCGCATAGACAGCTGCCGACGGTGCTCAAGGGAGGATAGCAAGCAACGACACATGTAAAAGGTAAGGTCTCTTCTCTCTTTTCTTTCTATTTCTGTATGCTCGGGCAAGCGTCACATAATTGGCCTGCTTAACCCTGATAGGGCAACCACTCTGATTACCTTTTGCAACAGTGGATACCACAGACCATTTACTGATACCAAGACCGACATTGAGATTTCAATCCTTGGTTTCATTTGTGACCATTGTTCTTATTATATTCGCCAACATGATGAATTCCCTTAACATTCACTAAACCCATCACTCTTAAGCTATTATGATTTAGTCGTGTGTGCTTTAGTTGATTGGCAGAAAAAAAGTTATTAATTGTCTATTTAAGATGTTGTTATTAGGTTCTCAGTTAATAGCAAGCATCTCAACCCTATTTCCTTTATGGTTGGATGTTTATTGCTTTGCAGATGTTTTTGTGCATTGGTTAATTGTCATCCTTAGACAAAACGTACTTCTATTTTATGCATATTGTATATTGATTATTACTTTATCATGATCAGGAAAAGAATTATTTTTCGTTGATGCTGAATGGCACGATAAACTATGAAGTATGTTTTGGTTTCATTTAAGTTATTCAATGCAGATATTTGAAGTGGGTGATGTTGTGATGGTGGATGAGTCAAATGATGTTGGTGCATCAAACAATCGTTGGATTGCAGCACTGTATTGTAATGTCATCTCAGGGTTTGAGGTATACTAACTGTAATTGTTTTTTTGTCATTTTTCTCTACCCAGCTAAGTAGTTGTTACCGTTGATTCCATATTCTTTTCTTTTTATGTATTTTGAAAGTATTTTGTTTTTTTTCACGATGAGGATTTATGTCTATCTGATTAAACAATTGACCCCACTTATCGTATGTCATTAAAGTGAAAGTCACAATTCAAGTTCTACAGATGACCTACTGGACAGGATATTGTTATCCCAATAAAGTTACCCATAATTGCTGGAAGCTTGATTTTTTACTTTGAACATGATCACACTTGTCCATGCTTTTTCCATTTTTTGCTTTGCGTTGAGATGCACAAAACTGAAAATCCTTTTGGCAAGATTTTGAGTTCTAGATCACGGCTTGGGGGGTTTTCTGGTAGTCTGATGTATGTCAGGTCTGGTTTCATTTCTAGTATTTCTGTAAAACGAATGGTAAAATTGATTAACCTGGTGGCAGGACAATTTTCTTCCCTCTTCTTTCTCTGTTCTGGTTTGTTGTGTGTAAGTGGGTGGGTTTTAGGGGTGGGTGACATATAGAAGAGATACGAAGGAAGAAGATGAAACCTTGCCACATTCTTTTCTTTCTTTCTGAATGGTTTTCGTGTCAGCTCAGGTACTAAACCTAAAGTCTTGTCTAGGTGATAGGGAACATAGAACAATCTGATCTACAAGTTCAGATCTGAATATTCAGAGAAATCTGATACTAGACGGCATAAATAAGTAAAAGAAAACCAGAGATTTTGCCCCTTTGTTCTGGATGTCACATCCGAATTGTGTCACACAGTAAAGGAAATCTTGAATGAAAGCATAACACTCACCGAACAATCAAATTTCTTCATCCAATTATCACCTTGTTGGCTACCCTAGCCTAATATATATAAAGCTGGTCATAAAATAAAGGTATAAAATAACTTACGGGTCAATTTAAAAAAATTAAGCCTAAGAAGACTACTATCATATAGAAGAAACTTTTCTAAGAAAATAAAAATTCTAAATGGAATTTCCTTTTAGAGATAAGGCTACAAATTTGAAAGATAATGCAGGAGGCGATCATGAGAGCATTTGCATACCTATGTTTTCACATATTGATCTAACTTAGGTGGGAAAACATCACGGTTTCAATCCAAAGCTGCATGTAACCAGATGGGTGGAAGTAGAAAATTGATGGTCACGTTGCACCCCCCCCCCCCCCCCCCCTACTTTGTGATGTTCATATTTGGCTAAACTTCACAAAACTACCCTGATCTTTCTTAGGATTCCCAGAAAATTGATGTGGACTTTTTAAGAAATACTAGAAAGCTACCACAAACCTTTTCCAAATAATTACCCTTTGGTAGTTTATTGTTAAGAAATTTTCATGTGATAATTTCATCGCCATCAATGATTTAATATTGACAAAAGTGCTCCTTAAAAATAAAAAATATTTAAAATCTCTAAAATGGCTAGTGCAAAGCACACACCTTAATTGTTTCCCCTCATTTTTTTCCAAATCCACAGCCTGTAGCAGATCATTGGTAGGAAACGAGATGACTAGGCAGGAGGGCATGGCGGCGGACGAGGAGAGAGGACAAAGATGTTGATGGGGAGGAAGAAAGAGTAAAGAAGATAGAGGAGAGAGAAGAGAGGAGTTGGAGGATGAAGAGGACATGGAGAAGTTGACGGGTCATTGGTTTTTGTTTCTTTTTTGTTTTATATATATTTATTTTTTGGGACCAATATGTCAACTTTTTTGTTTGAGATTTTTGATTTTATGCAGCTGCATCCCTTTTGAATTTTTATTGAATTTTTTTTCGTTTTTACTGTTTTTGCTTTTTAATTTTTTAAATATAAATATTCTTAGCGGGCTACATGTCAGGTTCTCTCACATGTAAGCGCAAAAAGTCATATTGAAAACAACATTAACGCCATTAGATGACTTAGCTGGAAAAAAATTGTTCAGGGTAATTTTCTAGAATTTAACAAGTCCATAGTAGTTTTCTGAGGATCATATGAATGTCCATGGTAGTTTTGTGAAATTTGGCCCACAGAACCCCCTATTTCCCCTTAGTCTCATCGAGCTATTCGTCCAATCCTATATATGTAAGAGTGGAGAATGAATATCTTTCTATTAAGGGGAGGAGAATAGTCTTGATACCAATGCATATCCGCAACAACAACAACCACCACCACCACGACAGCACATCCCAAACCTTTTTGTCTGCTATACAAATCTGTTGTCAACATTTCAGTTTTGGTCAGGGCCACCATTGCTGATTTTGTGAAGCCCTTCTGATTTGCTGTACTGCTTTAACTCATTCATGAACTGGCACGACTTCAGGGATTTACTTTCCTGTTTTAGGGCACTGCTCCACAATATGTCCATTTATGTACTTGTTCACTCTCTGTGTCATCTACTTGTACACAAATAGTATCTCAGATTGACACCGACCTCTGTCTCAACAAACAGCTTCCTGGTAGTTGGTTTTGAGCTGCAACCTGAAGAAGAAATTGTGCAAACACCAGCATTTTACTCTCCACAGTCGTTTGATCCTTCTGCAAAGTTTGCGTATAACAATAGGAAACCTGTTCAGGGCCTAATTTGAACATAATTTTTAGTACAGAGGCACAATCAAGGTTGAGTTTGACAGGACTACTTTTCCAACCCATTATCAAAAGATTGGCACTTCAACCTCATTCAGGCACCCACAAAAAACCATGTTTTTTTCACTTTTACTTTCTCAAGTTCTTCAAACTCAAACTTGAGGATCCATTTTGCCTATATTAAGTGTCGAGGGAAGGATGTATATACATACTACTGGAAAAAAAGCATTTAGACGAGGAAATAAAAGTTTACTGCCATTCACATAGCGAACATGGACGGTTTCCTTCCCCACCTCCCCATTGACAGAGATCTTGGACCGGTTGAAGCCTACTTGTCTATTTATGATTTAGGCTTTATATAAAAAAATAGCTATTTCCCGTTTATACAATTTTCTAGTGGAACTTTGGATACAACTATGTGGTTGTCAATCCTGCTGCAGAAGTAGAGGAGAAAACTGAGCCTGAAGACCAAGGTTTGAGGTCTCGGTTTTGGTCTCGGTATCGCTTTTCCGAAAATTTAGGTTTCGGTATCGGTATCGTCCGATTTGACGGGTTCGGAAGTGAGTTTCGGTTCGTCCGTATCGGTATTTTCAAAAATTATAAGTTAAATGTAACTAACACTATTAGTTAAAATTTGTTACTAATAAGATAATGGCAAACTAATAAAGATAATTTGTAACTTATAACATAATTATGAACAATATTAGTTAAAAATATGCTATTCACGTTAACCATTTAGCTAAAAACACACTCTCGTTAGTTACAATATGGTAAACTTGTAAATAATGTGTAATATGTTTAGACAAATGTAGGCTGCGAATAGCATGTCAATATCTTATTTTTTGGATTTTTTGAGAATTTTTATTTAATTACGTATTCTTCTTTCTCCGTCTTCGACCGATACTGAACGGTATCGGTCGGTATAGGCTGGTATCGGCCGGTATCGGCCGATACTGACCGATACCGTTTAGTATCGGTCGATACTGAAATTGACCCCTAGTTTCGGTCTCGTTACCCACCGATACCGAAACGATACGGCCGATACCCAAGGGTATCGGCCGAAACCTCAAACCTTGCTGAAGACTATGACCCCCTTTATGCAAATTATTGAAAATGGAACCTTTGTTTATGAAATAAGGCCTGACATCTCAGTATAGGTATCGGCCAACGGTTTATAGCAGTATTATTGGTAATATTTGCTGCATTGACCGTTTTGTATCAGCTGTCATGGCCACTTCAGTAAGATGAATTTAAAAATAATAAAGAGCATTTATAACGTTGAGATAATTAGCAACACGAGAACATCTTGTTTGGAACAATCGATGGCATATTCCACCAAATACTGTATTCACACTAGGTGTGACAATAGTAATTTATATGTAGATAATGTATTTTAATTTGGAGTTAATTTATTGCTAGCGGAAGGATCTTTTATGAATTCACTGTAATGTCGTGATTCATGGGATATGACGATTAATTGGCTAACTACTTAACCCCAAAGTATGATTTGGTGTTCCCTAGCTGTTGGGGTGTGAAGACAAGAAATCATCAGTTGTATCTTTTTTTCTTCTAAAAATTTGGAAAAACACTCAGACTGAAAGCCAACATTTCGGTTAGGATTGCATGTACTGAAATATCGGATGGTATAAGGCTGTGAGGTTTGCGTCAACCTATATGAGAGAACATTAATTTTTTCGGCAATATTCACATCATATTGGCCAGTGTCATCTGGTATTCCCCAAAATGTGATGCAAAATTTCTGATACATATGGTATCTGCCGATACTTGAATACTTACCATGAACAATGTCGACCCCGTAAGGAGACCCCTTTTATTAGGGTTGAGTTGACCTTGCGGAGCCCTCACACGAGACTTAATCCACATTCTGCGCGAGTACTCCCTTTCTGGGGCTTGATAAGTTAATTTACTTTATCAATGATTTATTTCTAACCAGTTCACTGAGGCATTCCTGCCATTTGTTAAGAGAGTTTACTGACATTTTTAGCTTGCTATAATGCCTTCATACAAGGGTACACGGGTGTATCACCATCAAATTAAAAATTCATAATGTTGGGTAAGATCTGTTACAATAAAGGAGCTAGAAGAAAACTTCGGTTTTTTTTGTGGCTTTTCTACGCGTTTCACCATGCATAGCGGTTATAAGGTAAGCAATTTTATGTTGAATACGCTTTCTAGAATCATAAACCATATAGAAAAAGAATTTATTAGATTTTTTGATTTGGCCATGCAACAAAGTAGTCGCAAAAGTAAGCAAATTTTTAGCAATGTTGAATACAACAAATGCCAAATGTAACATTATCTTATAATTGCGGATATTGTATATAACGTAATGTGTGTCGTGAGTTACATGATTTTTAATTTAAAAAAAATATGAAAATGATTCTAGTATGTTTATCATAAATAGGATAAATATTATAAAAAATTTATAAAATCTGAAAAATAATAAAAAGTACATCAATAGTAAATAACATACAATTTGAACATTCATTGGCAACTAGCGAGAAATATGCATGAATATCACCAAATGTACAGAGTAGTAATACAAAAGAAATCATAAAAGCATAATTAAAAATGTAAAGTAAACACTTCGCTAACAACTTAAAGATTTATACAAATTACAAACTACGAGAAGTTAACTAAATATCATGACTGACGTACATATTGGTTAAACAAAAAAGTCTGCATTCAAGTTCATATCAAAACAATATCAAAACAATGTAACATTAAAAAGAAGATCGAGATCTTATATTATTTTGTCTTTTATTGGCTATTCAATAAGTTATGCTTCGCTACAGTTTAGCATAGCGTAACACATGTGACAATAAAAGAAAATAGAGTTACTCTGGATTACACATGGATGTTACGTTACAAATGGGTTGAGTTACACGATACAAAGATGGTATTTTGAGGAAGGTAATGAGGTTTTTCAAACATTGTTTTTTATTGTTGATTTTGGCCACATGATGTATATGTAAATCTTATCGAAATCCTTGACGGTTTTTTCTAATTAATTTGCAGTAGATTACGCGCAACTCTGTGAATCTTTGTCTACACGGTAACTACCAATTCAGAGTGAGATTCCTGCTATCATGTGAGGTTATGTCACGCCACGCAACCTGGGAGCCGCAGCATGTTTCACAAAGTTGGCAGGTCTTGCAGTTAACCAGTGTTGACAATCGAAGTTATGAGCGGATATGAAAAAAAATGTGTAAAGGAAAAACTTCACTTTATTTATATAAGTGAGTTTACAAAAGAGGCTATCGGAATATGATATATATACATCACAAAATAGGATCACGTTCTAAGACCTAAGCACACCAAAAAGTTCTACAAAGATAACATACATGACTACCTCTAAGTCAAAGATTTGCAGACTCCACCTTTGGCTCCAGAACACCGACTGCATGAAACTCCTTAGAACTACCAACACCTGGTGTTCAACGCAAAGCAGGAGCACCAGGTAAATCACAATAACTTCAAGAATTTTGGTGTTTAAACATTTATGTGAGGCGTAAGTAAAATTACTGAAAACAAGCTTAAAGTAATGAGAGTACATTTTACCAAAGAACTAACTGCTCAAGCTGGCAAAGAATAAAGTAACTAGCATCATTCTGTGGTAGATTTCTTGCTTTCTACATGTTAAACCAAACCTTGGTCGCGAGTCATATTGGGGAGTACAAAAGTAACCAGGAGAACACTACGGGCCACAGGGACGCTCACCCGGGCTAAGCCCACAGAAAACAACAGGAGGTGCGGACACATTGACTCATTTGACCCACAATAACAACCGGAGTAACACTGTCTTATGGAACAAATCATGGCTCCAGTCGCCCCTATGTACTCCCACTATATGATTTATCCCATACCCAGTGAGTCTCAAGTGCTTAGTGTAAGCCAAGTGTACAACACTCAACCTCTCAGTGATGTCACATGTATTATACTAATTTGATACCATTTCTTTTATTTATCACAGGAGGCAAGTATTCAATTCTTAATTCAATTATAGTCACATTGAATTTAGACAATATGTGGGTGTGCTATGTGGTACCATATATTCAACAAGATGTTTCATCAAAATGTTGCACATGATACTCATAACAAGATATTTCAACAAGACTTTCTTCTAGTGTCCGTATTTATCATTGCACACCCATCATAAAACTAAATTCAATGTCATGAACTTAAAGTGCAATCATTAACATAATCATAGCAACATGTAGCAGATAACAATAGCTTGAGCATGAAATATTAGCATGGTAACACGTAACATAGTAGCAGCCATGTTATCAATTAAACCAGCATTCTACAAATGACATCTAGTATGAACATTATTCTATATGAATATTAATTGAAACAAAGCACTAAGTACTAAATACTTGAATATGAATCATGCAACGGTTGGCACTTCATTTTGAAATTAAGATGGAATTGATGGTGATCTCAGATAAATGTCATCATTGATCATCTTTACGGGACTTAACCATATTTTCATGCTTTCAATTTCATACTTAGGCAAATATCGGGACTTAATTAAATCAAACCATAAGTTCATGGTTTAATTTTATGATCTTTCACGCATTCATTTAGGGACCTAAGGGTCGGAACCCTCAGCTAACATCATTGGGTATTTTGAATTTTAAGGGGTAAAGTATATAACATAGCTCAAAAGACAACCAATCATCCAATACGTCATGATTTATGAGTTTATATGGTCTCCATGGCACAAAAGAGGGTTCAGCCATGCTCAGAAAAGAAATCGGTAGGTTCATATCAATATCCAAAAGTTGCCTAACGGGAATAACAAGGCCAAGGAAAAGCTTGTCTTAGAGCCAAATAGGGTTCAAATCATCATGATAAAGGTACAACGGAGCATAGGGCAGCGGCATGAGTTGCCACCAAGCCCAAGAACAACCAACTTACGCTCAGAAATCAGCATAGCTATGAAACATAAACATTTAATACCGAAATTTCAGAAGTTGAGAGTGATTTACCTAAAATTCGGGACTCATCGAACGAACATAATAGAGATCACAATTTCAGATTTCAGATCAACCCCCAAAAGCTGGGCCGAAAATAAAAAAAGAAGGGAAAAAAAAAGAAAAGAATGATAGAGGAGAAGAAAGGCCTTGGGCCCTTTTAAAAAAACCGGGCTTTCACAGGTTATAATGACTATTTGTGTTATTTTTACTCGTTATCGCCCATACATTTTGTTTACGTGGTGCATAACAACATATCTAATGGTTTGTTGATAAAATTAATATTTTAATGTACATTTATTTGGATACTATGCTTTCTATTGACTGTTATCTTTACAATGACACACATTCTGTCGAGAGAACTAATTATAATGACTGTGTGCATTACCTTTAACATTCTGTCTTAAAACCTTTCCATACTTTAATTGGGAACTATGTTATAAATCAGTTCAAGCAAATCATGTAGATTTTATACCTTTAAAATGCAATTCTTTGCAGGTAATTCTGGGGTTGGTGGATAGAATAATGAAGGTTGCTCCTAAGATCAAAATTGATGATTATAAGAGGCCGTCAGATGTAAGGATCTAATTTACTTCCTACGTTAATTTCTCACACCAGGTATTGTATGCTGATATGGTATTTTTTGGTCAATTGAAGGAACCACAATACCTTCCAAAGAGACAATGTAACATCTTCCTCAAAGAGAAAATGATTGGCAGCTTTGGCGTCGTTCATCCAGAGGTAGTTTACTTGATTTGAAGAACTGTTGCATAAAATTTGAAATTTGTGTTTAGTCAGCACTAGTCTTTTATACTGTGTTGCATGGATACTGTGATAAACGAGTGGAACATGTACCTGATATGTGGATTCTTTGGTATTTGATATGATTTATATATCCTACATCTTATATCCCAGGCATAAAAAAATGTCCTAAGTTTATATTCCAGAATAGGAGGTTAAAAATCTAATGCATGACAGTTCTATCCATTTGTAAAAACATTCATATATGACCACTTCTTGTATACGTATATATATAATTTGATCACTTTTGCAATGAAGAATTATAATCATTTTTGTAGCGATTAAGCTATAATTTATATATAAATTGAAAATATTTTTATAGTAAC